>CM067370.1:182854047-182911547 GCA_034401795.1 Chaetoderma sp. LZ-2023a | reverse complement strand
ACCCACATCCTGCTCGTGTCGGGATCGATCGATCCCTGAAATCACTAATTATCAATTTCCAGAAAACTATACAGGTAACTTGTTGAGTGTTCCAATCCATGCATACTTCTGCTATAATCAACAAAACCAGTTACACATATATAGGCCCATATTTTGTCAGAGCAACCCTTTGGTGTTGAAATTGATTGTAAGATTCTTAGACTGGATGACCATCTTTTTCCTTCAACCCATCTCTTCCCTGCCTCCCGCCATTCAATATCCATCCATCCCTCCTCTTTCTCTCGCTCTCTGTCTCTCTCTCTCCCGCCTCCGTCTCTCGTTATTTATTTCTATCAAATGTGGGCTCAACTCGGTCCGGGTTCGCAGTGCGTTGGTACCATGTGTCCCCAATAACAATACCCACCCCACTCATTGGTTCTCGTCTCCACTATTTGGGAATAAGTACATGAAATCATTAAATTTACTTAGCGAAATTTCACCTAGTTAATATCAAATGAAGAAGGTGGATGGAAGCTAACTGCCTTTTTATCCTAGATTGTAAGATATTGTACCTGGATTTCTATTCATTTACATATTCAAACAAATGCAGGAATCGCGGAGTCTTGTTTACATGCGCCTCTGATACCTAGCATACCAAACACATTTCAATGGCAGTGACGATGATATGCTCTAGCCGACTCATGAACGTGGTAAAATTTAATTGAAAGTGCTTCCCGCTGAGACTTTTCAAAATGGATCAGGATTTTGCGTTATTGCCGTGTAAATATCTCTAAAAGCTTCAGTTTATGTTCGCCTCTCAATATGCCTCCGTGATTATTACGTCTGGACAGAAACGTGAACACTTTAGTTTTTGCTCTAAATCAAACAGATGATTAATTCCAGGAATGGTAACAATTCTACGAGTGCCAAGAAAGCGCTCTTGGAAACTTTGCGCCGCTGACGGTACTTAATCCGAATGAAAAGTGAGGCATTGGGACTCGAAATGATGACAAAGCGATTCGTTGATGAACACAACAGGCACCAACAGCGTATAGAGACGTTTATTTTAGTGTGACATTACGTAACCAATGACATTAAAATGGAATGTTCCTAGGCTAACAAGTTCCAGTTGTAATGCACGAATGTAGCATAAGCTTACGCTTTTAGATGTGGGTGTTTCTCGTGGTTTCAAATAACCGTGATTAGCTTATGCTCTGAACACATTTCTTTCTTTGTAGTGTGATGTTTGACAGGTCTATGAATACATTTCTCTCTTTGTAGTGTGATTATTGACAGGTCTGTGAGTACATTTCTGTCTGTAGTGTGATTATAGACAGGTCTGTGAACAGATTTGTTTCTTTGTAGTGTGATTATTGACAGGTGTGTGAACACATTTCTCTCTTTGTAGTATGATTATTGACAGGTCTGTGAACACATTTCTCTCTTTGTAGTATGATTATTGACAGGTTTGTGAACACATTTCTCTCTTTGTAGTGCGATTATTGACAGGTCTGTGAACACATTTCTCTCTTTATAGTGTGATTATTGACAGGTCTGTGAACACATTTCTCTCTTTATAGTGTGATTATTGACAAGTCTGTGAACATATTTCTTTCTTTGTAGTGACAAGTGTGTGAACTCAATTCTTTATTTGTAGTGTGATTATTGACAGGTCTGTTTACACATTTCTCACTTTGTAGTGTGATTATTGACAGGTCTGTGAAAACATTTTTCTCTCTGTAGTGTGATTATTGACAGGTCTGTGAACACGTTTCTCTCTTTGTAGTGTGATTATTGACAGGTCTGTGAACAGATTTCTTTTTTTTGTAGTGTGATTATTGGCAGGTCTGAGAACTCAATTCTTTCTTTATAGTGTGATTATTGACAGGTCTGTGAACACATTTCTCACTTTTGTAGTGTGATTATTGACAGATCTGTTAACACATTTCTCTATTTGTAGTGTGATTATTGACAGGTCTGTGAACACATTTCTCTATTTGTAGTGTGATTATTGACAGGTCTGTGAACACATTTCTCTCTTTGTAGTGTGATTATTGACAGGTCTGTGAACAGATTTCTTTCTTTGTAGTCTGCTTATTGACATGTTTGTGAACTCATTTCTCTCTTTGTTGTGTGATTATTGACAGGTCTGTGAACACATTCCTCTCTTTGCAGTGTGATTATTGACAGGTGTGAACACATTTCTCTTTTTGTAGTGTGGTTATAGACAGGTCTGTGAACACATGTCTTTCTTTGGGGTGACAGGTGTGTGAACTCAATTCTTTCTTTGTAGTGTGATTATTGACAGGTCTGTGAACACATTTCTCTCTTTGTAGTGTGATTATTGGCAGGTCTGAGAACTCATTTCCCTCTTTGTCGTGTGATTATTGACAGGTCTGTGAACACATTTCTCTCTTTATAGTGTGATTATTGACAGGTCTGTGAACAGATTTCTTTTTTTGCAGTGTGATTATCAACAGGTCTGTGAATACATTTCTCTCTTTGTTGTGTGATTATTGACAGGTCTGTGAACACATTCCTCTCTTTGCAGTGTGATTATTGACAGGTGTGTGAACACATTTCTCTGTTTGTAGTGTGATTATTGACAGGTCTGTGAACAGATTTCTTTCTTTATAGTGTAATTATTGACAGGTCTGTGAACACATTTACTTCTTTGTAGTGACTGGTCTGTGAACTCAATTCTTTCTTTGTAGTGTGATTATTGACATGTCTGTGAACTCATTTCTCTCTTTGTTGTGTGATTATTGACAGGTCTGTGAACACATTCCTCTCTTTGCAGTGTGATTATTGACAGGTGTGTGAACACATTTCTCTTTTTGTAGTGTGGTTATAGACAGGTCTGTGAACACATGTCTTTCTTTGTGGTGACAGGTGTGTGAACTCAATTCTTTCTTTGTAGTGTGATTAATGACAGGTCTGTTTACACATTTCTCACTTTGTAGGGTGATTATTGACAGGTTTGTGAACACATTTCTCTCTTTGTAGTGTGATTATTGGCAGGTCTGCGAACTCATTTCCCTCTTTGTCGTGTGATTATTGACAGGTCTGTGAACATATTTCTCTCTTTGTAGTGTGATTATTGACAGGTCTGTGAACAGATTTCTTTTTTTTGCAGTGTGATTATTAACAGGTCTGTGAATACATTCCTCTCTTTGTTGTGTGATTATTGACAGGTCTGTGAACACATTTCTCTGTTTGTAGTGTGATTATTGACATGTCTGTGAACAGATTTCTTTCTTTATAGTGTAATTATTGACAGGTCTGTGAACACATTTACTTCTTTGTAGTGACTGGTCTGTGAACTCAATTCTTTCTTTGTAGTGTGATTATTGACAGGTCTGTGAGCACATTTCTCACTTTTGTAGTGTGATTATTGACAGGTCTGTTAATACATTTCTCTATTTGTAGTCTGATTATTGACAGGTCTGTGAACTAATTTATCTCTTTGTAGTGTGATTATTGACCGGTCTGTGAACTCAATTCCCTCTTTGTAGTGTGATTATTGACAGGTCTGTGAACACATTTCTCTCTTTGTAGTGTGATGATTTACAGGTCTGTGAACACATTTCTCTCTTTGTTGTGTCGTGATTGACAGGTCTGTGGACTCATTTCTCTCTTTGTAGTGTGATGATTGACACGTGTGTGAACACATTTCCCTATTTGTAGTGTGATAATTGACAGGTGTGTGGACGTTTGATATATATAGGAGGATTCTAGTTTATCCATCAATGATATGACAGCATAATGAACTACGCGACGTGTACGCTGCCATAATAGTTTAATTACGTCATTTATGGCGTAACTAAGTTCGTCACGAACGCTTAATTGATGTCGGACTAAGCATTGTACGAACTGCAAGTCTTTACTATTTAATGAACAGTAGTTATGGGTGGGGCTGGACGTTATTGTTCTTGCCAGCAGGGGGTCTTCGAGAACAATGGGTTTTTCAGGAGAACAAAAGAAAAGCTTGAGGAATGGAATGTTGAGAACAATGACGACAGGGGCACACGCATTCTAGAGAACAATGGCGACTATAACGCCACGTTTTTCTCGATAACAATGGCGACTATATTCACACGTATTTGAGAATCTGCAACAGTGGAATGTTCTATTATTTTGAATGAGTTAACCCTTAAAAGTATAAAAGTTGTGTATTTTACGTTTGAACGTAGTGGCGGCGCGCCGCCCTCCGTGGTTATCTACCGTTGTAAAAATAATAGAGTTTGATGAGTGATAATAGTAAAAGAATAGAGTTTAAGAGGTGGTCCGATAACGGAGGTCGTGGGAGGATGAGGAGGAGGAGTTTGCGGATGAATGCAATGCCGGCCGGTCTCTGCCTGGCACTGTTCTCCGCACGTATATAAGCGCACCTGTTCTGCTCGCTGTCGCTATTAGTGCTTTTCTAAAGTAACGTATAGAGATTTTAAGAGAATAATTCTTAAAAACATTTTATATTAACGAGTAGTAAATTGCGTTAAAGACATAACAATAGAGATAATTTAAGCGCCGATATTAAAGAATGTGAAGATGCTGTTAATGTGATTTTGCAGCAGATGCGTGACGACGATGCCGCAAGATTAAACATGGATCTATCCAATTCGCCTGATGAAGATGTGGATCACCTTTTAAGTCTGGGTTCTATGTTGTATGAACCCAACTTTTCAATTCCGCACGTATCTGATGAACATAACGACGTTGCATTACGCGAAGTCATTCCTGAACTGTCTGATACCGATGCTGATTTTTTTCAATCATTTGGACGATTTATACGATTATGATGTAATCATACCTGAGCACCCTACATACTATAACTGAACAATCTATTCCTGATATGAGTACCGTACCATCATCATTTGTTAATTATCCTCATAACGTATGTGATGTAATTGATTCTAATTATTCAACCGATGTACGTGATGGACACGATCTAAATTTAAATGATGTTGTGCCTTTCGCTAATGACCTATCTCAGGATTTAGTATGCCTTCTTAATGATTACGATGTAAATGTATTCTACGATGCATCCCTTCTTGACTTTCTTGTGCCTTCATCTAATGACCTATCACAGGATTTAGCATGCCTTCCTAATGAATACGACCTAAATTTATTTGATAACGCACCAGTTCCTGTACGTATTGAGCCTACGACTAATGACATATCACAGGATTTAGTATGCCTTCCTAACGATTACGAGCTAAATTTATTTTATAACGTGCCAGTTCCTGTCTGTATTGAGCCCTCTACTAATGACATATCACCGGATTCAGCATGCCTTCTTAACGATTCCGACCTAAATTTATTTGATGCTATACCAGTTACAGACTGTATTGTGCCTTCAGCTAATGACATATCGCTGGATTTATCCTGTCTTCCTATTGATACCGACCTAAATTTATGTGACGATGTGTCGGTCTGTATCGAGCCTACAGATAATGA
The DNA here is from genome assembly GCA_034401795.1 of Chaetoderma sp. LZ-2023a. Lineage (NCBI taxonomy): Eukaryota > Metazoa > Mollusca > Caudofoveata > Chaetodermatida > Chaetodermatidae > Chaetoderma > Chaetoderma sp. LZ-2023a. The sequence goes on along the minus strand of CM067370.1, from coordinate 182,906,111 downwards.
CTTATCTATGGATATAGCATACCTTCCTAACGATGCCGCTTATCGCATTGATGATCCTACTCATCAACCTCTTATTGACACGCAAGCATATCATTCGACAGATGAAATTAGTCTCATCGCTGACGAAATCAGTCGATGTATATCAGAAAATATAGTGCTTTCAGATGATCTAATTATTCGTTATTTGCAACACTATGATCACGCACAAATCGGAGGGTCGGTAGTTGATTATACCGACTATATATCTGTGGAGACTGTTCGCAAATACCGCAGTAAAAAGTTTCATCTCGAAGGTACTGAATATAATGTATCTTTTAAAAGTTATCCTATAGCCGATACACCACTTTCTCATTCTGAGTTCGTGTCAGGCGTCTTTCAATCTTTGCTCGATACGTATAGGGAATATAGTAATGTTCAGCCGAACGATCACGTGAGAATCGAGTTGATTCATCCTTCTTTGGAAATGCCGATAGCGATGGATTTTATGCTATGGAACGAAATTAGGACCGAAATAATTTTAGAATCAGTGGAAAAAGTCATTCAGTCAAATACTGATTGTAGGTTATCAGAGGGATTTGAATTTCACGTTTTTCGTGTAGAGGACTACAACCCGGGTGGGCGAAATGATACTCTCACAGGTGCGAGCGATTCTAGACATTTAAATTTATTAAATTTACATTCATCCGATTTAGATGCGTACATGCGTATAAAAAAATGTATTCTACCCGTATGCGTCAAATATCCATTCTGTTTCGCGGCAGGAATATTTTTAGGAATAAAATATATTGAGAAAATGAACAAATTAATCTCTGCAAATGAATGGCATAATTTTAGACGTAATAAAACATATTTGACGCATATGGCGCGTGAATATCATACAGCTTGTAGTATTCCTGTACGCGAAATTAATAGTACTGATTGAAACAAATTTCAGGAACATTTTCGTGATCAATTTTCTATTCTGGTCTACTCAGAGTCAACGCATGAACGACTATTTGGTTGCGCTTCCCCGAGTTTACCGCGCATAAATCTTTCGCATTCAGAACGTGATAATCATATATCCTTAATCGCGTCTATGGCCGCATTTCTTATGGTACGTAATTACTGTACGCGTTGTAATGCGTCATACTCTAATGATCACTCATGCACTGCGTGCTGTCGTAGTTGTCAGACACTGTATTCTGATAAAGGATCTTGCACTTCTACAGATGCTACGCATAAGATAATGTGTACCGATTGTCATCGTAAGTTTTATAACCGTCAATGTATGTCGAACCACCTCTCTAATGGGACCTGCGAAATGGTGAAGGCTTGCCCCCACTGTTTCAGTCGCATACGTAAAGATGACAATGAACACGTATGCGGTATGATAAAATGTCACGCGTGTAAAGAAAAGTATGTTATTACTGAAAATCATACGTGTTATCATAAAGTAATTGAAGAACCTATTATGTCATTATCCCATGCATAGAGCGTGCGTGGGATAATGACATAATAGGTTCTTCAATTACTTTATGATAACACGTATGATTTTCAGTAATAACATACTTTATGCGTACGAATGCCGACAATTGTAGTTACGAATGTTTTCAAAAATACATCATTTACGACACAGAAACATATTTATCGCCTATCGACAGTAGCAATACTAATATTCTAGCCGAGCATAAAGTCAATCTCGTGGTTGTCAACATATGCTGTGATGCGTGCCTCGAGCAACCGCTCGAAGACGATTGCTCTACATGTCATCGAGGCACGAATTATGGATATGTTCGCTTTCACGGGTTAGACGCGGCGGATCAGTTCGTTAGCTGGCTGACACGTGTTAAGGCTGCGCGTTTCTGTAAAAAAATCGCTAGAAAATATGTATTCTCTGACTACTTGGTGATCGCTCACAACGCTCGTGCCTATGATTCCCTATTACTCCTTCAATGCATTTGCAAAACCGCTAATCCGCATCTTAAACCTTCAAATATTATCATGCGCGGTTGTTCAGTTCTCTCATTTGACGTAGGTACTATTCGGTTTATCGATTCCATTAACTTTTTTCCCCTTTCATTACGTAAGGTGGGCGATGCTTTTAATCTTTCTGTTCGAAAGGGGACATTTCCCCATCAGCTCAACACGCCTCAATATTGGGGTAAGGTAATACCATTTCCCGAGAGGGAGATATTCTGTCCACAAAATATGAATGCGAATGAATTAATCGAATTTGATCGATGGTACAACGAGCAGATATCTAGACACGATCGCTACGATGTCGATAAAAATCTCATCGAATATTGTAATGATGACGTAACCGTATTACGTTTAGCCATGTCTAGATTTAAGACTTTATTTTCTGAATCGACGGAAGGCCAAAACCCATTTGTAACTGGGATAACGCTAGCCGGAGCGTGTAATGCGGCCTATCGCTCTTTATGGCTTCGACCTGAGAGCGTACAGACTATACCCGATTTCTCACTAAGAGCAAAACATGCTTATATTGTTTTGGGAGTAGAATGGTTGGAATGGGTCAGTCAATGCGAGGGTCGCCAAATCGCGCATGCGCTAAATGGCGGTGAACAGAAAATATGCGGACATTATGTGGATGGAATTGATGTATCTAAAAATATACTTTACGAGTTCTCAGGTTGTAAATTCCATGGACACGAGTCTGCTTGTTGCGGTGATAAGTGTGATACGACATATACACCATATGGCGATCAGACATATGAAGAAGCATATTCCGAGCTTCAATGTCACATTTCTTTATTTGAATCGCGTGGATATACGGTGAGAATTATGTGGGAATGCGACTTTAAGAAACAAGTCACTGATTCCTCCGAGCTAAATGATTTTATCACCGAATTGGACTTAGCACACCCAATATCACCACGTGATGTGCTATTCGGTGGTCGTACATCCGCGATTCGTTTATTTATGGAAGTGGATGAGCATACCACACTCGAATATTTAGACTGCGTTTCCATGTATCCTTCAGTGATGAAACAATGTAGTTTTCCAGAAGGATCATATAAGGTTCTAAGAGGCGATGACTTGAGTGATAAGACGGTGCATGACTTCTTTGGTTGTACTATGCGACGAATGCGCAAAAAAATCTTCTGTATGCGAACATACGGAAGAACAGCGCAGTTTATGCGGAACATGGACCACTCCAGAGTTACAGCTAGCTATACGCAACGGTTATGTCATTAAAAAAATGTATGAAGTATGGCATTATCACGCGTCATCGCAATATGAGTCGCATGGCAACGATGGGTTATTTTCATAATACATTAACCGTTTTCTGAAAATTAAACAGGAAAGTAGCGGTTATCCTGATTGTGTCGGTAGTGAGAGTGAAAAGGCGAATTACGTGGCAGACTATTATAAACATGAAGGAATACAACTCGACCCTGCCTAAATATCGTATAACCCGGGTTTGCGCTTTGTCGCTAAATCTTGTTTGAATATTTTGTGGGGACGATTTTCTCTTCGCGATCATAAAAATAATAGCATGATATCGACACGTAACGGTCTACTCTCCCTTCTGAATGATAAAAGTAAAACTGTAGGTTCCATTTCATTCCTGAACGATAGTCTTCTAATGGCCTCCTATTCGGTCAATGACGAGTACGTTCAGTCACCATTAAATACCAACTGTATTCTTGCATCTTTCGTGACAGCATATGGCCGAATAAAACTGTACGAAGTCTTGTCCTTGCTTGGACGCTGCGTAGCCTATCACGATACGGATTCGGTGGTATTTAGTACCCGTGAAGGTGAGCCGACTATTCAAGATCGAAGTGGGTATCTAGGTTCTTGGACGAGTGAAATCCCCTCCGATTACGAATTAACAAGTTTTTGCGCACTCGGTCCAAAAAACTATAGTTACGAAACGAAGCGTCGCGGCGATCCATCGATTGTTAAACAGGTGACGAAGGTTAAAGGTTTAACGCTCGGTACCCAACAATCAAAACAAGTTAATTTTGATACAATGAAAAAGTCCATCGATCAAATTATAAACGATGGCGGAATTATGGATAGTAATAGCGTACTATTAAGCTATCCATCAAAGATCACGCGCACCGATCAATTTAGAATTCTTTCGGTAAATAGCAGTAAGATTTTCAGACCCGTCTTTAAAAAACGTATTTTGAAACTGGGAGATTTATCATCAGTACCATACGGTTACACTAGCGTTATATAAATATCGACAGTGCACTTTTTTCAGTCAGTACGTAAACAATGTCGGTGTCATCCATGTCTGCCGAATCCGCGCTAGCTGCTCGCGCTATGATAACAAATATTGCTAGTCTGTGTAACGCTGATAAGGATAAGATGCGTATGTTGATTATGAGGAGCATGCGGTTCGCTTTAAGAGATGACAAATTAATGCCGGAAGAATTATACTCATGTCTGAAATTAGCAAGGGTTTATTAACCGAATATGGGATAGACATAGTGCATTGGGTTCGCGTATTATTGCTGCGAAGCTTCATTAATCGATGTCTTTCTCATTCATAACTTATGCTTAGTTATCGCACGCATTACTAGCCTTATATTACCACAAAAATATTATGACTGAAAGTTGTTGTCATACGCCATGAACTTACAGTCAGATAGTTTTCAAAATATTTTGCGCATCCATCGATAATACGCGTCGACTTTAGTGTATCGAGTCTCTCAACCATGTATTGGTTAAAATTTGGTCGTGCGCATTATTGCTCATAAAGTGCGTGATGGTAGAAGACGGTGTCTTGTACCGTGCGAATATGCACGTTATTGATCGAACAAATGCGCACCATAAATTCAAATTAAGCGCGTCTATGTACGTCATTGTAATGCACGTGCTCCTCTGTACTTCATTGTATGCATGGTATTTACGCCAGATGTCATTCAATCCATGTGCGGGTGGTCGTTATTGTTACTAATGATATATAAATGCAGCAGTTTCACGCTATGACTATTCGTTCTCCACGATGTCATCTGATCCTTGCTTTAAATATTTAAATCGCTCGGCGTTTTGGTGTGATCTTGGTAAGTCGCGTAAAGCGCGAACAATACGTTTTGGCGAAAAGTGGTGTATCGATCTACGGCAGTTTCATCCTGATGGTTATCCCACTAAACGTGGTTTATATCTTAGCGTAGCAGCGTTTAATCAGCTGTTACAGATCATACCCGATCTTGAAGACACGGTAAAACGTGCGGGCAAAAAAGAAGGCATACTATTTACATATTCTTTGGACAATTCTGTTCGTATTTCTATCTGTGACGAATTTCCGTGTATTGACATACGCTATTTTTTCTGCTCTGACGCAGAACCACGTACCACACGTTGCGGATTATACCTGCAAGACGACGAGTGGGAGTTATTGAAACAGAACTCGAGTAATTTACTGACAGCATTACCTAACTTTTACGCGCCACCCAACGTGATCGGTGACGAGTTGTTTAGCACGATACCTCAGTGCTTTTACGGTGTGAAAAAGCGAGAACATGAATAACATTCCAACCACTAGTGATTCCGCAGAGATGTCTAATCACGATACACTTACTATGGACGCTATATACCTCAATGAGGTTTTAAGCGATGACGAACTAAATCTCGTCGATGACGATACCGTCAAATTGTGTCTCTATTGTAAAACTATGGGGCATCCACACCATTATTTCCCTACGGATCATGTGCAAATGATTAGTCAGAAATTATTCGCATCCATGCTGTGTGAAAAGATACATTCGTTGGTTGTGCGAGATTGTTACGGATGTCTAGTAAATCATCCGAGTCAACATGAACATTCGTGTTTAGGGATTGATGTTGACCTTAATCTAATTGACAATTTTGAACTGTATAATGAGGCGGCATTATTAGAAATGGACGAAGACGAATATTGCGCTCGACTAGCCTGCCATTACTATATATGTGAACATTGTAATGATCTGTACCATATGTGTATGACTGAATGGTATAGGTACATTGCGGATGTAATATATGAAAAACAGATGTTGGCGCCATAACTATAATTAATATTAATTTATTTAGTTTTATTTAAAATTAACCGCGTGTTTATAAGCATTAAAACACGAGGATAATTTTTAATAAAATCAAATACGTATTTTATTTATAAAAAATAACATAATTAATTGTTTTATTTTGTCAATCGTAGCTTTGTAAATATGATGTATTTGGTGTGTTTTTTCGTATCTTTGTAACGATATGTATTATTGATGTATGTATTAATAAAAACGTTTTAAAATCGCATTTCACTTGTGTAGTACTAGCTCTCTATCTCTCTATATCTTTATCTGTCGCTAGCGACTCGCTATTCACTCCCCCGCCTCCTCTGCACGCGTTGGTATGCCCGCTTTTCACTTGACAGAGGCACTTGACGGAACGTGCCATCGCTATTCTTTAGAGAAGAATGGTCCAGGTGAATGAATGATAGAGTAAGCTGAATAGAGCATACTTAAATAAAACACCGTTAGACGGTTTTTGTTCAATTTCATGACAAAATATTCACTGAATATTTTGTTTATTTTTGTAACTATTTAAAGATGTTATGGATTCGTCACACAAGTATCTGATGTCATAATCATACACTTAAATGTTCATAGCATTTCTGCTCCATAGTGTGTATATGACGACACAATTCTTAAACGTACATAGCATTTCTACTACGTCACCAGTATCTGACGTCACAATCATAGTATTTCTCCTAATTTTAGGATACAATTTTAAATGGACATAGCATTCCTCCCACGTCTCGAGTATCCGAGGTCGCAATCATAGTATTTCTCCTAATTTTACGTCACAATTCTTAAATGTACACAGTGTTTCACCTACGAGTATCTGTCGTCGCAATCATAGCATATATATATATATGCGCATGAGCGTATACCTTCTTAGTCGTACGTGAACGCACATGTGACGACGCTATGGCATCAACGCTTGACTGCAATACGTCGTTACGTCACCCATTTACTATGATTGTCTGCGGTCCAACGCAGTGCGGTAAAACTGAGATGATAAAAGCGTTAATAAGAGATCCCTATGCCATTACTCCCCCTCCACAGAGGATTGTGTACGGCTATGGTGCGTGGCAAGATGGGTATAACGATTTGGCGAAAGAAGTTGAATTTAAAGAGGGTGTGAATGTTGAACTAGACAGAAGTTGCAGAACATTGGTGGTGCTCGACGATTTGATGAATAAATGCGAAGAGAATGTTGCTGACCTATTTACAAAACGTTCTCACCATGAGAATTGTAGCGTAATATTTGTCGCACAAAATCTGTTTCACAAGTCTCGCAATCAACGCGACTTATCGGTTAACTGTCACTACATGGTATTGTTTAAGAATCCCCGTGATGCGTCATCCATTCGTTCTTTATCTAATCAGATGTACCCAGGCAATACAAAGTATTTGATCGAATCATATAAGGGCGCTACACGCGAACCTCACTCATATCTACTCCTTGATTTGAAACAGACGACACCTGACAATATCAGACTCCGTTCATCTGTTCATCCGAAGGAGGGGTGCTACGTTTACATACCTAAAAAAATGGCATCACGTAAAACGGAACGCCATTTGCCTATGCTGCAATATTTGGCTAAAGTAAAGCCTTCAATCAGAAATGATGTAATCAAACAGTGTTCGAACGAATTGGTGGATGTACTATGCGAATCATGCCTAAACGTATTACGTGGGAATGTTCATCTCACTAAAATACGATACAAGCAGCTGAGTAAATACAAAGCGAAAATGCGTATGCTGACTAGTCGCGGTGTGCCATATGCATGTAAAAGAAAATTGCTACAAGCAGGCGGATTTTTAGGTGCCTTATTACCAGCGGTGATCGGTACGCTAGCGCCATTAATTGGTAAACTGTTCGCGTGTAAAGATGGAACATTCACGTAAAATGGCACTAGTTCCTCACGAATTGATAGGTAATTTAAATGAACAGAGTAAAATATCATTGCTACAGACAGATCCATCGATACGTAAAGCTATTAGTCTCGACAACGAGATATCCAATATATTAACCAGACATGATCTGACTGAAAATGAAAAAGCAAAATCATATTCGCCAGTATTGGATAAGTATAGGCATTACTATCAGCAATCGCAAGGACAACAACAACAACAATATCAACCATTACCTCTACAGCCCATAACTAACTACGATGCACTGCCAGCACAAATACTTGAACGTATGATGAGGGGAATACCCAAAATGTACAAGACAAAAGCCAGCGGAGTAATTGATATTTTACGTTCGGTTCCTGAACGTTTTCACGTTAATGATTTGGGCGAAGTGACAATAGAGGGTACGTTTTTCCCAAAATGTAATGTACTCGACCTGCTTACAAACGTAGTAGCGCATGGTCGTAAACCTCTTATGGATGGTATGCGTAATCAAGCGGAGGGAAAGTTTCTTAATCTGTTACGCGAGCTAAACATACCCCGCAGATTTGTAGGGCAAGAGAAAACGATGAGACAGATATATAATGGTGCAGAAAAGGATGTTAGCGCCAGTGAGTACACGTCTACGCCCGTGAGCAAAAGAATACGTGGAAAGAGTTCTCTAGCGGACATCAGGAAGAAAAAGCGACATTCAATTCCGGTGTGGGTAAATTTAGATAAGTCATGAATGATGCTAAATTGGCTAAAGTATATTTTGATCCGAAACATTACGCGTCTTTTGGTGGGAAAGAAAAGCTAGATAATGCGTTCAAAGGTAAAATACCTCGCAACTACATCGACAAATGGTTAAAACACCAAGAAGTATATACCCTACACAGACCGCGGAGAACAAAGTTTGACAGGCGAAAAATAAGAGTTTCAGCCGTTGATGAACTATGGCAGGCAGATCTATGCTCGATGGGCATGCTGGCAAAAGAGAACAATAATGTGTTATATTTGCTATGCGTAGTTGATGCCCTTTCAAAATATTCATGGGTGGAATGCCTGTTTAGTAAAACGTCGTCGGTAGTCAAGAAAGGTTAGAATCAATATTGGAGCATACTGTGCGTCGCCCACACGCTATTCAACCAGACAAAGGGGGATGAGTTCGTAAACCGTGTAATGAAAAAATATTTGAAAGATAATGGAATACATTTCTACACTTCTCAAAATCAAACAAAAGCTGCAATGGTAGAGCATTTTCAACGCACGCTGAAGGGACGAATATACAGATACATGACGTATAAAAATACACGAAAGTATATCGATGTATTACCCAGTTTAGTCGCGGCGTACAATAACACAACGCATTCCAGTACGCGCATGGCTCCTACCGAAGTCGACCGTAGTACGGAGTTAATCGCGTGGAGAAATATATATGGAAAGAAGACGAAGAAACGTTCCAAATCTAAAAACAGCCCTACTCAAGGCGACCAGGTTAGAATATCGCAAGCAAAAATGCCATTTGAAAAAGCATATCACGGGCAATGGAGTCACGAATTGTTTAAGGTGCGTGAGGTGCTTACAGACAAATATCCATACTTATATAAATTATAAGACTATGGAGGTGACCCGATTATTGGTACTTTTTATCGTGATGAGATACAGCAAGTGATAGAAGAAAATGATAAAGAGTATGCCGTGGAAAAAATACTTAAAAGTAGAAAAAATAAAAAGGGACAACGCGAGTATCTGGTAAAGTGGCTCGGTTACCCGGATAAGTTTAACACGTGGGTTAATGAATTAAGCACTATACATCATTGACAATGGATGAATATATGGAGAGAAGATCGGATCAGAGCATGTGGCGAATGCTGGGTTCGCGAGTACCGAAAGAGGAAATAGTATACCTAGCTCAAATTATAATAATTTATATCGTAATCATTACGTGTATCGTGAATCTGAGTATACAAAATGGGCAATCAGGCATATGGATATCGCTTTTGAGCGGATGTCTAGGGTATATAAAGCCTAGTCCGTGCATAAAGACGGCCATATATCATTCGACTCAGAATGAACGAGGATCAGTTTTACATAACGCTTCCGAGCAATAGTAGTACCCAGTTCTTTCCAGACAATAAGATATCAGAGTTTCGAACACGTCTGCAAACTCCATTAACATTAGATGGCGAATGGGAAGTGGGCCTCTCGAGTGTGTTATATCCGAGGAGTTGGCTTACTATTGCGAAGGAAAGTTTTGTACAAATATACGCATTTACTAAGAAGAAGATAAAGAAGAAGAAAAAAGATAGTGTTGCGTCAGAAGAAATTAGCAAAGATGTCACCAGTACGTCAGAAATAGAAAAGACATCGGCTTTTCCACTAGTTTTAAAAGATGGGTTCCGTAATCCACGTACTACCGATCGGGGAAAACGGTTACGAAATGCTCGGGGAAAAGATGCGCGAAAGGATAAAACAAATAATAACGGAAAAAAACGTTTATGTAGAAGCGAAAATTATTATTATGTGCAAACAGAAGCTCCATTTATCAATGTACCGAAAGGGTACTATGCCGTAAAAATATGGTAGACTATCTAAATAGCCATATAGAGAGCAAGACAAGATTTAGACACAAAAAAATATTTTTCAATTTTTACTTGCATCGCGCGAATCTAGTTTCTCTCACGGTTAAAGATAATTACGCTATACGTTTAGGTAGAGATGTAGCAAATTTAATCGGATTCGAAGGAGGAAAAATACATATGGGCCCTATAGACTTTAAAGAATCATTTCGTTCAAATCGTGAGGGTGGTCCTACGACCACGTATATATACTGCGACGTAGTCTCACACAGCATGGTAGGCGATACTTCCGCACCGCTACTCAGAGTGATACCCGTTTCTAGTACAGATGGAGGAAAAGATATATGTCAGTGGACGTTTCCTGATATTCAATACCATACTGTGTCAAAGAACTACATCGATACTATTGGAATACTTATAATGGATAGAACTGGCGATAATATACCATTCAAGGATGGAGCATCGCCGAGTGTACTCTGTTTGCATTTCAGACGTCGACGACGACAACGATAATGAGGGGGACGTTAAGAGGGTCGATTAGAGGAAGAACGAACGCACCAGCACTGGCTCGTTACTACGCGAGTCAAGCAGGTCATGGACGTATTCCAGTTTTTGTAGGTGCACGATACCAATCAGGACATGGACTCGGTAATATCTTAGGTGGACTATTACGTTCAGCAATACCTTTCGCAAAAAATGTGGCTAAATCTATAGGTAAACAAGCTCTTAGTGCTGGAATCGGACTAGCCGAGGACGTAATGGCTGGAAAAAATGTTAAAACGGCATTAAAATCGAGAGCAGGTGGTGTTGCCAGGTCTTTGATACCAGAAGCTGTAACAGCGGTGCGAGGTGGTTTAAGACCACCTCAACCTAAATGTAAAAAGAGGAATAATACACGTAATGCTCAGTCAATGCGCGCGATACCGAAGAGGAAGGGTCGCAATAGACGTCAGAGAAAACAAGCTGATATCTTTAATTAACAAACAACATGTAACTTAATCAGATCTGCGAGTGCTCGAAGAGCGAATTAGACATTTTTCAGACACGTCCCATAGTGATGACATTGGAGTCTGCAAAATGGGAACTGTTTCAGCCTGTATCTAGTTTATCAGATAGTGGACCGATCGAGTTTTACGTCAGTGGGTCTGCCGATAGATATTTAGATCTTACGCAATCTTATCTTTCGATTAAAGTTAAGCTAGTAAAGCTAGATCGAAATGGTGATGAAAAGACACTCGAGGCGAATGACCTGATAGCTCCTGCAAATAATCTTTTGCATACGATGTTCTCACAAGTGGATGTTTTTTTGAATGGAAAGCATGTCAGCGACTCGAACGAAAATTATGGTTTCCGCTCGTACATCGAGACGTTACTAAATTATGGCAGCGATGCCGCATCCTCGCATCTACATCTTGCTGGATGGAAAATAGATGATGCCGGCGAATTTGATAATATCGCCGATACTAACTTAGGTTTTCAAGCACGTAGAAGAATGATGGAGCAGAGTAAAATGGTGCAATTAATAGGCCGCATACACAGCGATATGTTTCTGCAGGACCGATTCCTGCTCGGTTCCATCGATTTAAGAGTACGCCTACAGAGGAGTAAAGATGCATTCGCCATTATGGCCGCGGAAGGAGTGAGGCCTAAATTGAAAATAATGTCGGCTAACTTATTTGTACGCAAAGTTATCCCATCATCAGATCTGCTAGTGGCGCACGCCGTTACTCTGAGACAGACAAGCGTGAAATATCCTATTCGCAGGGTAGTGTGTAAGACTTTTACAGCACCTAGCGTTGTTCTGAGCATCGATAGAGATAATATATTTATTTGGCAGCTACCTACTAGAGTATTATTCGCTTTTGTACCTAATGATGCCTATAATGGTGTGGTGCAAAAAAATCTGTTCAAGTTTGATAACAACAACACTACCTATGCAACATGTTATATAAATGGAGAGGAGGTTACAACATCGCCAATACGTCCTTCGTTTAGCGATGACATTTACTCGGACGCTTATTTCTCACTATTCAGCGGTACTGGGGTGTTATTCAAAGACCGTGGCTACCTGATAAATAAGACTCAGTTCAGACATGGAACCACATTGTTCGCATGGGATTTTACGCCAGATCTAGCTGATTCAGAGCATCGCTATCCTACACGCACTGGTTCGCTGAGAGTGGTATTCGATTTTGCTCAAGCACTTGCCGCTACAACCAATGTAATTTGCTATGCTGAATTTGATAATATGATAGAAATTGGATCAGACTTTAACGTATTAACAGATTATTAACAAATATGTTGAATACATTTGAAATTGAGGATCTATTATTCGGCGACATTAAAACGCGTGAACACTTTCTCTGTGTTTTTCCAATTGACAATGTACCCGCACATATTAAATATCTCCCGGCCTCATTAGTAATAAACACGCATCCCAGTAATAAATCCGGACAACATTGGGTGGCGGTTTATTCAGGGTTGGCTTGATTTAAATCAATTGATTTATATCATGATTTAAATCATGATTTAAATCACTCGATTTTTATCGAAAAAATCGTGATTTAAATCAGTTTTGCAAAAATAGAGGAATTTTCAAGTAATTAATACAATTAACAGTAATTTTGTTAAATTAAAGTAACATAATTATTTTACTGCTTCCATGGCACTTGAACATCAACACAAAATAGAATTATACACTTAATTGCTCATATTTGTCATCAGCAAGACTAGACCCAGTGCACGAGTCCGCATCTACAATCTACATACTTGAGGTTCATGTACACAGTACATCACACATGTGTACAAAGTATGATCATTAAGTATGTGTAAGCTGTAAAGAAGAGGAGAATTCCATGTGCGTACATGTCACTACATGACCATTAAAGCAATAGTGTACATGAAAAGTCATGTATGGGCCAGTATGGCTATTACTATTAGTCTAATTCCAAAAGCACACTCTTTTAAAGCAAGACACTGTCTCTTTTTTCAGCTATGACATGCGTCTGGAGTCACTCTGGAGTGTCATTGAGTGTCTCGATTACTATTGGCTAGTGCTTATCAAGTTGGACTTTTGGGCTCCATTTTATTTAACACTAAAACAATAAAGATTGAAATGTTATTAAATTAAGTAGTTTACTACAACTTCAAAAATCAAAATCAGTAATTGCTGAAACTGGCAAGAAACTATATACATTGTAACACGTAAACACATCATTACATTACATTAACCCTTAGCACACTGATGTAGGAGTTTTAATTTTTCAAAATAAACATAACCCCTAGCACTCTGGAGCATGATAATTTAAATTTTCAAATTAAATTTAAAGATAAACTGGTGTACAATTTGCAACAATTTTTGTGGACGATGCTGCTGTCTGTGACAGCACCATCTTCCACAAAATTTGTTGCAAATTGTACACCAGTTTATCTTTAAATTTAATTTGAAATTTAAAAATTTCGACATCAGTGTGCTAAGGGTTAAAGATAAACTGGTGTACATTTTTCAACAAATTTGGTGGATGATAGAGCTGTCGCAGACAGCAACATCGTCCACCAAAATTGTTGAAAAATGTACACCAGTTTATCAATTTTAATTTGAGCATATTTTTAAAGACAGAAGTTAACAAGGTTGATAGACTTAGACAATGATGACTTTTGCATACCTTCATAGATTTTGTGCATCTAATTAGGGCTAATTCGTTAGATTTATGCATTGCATCATTTCTGTCCTATTGCTACTCACTGTATCTGTGATGCAATTGTGAACAAAATTGAAAAATCGTTGCTAATATGACGTAATATATAAATTTTGAACTCTATATATTATTAGTTCAAACAGTGATAATTAAAGAATAGACATCCCATCATTCGTAACATAATAAACATATTGAATATTTTGAAAGCAATTTCACTGAAAACCGTTGCTGACTTAGGCAGCAACGGCTTCCAGTGAAATTGCTTTCAAAATATTCAATATGTTATGAATGATGGGATGCATATTCTTTAATTATTCACAATTAAGTGATTAACCAGAACACTCGATATATTGACTATTGAGATACCGCAATTTTTTTATAATAACGATATCGATATTCTCTCAAGCAATATCGCGCAAACCTAACTGAGTCACAGATAGATGTGTCTGTCATCACTTTTCACTTTCAGTTTTCAATAATGCTGCAATTGTACTTCACTAGTCTAGTCAACAATCATCATTCAACTGAAACCGGAAGTCATTTTCTTTGTCACAGTTTAGGGACCGAAAAAGAAATACTAGTTTAGCCGCTTTTAAAGTTCCAAGTTTGTTTCTCAACTTACTCTGCACGAGCCCATAGCTGGAGAACACGCGCTCGACACCAGCTGACGCCGCCACAGCTGACATCAGACGCTGAGTGAATTCAAATGCTTCCAGCAGATCATCCTCGAAGTCACGTCTGTGCGACTTCCACCAATGAAGAGAGGTTACTCCATTAACAACTTCGTCGTTAAATTTAAGAATGTGAAATGGTGGTGCCATGGCCTCGAATTTGATTACCAAAGTCATCAAACCAGGGATTTCGGATGCTACGGTGAGTGCAGTTTCACGTTCTTGCTGAGTCAAGTTTCGACCACGGTATTTAGGGTGGAGTAGATTGGCCAGCATGTGGTGAGGTGTCACAGCTTGTTGATAACGCTTATCGGCCGCACGCTTTGTTGAATTATTAGTGTCATTATGCAGGGCCGTTTTTACATCTTTCCATAATTCAACTGCTTCTGCTATTGTGCAATTGTCCGATTGAGCTTTATCGAGAGCGCAAGCTACTGGTTTCAAACAAAGTCGGTATTCATCTGCAGAACGTTTGATTACTACATTACGAACTTTATTGGCAATGGCAACATCTATGCGGTCAGTATGTCCATCACAGATTGTCACAAGTGTCGGCCATGCCTCACAATACGAGTTTAAACAATCGTACATTGTGTTCCACCTTGTATCTGCTGGCATCACTAACTTTCTGCACGATGATTGGCGTATTTGGGCACTAGCAAAGTGGTTATTTCGGAAATACTTCACAACTTGTGTGACATGCTCCTTAACATTACCCATTTCTAAGTCCTTTGAAGTCAGATTTAGAAGATGAGGCGTGCATCCATACGCAATCATGTTGAAACCCAGTCGTTCTTTCAAGAACTCTCGCATCTTTGCTACATTAGCAGCATTGTCTGTGACGATACTACATATAATGCACCCAAAATCATTGTGCGTGTTTTCAATTGTCTGCTTCGCAATGTCATAAAGATATTCCGCTGTGTGAGGATGTCCAGAGGTGTCCGTAGTATCCACTAAGTAAATATCACCTAAGCAGGTCGTCACTGTAGCACATACGATAGGCTCGTTATGAATATTGCTCCAACCGTCTAATGCTAGACAGACAAGTTCACCTTCCAAATTTTTTCTCGCCTTCTCCCGCTCTTCTGTGTAGATAACATCCAAATATTTACCCCCTATGTCCTTTCTGGATGGTGGTTGATAGCCTGGTCGTAAATCTTTTACAAGGTTTATAAAATGTCTATTTTCTACTAAGCGAAATGGGGAGTTCGTAGCATACACCATCCTAGCTACATCACGATCTAATTCACCACGTTTTTCTGCTGAAGTTCTGATGACATAATTCTGTAGACCATAATTCAGCTTGGGTATCTTAGCGGCCAATGTACCAGCAGCTAATTGACCGTGCACTGGGCGCTTCACTGCCGCTGAAGCAGAACTTGAAGTTGACAGAGGTTCAACTTCCATCACCACCACATCGTTTTGATCAACAACAGTTTCAACGCGCTGCTGCTGCTCAGATTGAGATGAAGTCCCCGTTTCTGTTGCGGCTACAGCTAGACCTTGAAGTGCTGGTGTTGGTGGACCTGTGCAATTGGCTGCATGTTTTTTTAACCGCTCTGGGATACCTTGGAGTTCGTGTCGGCAGACCTTGCAGACAGCCCGGACACCGGCCTTATCTGGGGTCTTCACTTTCTCATAATGAATCCATATTGGATCTTGTTTTCGGCCGGAGTTAGACATTTTGCTAATTATGGAATTGAAAATATTTCATAGCCTTTGTCACTTAAGCAGTTTTGACTGTATTTTTCAAGAATGAAAAAATGCTTTTCTATTGCATCATTTAAAAAAAATGATGCAATAAAAAAATGATGCAATAGAAAAATGATGCAATAAAAAAATGATGCAATAAAAAATGATGCAATAATAATACTGTTAAAACTGCTTAAGCGAACAAAGTTTTTTTGTATTAAGAAACCAGCAAGCTTAAAATTCAGTTAAAAATAAGTCATAAAAATACCACTTTATTCAGTTCCAAAATACAGTTTAGCAATGCATCTGGACCTGTATTAAGAGACCACCTGTCTTAAGAGACCACCTTCTGCGACTCCCACAGCCAGTGTCTTAATACAGGTTTCACTGTATAAGTTTTACGTAATTTCCTGGGATGTCGCGAATAAAAATCGATTTAAATCATTGAAATCGATTTAAATCAAAAAAATCGATTGATTTGATTTTTTTGAAAAAAATCGATTTTTTTCCAACCCTGGGTTTATTACAGTAGAAATAGAAATGCTGAATACTTTGATCCATATGGAAGACGCCCTTCTGATGGAAGAATGATATCAAATGTACAAAATGGACACCGCGCGCGTGTTTATTATTACAACAATATACGTGTTCATCCATCCGTGACGACAACTTGTGGATATTATTGCGTATATTTCTTATACCATCGTTCGAGAGGTGTACAAATGAAACACATATTATGGACCCTAAGAAACAGAGACAAAAATGACTCGATAGTGAAACGTCTGACGCGCAGGATTATGAAGAAAGAATGATCATAATGTATAATTATTTATGTACTACGTTTACTATTTAATTATCGTGAATAAATGTCACTAATATTTATCATAAGAAAAATGCACGTGTCAATAAAAAAATACATTTTGTAAAAATATGTTATTATTTCTTCGTGTTCCCTTCTCATCCCTCACCCATCCCCCGCTATTATGATAAAAATATGTAATGGTACACTAGGCCCACGAGGCGTACCACAATGATCCAAAGATCCGTAATTAATCGTATTCACATCGCGACAATGACAAAATACAGACATATTTGAATACAGATGAAACCATATGACGTGCACTGTAATTGAACGCATCGTATCAATTCCAGTTTTCTATAACTGGACTGTCATTCAAACACGGTGCGATAGTAATGTTTTGTAAACTGATGATGTTAAGCGGTGGAGAAAAAACACGTGACCGAAATAAGGGCGTGTTCAGATTGGAAAGATAGTTTTACTGACAGCTCATATTTTAGCTATAAAAGCGAAATGCGCGCGACTAGTAAGGCATACAGCTTTTTGAATTTGTCAAAACACGTAAAATGGAATCTCAATTATGCGATCGATGGAGAACGATTGGTTCTACGCCTATCAATTGCGGTTGCATCCAATGGAACCAATATAAAGAGGTTGCAGTATGGCAACCATTTGCAATGTCATTGCGTGATATCCGTAACCGCTGGAGAGAATATCGAGCGGATCCGAACGAACGCAATTACAACAAATGGTTGCATACGAAGTTCCTACTTCGTAATGATTGTTGTATTTGTATATCGTGCAAACAAAACAGAAGTTATAGTTTGTATTAATTGAGATACAAATATTTACGTTAGCAAAATAAAAAAATAAGAAAAATAGGCCTCTTTTTTAAGGGGCCACCAATAAATCAAAAATACGTTACATACACCCACACACAAACGGGTACATAAAAAAGACGCACACACGCATGCATGCACGACGTACACGCATAGGGGACAGGGAAAAAGGGATCACGGGTGACAAGGGGCATGCGCGTAGAACCACGCGCGCGTCGTTATGCGCGTATCGTAACACGTGTGAGGGTATACGCAGTACGTGCGTGTGTTGGTGCATCAGGTGCGGGCGTGTGGGTACGTATGCGAAAAAAGAAGAAGGTAGGACACCCTTGTGGATGATGGATCAGTAACAGATTTCCAATGATACAGATGCATTCAACCACATATTCCACCATGGGTGAAGCCTTTCGTCGTGGTACATACCAACGACATTATTAGCTCGCGAGGAAACAGGCATTGACAAAATCTAAAATCGCATGACCTTAAAGCGAATGAAGCGGCCATGTTTAATGTTAATATCAGTAATGCGCGAACACGTCATAAATATGCATAAAGCACTAGCGCTCAAAACGCGATATTCTAATAATTACCCGAGGCAATTAATACATATGTCCACTCGGCTAAGAACTAGGAAACGATATGATATTGTATCCAGAGCACAAAGCCGTACGCATTCGCAACTACAAAGTGAAATCTCCTAGCGATTAGGTGATAATTCAATAGTAATTTTGAATATTTCTAAAAACCAGCATAGTACGAGACTTGAGGTACGTTCTTTCATTATTACCACATGGTATGTTTGTCATTCAAGCTTGATCTCACGGCTATTCGAGACGTATGGTTAAATCATACGCAACAAATAATCTTTTTAGTATAAGTACGCTCTACATACAATTCTATAAACGGTACCCTCAGAGATATAATGACCACATTTTAACCATCGTATCTAAAACGTTTGACGTTATTGCATAGTATTTTAAAAACAATTTGTGCGTAATGACATTTAAAAGTCAATCAAAATATTCGACAAAAATAGTTTACTAATAACGTTAGCGTCATCAAATTAATTTCAAAATATTCAACAATTTTCCTGTATGTTATCGATGAAAATGAGATATAGATTCATCGGTGAAAGGGTTAACTATTTTAACCCAGGATACAATCCATCACCACCAAGTCTCGGTTACCATTCCAACCGTACATACCATTAATACATTATTTTTAATATTTTGTTGCTAATCTGTCTGGTAGCTGTTGCTTACTAACAGCTTACGGCCAGTCTCTAAATATTCTACAGTTTACTAATAACAATAGCGACGAAACAGTCAAATTATTTTCAAACATCAATACCGTAATTCCTCATACATCCTCAACCTCTTACGACCTCCATTATCGGACCACCTCTTAAACTCTATTCTTTTACTATTATCACTCATCAAACTCTATTATTTTTACAACGGTAGATAACCACGGAGGGGGGGGGGCACGCCGACACTACGTTCAAACGTAAAATACACAACTTTTATACTTTTAAGGGTTAACTCATTCAAAATAATAGAACATTCCAGTGTTGCAGATTCTCAAATACGTGTGAATATAGTCGCCATTGTTATCGAGAAAAACGTGGCATTATAGTCTCCATTGTTCTCTAGAATGCGTGTGCCCCTGGTCGTCATTGTTCTCAACATTCCATTCCTCAAGCTTTTCTTTTGTTCTCCTAAAAAACCCATTGTTCTCGAAGACCCCCTGCTGGGAAGAACAATAACGTCCAGCCCCACCCATAACTACTATGAACAAGCTGTTGAATATTTTGCAACTAATGTGTCCGGATAATTCAAGTATTTACTCTTTGATATAGGGAAAGTGCTACTAGCATAGGGCGTGCCTAATGTTCGTCCATAATCTGTAGGTCAAACTGTTGTCAAAATAAGTTAAATGGCCTTTCCACTTGTTTCAAGTAATTGAAACTCTGGTTGTTCTAAATTATCTTTGGCCACTTGTTTGATTGATCCAATTTTAACTGTTTTATCGCAACTAAGCATACACAGGTATTTGAACTTTGTGAAATGCGTGAGAAAACCAATGCATGTCATGTATGATTGATGGTAATTCTAAATGACTGTGTCCATAATAGATTCGAAATGTGGACACAAATTTGCATATATCACTTACATACAGATGCCGCGAGAATCACTGGGTGGATCGGATTAACCTTTGGTCTGCCTTTGGCTGATCATAGGAGGTTTCCGATGATGTAAACATGCTTCCATCACTAGTTCATGGCTATCGTCATTTACATGGGATCCACAAATTATTGTGAGTATTTCATAGTGTTTTCAAACACGTAATTCGCCACCGCGATGTTATACGCACAATGACAAGTCACTTACCTTATAAACTAGCCTCAGTTGATAAAGCAGGTGACTGGGCCGGTACTGGGTCATTATATATATATATATATAATATATATATATATATATATATATATATATATATATATATATATATATATATATATATATAAATATATATATATATATATATATATATATATATATATATATATATATATATATATATATATATATATATATATATATATATATATATATATATATATATATATATATATACTTATAGCTCCGTCACGAAAATCAAGTCACTCACTCACTCACTCACTCACGCACGCACGCACGCACGCAAGCACGCAAGCACACACGCACGCATATATAACGTGCTTGCGTGCGTGAGTGCGTGTGTGCGTGCGTGCGTGCGAGAGTGAGTGAGTGAGTGAGTGAGTGAGTGAGTGAGTGAGTGAGTGAGTGAGAGCGTGCGTGCGCGGGCGCGCGAATTATATATATATATATATATATATATATATATATACATATAATGGGTCATTATATATATATATATATATATATATATATATATATATATATATATATATATATATATATATATATAATTCGCGCGCGCACGCACGCACGCACTCACTCACTCACTCACTCACTCACTCACTCACTCACTCACTCACTCTCGCACGCACGCACGCACGCACGCACGCACGCACGCACGCACGCACGCACGCACGCAAGCACGTTCAGCAATTACCCTAGATATTATTGAGGATAATTGTGTGGAGTTTAAAAAGCATACTCACCTGAATTTTCAAATATTAAGTCAAAATTCAGAAAACCTGTGAAGAGATGCTCATTGCATTGTGCATGGCAGAAATGCGGGTTAGCCAAATCATCCTTTAACAGAAGCCAGATATCTTAATTATGCTTTACCTCATGAGGGAGAGCCAGTGCATTGATGTTTATGGAGTGGAGGCAATTTGTCGGACACCTGAATAGTCTTTTTAATACAAAAATAGTGCATTGGGAGGCTTCATCTTCCATGGATATTTTACCATTACTGATTTTAAATATGTTTCAGTATGGTTATAATAATCTGGGAATGTAAATCATAAGACACTGAATGTGATCACCCAGAATTCGGACATCCTGAAACATTGCTAAAACCCTAATTCTTTCTCCTCAAAGTTTTGAGTTCGAATGCAATTATACTATAGACAGTTAATTCCAAGTTTACATGTATCCACTCAATATTTTAGTGGCTACAATTTTTCTGAAAAGCATTAGTAGAAAAATACCAGACCCAGGCGTAAAATTCCAAAGTTGTGCCCTCATTGAGAACGATTGTATAAAACTAAAAACTACACAGGTAAGCTGTTCAATATTTTGACAGTAAATTACTATCAAAATATTCCAATATAATGTTTATTAAATAGTGAAGACATACAATTTGTACAACAAGTCAGTCACAATTAAGCATTCACGACGATCTTATCTACGCCATTCTTGATCCTACACGTCACGTAGTTGATTATGAAGTCATGAGATTTATGGATACATTGGAAACTTCACATTTTTCTGATGTCAGATCGAACCGATTCTGCAGCAAACATGTAAATCCACGGATTGATGGACGAATTCATGAAAGCCATCAACTCTGAAATAAATTTTACTTTCCATTCAATAGTAGTACGTGGAATAGCGAACAAACTGTGACGCAAATACTGAACCATCGTTGGTAAAAGTGATACTAGGTACAGAGTAAGTACGAGTGCGAGCGGACGTGTGTCGGTCTGTTTCCGTCTCTGCTGGTCAGTGTGGGTTGTTGATGATGATGACGTCATAGCTTCTGTGGTTGATCGTTTACGTATTAAAATGATGTGTTTGAAAAAGTGAAAACCGGCAGTCATAAGAAATGGTATCACACACCACGTTAACGCGACCCAAAGATTAAATACAAATCGGTCTCCTGCGAAGCAACAAATGTATAAGTTTTTATCGAGATATTTTATTTTGACAGGGTCGTAGCTACTGGACAGAGTACAAGCTTGGATAAAGTCAGCAACCCAAATTGCTAAACAGATCTTACTTAGAAGGCCGACGGTGACCTTGGCACGTGATCTAGCGGATATACCAGCTGGAAGAATCTGAAAAAGTAATGAATTATAATTTATGGCTTGCGCGATTATCGCTTTTAGCGATGACAATCGGTTATTTAAGAAAATCGTGATTACTCGATTAATCAACTAGGGTACAACTACCCAGTCATACCACTGAAAAGGATATCAATGGCGGAAGCTACAATGGTGTTGAGAAAAGTCCATTTGCAGGTCAAGAGAAGACTATTTCAGAAAATTTATCACTGGAATGTCTGGCTCGGTTCTCGATCCAGCCATTCCAGTGATACATTTTCAAAAAGAGTCTTGACATGCAAATGGCCATACAGTCAACTAATGAAAATGTAAATTTTCGTGACTGATCGCATTAAAATGTAATTAAAAGGCAGGGTTTGAAATATTTTATCCAGTAGAAATTATTCACGATTATTCGATTATATAACGTTAATGATGAAATGCATGATTTAAAAAATAATCATGATTTTAGATTTAATAACGTAATCGCACAAGTCTAAATCACATTATTAAAAGTGCCCACATGATATATTAAACAAGATCAATTTAGGATTACATCTAAACACCCCCACCCCCTCCACACACATCCCGCCCCACCCAACCACGATATCCAGTTTGGTAATATTCTAAATATTTCTGGGATTGTCTGGGTTTTTCGCACCATGACCAAAGTTGTTGAATCCTATATAAAGTTATGATACATGCAGAGATCCAAAATTGAATCCTATCTGGACCTTTCTTTATCAGGGTTATGGCCAAAGTCTCGACATTCTCTTTCAAGTTACTATCCTGTGTTGTCTTAAAATCTGATCCAAATCGAAATTATCGAATTAGTATTTTAGGATACAGCACACAAAGACACACATGGAAATACACAGAGCTAAATACATACACTCTTTACATGGATACAGTGATAACACAATCTGATATTCAGACCGCTGAGAAACACATATGAATATGAACAATTGAACATGCACAGTATTTAGCAGGCTTGGGTCCAAGTGCAGGGTATTGCATTTAAATGCAAATGCAAATGTTTGTAAATGATTCAAATGCAAATGCAAGCACAAATGCAACCTAGCGCCATTGCATTTAAATGCAAATGCAAATGTTTGCAACTTATTCAAATGCAAGTGGAAAAAAATGCAAATTTGAATATTTGGGCACACGTTTGGTACTGAAATTCTGAGTATGTATCTGCCATCTATGTATCTGCTGGTAGTGACTATTTTTAGTAAGGCCTTTTGCCGACCAAGAGAAGAAAATTTTTTCAAAATTTTACCACTGGAATGACTGTCTCGCTTATTGAACCGGTCATTCCAGTGTAAAATTGACAAAAACAGTCCTCTCTTTATCTACACATGGAACTTTCCTATTATAAAATAATACTTATTTCACCATTAACATGTTAACCCTCGAATTTGTTTTTAAAATATTCAATTTTCTCAAAGAAAATCTCTATTTGCAGACCAAGATAATACCATTTTTCAAAATTTACCACTGGAATGACTTGCTCGTTTCTCGAACTATGGCTTGGTTCTCGAACCAGTCATTCCAGTGATAGATTTTCAAAAATATTCTTCCCTTGGTCTACAAATGGACATTTCTCAAGACCATTGCAGAAGCCGTTTTTTTGCTGATATGCGGGTTAAAGGGTTAAGGGGTAACCATTAAAGCATTGAATTTTCAGATTTCTAAATATTATGTTGACTATTTTAATGGGTAATTTCATTGATAGCCATTACATCATATGGAGGCAACATTTGTCAGTCACATTACTTTCAAAATAATTATCAAATAATATGTTCAATTTTTTGAAAGGAATTTTATTGATTGCTGCTACTGCGCCTATGGCCGCAACAGGTTCCAGTCAAAATAAATTCAAAATAGTTATCAGCCTATGCAATATCGGTATGAATTCAACAAATATTCTGTTGAATATTTTGAAGATAATTTGACTGTCAACTGCGGGTCAAAGTTTCCAGTCAAATTTGTTTCAAAATTCAGCTTATTCACGGCCTGAACGAAGATTCTGGCACTTCTAGATTAAAATGTTTAAATGTTAACTTTGTCTGAGATCGTTGTAGTCACACATGGCTGAGTATGTGCGTATAGTCAGACTGAATGAGAGGGGCTTCTAATCACAATGGGCGAACAGTAAATCAACCCATGTCAACAGAAATACCAGCATCTATTATTTATTGATCTTGATAAATGACTATTTGCATTTCAAGAAGATAATCTTTGAAATTTTACCACTGGAATGACTGACTCGATTACCAAGCCAGTCATTTCAGTCAAAAATCTCCAAAATTGTATTCTCTTATAAAGCAAAGGGGCATTAAAAAGCCAATCTTGACAACTAATGGATTAAAGGATTTCTGAATGAATGGAGTTAACAACGCGCTAATTACTTTGAAAGGATCTTGACAAAGAATGTAGAGAGTAGGGGAGACCGGGGATAGTCGTTACATGGGCAAGTTGTTACAAGGCCCATAACTCGGAGACAAATAAGCAGATAGCGCCACGCGTCGTACAACGTCATCTGGCCTGCATTACGTCCCCTTTAAACACGTTGCGCGAAATTCGAATACGGGTTTTAAAAGGTAAGAAGAAAAATTAATTTTATACCCATTTTAGTAACTTTTTTCGAATGCGCAATATATTTACTGTGTCATTTACAAATATATGTATGACAAATTGCATTATATTATTTCATAGCATGGTGATTTTGCTTAATTTATACGTACATTGAAGTTTGATACCCACGAGTGTGATTGACCTACATAGTGTCAGACGTGATGTATATACACTGGGGCACGTTGTTACGTGCTGTAACAACTTGCCCCTGCACTAATGTATTGTGTAACAACTTGCCCCGTATGGTTTAGCTAATATTTTAAAGAGATTCTGTCAATTTCTTGCAGGTTTCGTGAACCAACAATGGTACGTAACTATAAAAGGAAGACGAATCGAGCAGAAACGGCAAGCGATGACATTATGAAAGTGGCGGCGGACAGAGTAATTCGTTACGCAGAAAGCATTCGGAAAGTCGCCGATGATTACAACGTAAGGGTTAACCCATTCACCGATTAAAGCACTTTTTATCTCAATTTCAAGACAACCTTACAGGAAAGACGCTGAATATTTTGACAATAATTTGACTGGAACAGGCAGCAACGGCTTCCAGTCAAATTAGTTTCAACATTTCTGCAGGATATTTCTTAGGCCTACCTCATAAAATTTTTGTCAGAGCTGCTATGTATTGTCGAAATGGTTAACAGAATGAAAGAGAAAAACAATCTAGGCCTACACTGTAAGAATTATCAAACATTATTAAACATTGCTGACAGAAGTGTGTGTGTGTGTATGTGTGTGTGCGCGCGTGCGTGCGTGCGTGCGTGCGTGCGTGTGTGTGTGCGTGCGTATGTGCGTGCGTGCTTGCGTGCGTGCCCGCGCGTGTGTGCGTGCGTGCTTTTATCCAGGAATTCAGTGATGGGGGGGGGGGGATTAATTGAATGCAGGTGTAGTGCCTATACAAATCGCGGAAAAATGTGTAACTCCTGAAGATTCATTGGGGGGGGGGGCGGCATGCTACCTCAATGGGGTTGGGGGAAAATCCCCCCTTGCCCCCCCCCACCCCCGCATAAAACCCCGGTGTTTGTGTGTGTTGGGGTGGGGTGTGGGTGGTGGGGAGGGTAAGGGAGAGATCGGGATGTGTGCATGAAATCTTTATAATCGGCCTACCATAGGCTATATAAGATAGCTCTGGTTTAATTGATCAATGTAACCTCAAATGAAATCCGAGTAGGCATATCCCAATTTCAAGGCAGTCTCATGGGAAAGTTGTTAAATATTTTGAAAATAAGTTGACTGGAAGCCGCTGATGCCATATGATCTAAGGCAAATTAATTTCAAAATATTTAACATAATATTTCTAAAGATCTATTAGTTATAGTCTCTTAGATACAAGTCAGTTGCTAGTAAAATGGCATTTGGGCCCATAAGATGGTGGCTAGTTAAGGCAGGTGGTTTTTAGACCAACTACATTAACCCTTAGCACACGAAAGTTAAAAAATTTAATTAAATTTTATATGAAAGCTGTTGTTCGTTTTGGAAGCAATGCTGCTGAAAGCTGTTGCTGGCTATGACAGTAACAGGTTTCAGAAGCAATTGTTTCCAAAATGGACACCAGCCATTCCTTTCCTGACTCGGTAACTATCTAGTTTTCGACATCAGTGTGCTAAGGGTTAATGAACAACCATTCATTACCACCCGACCATGTCCAAAACGCATACCACATCGCCTCACCCCCAAAACGGATGTGCTCTAGCATATATCACATGGATTTTATTTATGTTCTTATTGCAGATCAACTTTATGACCCTTCATCGATATTGCAAGAAACTGAGAGCTGGACAAGATGCAACTGTTGGCTACACACAGACCCGAATCGTATTCGCACCCACCCAAGAAAAGCTACTAGTTGACTACATATTAAAAGCATCCAAGATCTACTACGGCCTGTCACCGAGAGAAGTCAGAGAATTCGCATATGAATTTGCAGTCTCTAACAATATCCAATTTCAACCAAACTGGGCAGACAAAGGTAGGGCTGGCGCTGACTGGTTTTCGGGTTTCATTAAACGCCACACTTCATTGTCCATACGTACCCCCGAAGCCACGTCCCTAAGTCGTGCAACCAGTTTCAATAGGACCAATGTCGACAAATTCTTCAATAACCTTTCAGAAGTGTTAGACTGTTATAAGTTTCTATGTAGTGACATATATAATATAGACGAAACTGGGATCACAACTGTGCAGCAACCAAATCGCATTGTTGCACAAAAAGGGGCAAAGCAAGTTGGGGCTGTAACATCAGCAGAAAGGGGAACTTTAGTAACCATGGTTCTTGCAGTTAGTGCTAACGGTAATACTGTTCCGCCAATGTTCATCTTCCCTAGAGTGAACTTTAGAGACCATTTCATAAATGCAGGTCCCCGGGGCTGCATAGGTGCGGCTTACCCCTCTGGATGGATGCCAGAGAAAAACTTCCTTATATTCATAAGACACTTTATCAATGTTACCAAGTGTACGAAAGAGAAACCTGTACTCCTCCTGATGGATAATCATGACTCACACGTCTCACTCGACCTAATTGATCTGTGTAGGGAAAATGGTATCATCATTGTTACATTTCCGCCACATTGCTCCCACAAGCTGCAGCCACTGGACAGGAGCGTTTATGGACAGTTCAAAAAGTTCTTTAATGCTGGATGTGATGGGTGGATGAAAAGAAACCCGGGAAAGACCATGACGATCTACGATATACCTGGCATTACTACAGATGCATTGCCACTGGCAACAACTGCTCTAAATATACAAAATGGCTTCAAGGTGTCCGGTGTCTACCCTTTCAACCGAAACGTGTTCGGAGAAGATGAATTCTTGCCAAGTAGCGTGACGGATCGTCCATTAGAAGAGATTCCACAGATTAATGACAACATATCTGGCAATGAGACACAAGATAGGCCTGCTGCTGAAGGTGATCTTAGCTCTGAGCCAGAAACAAGTGGTACCACTGCCATTGAGTTGACTCCACCTTCCGAAACAAGGGATGCCTCTGCCACTACCTCGTCTGGAGAAAGCGATGTCATTGTGCCAGAAACGCCCCAGGTTTCCTCAACCTACACCACTGATAAAAACAACGCTGACAGTTCTAACCAGCCTGGAACGAGTGCCGAGGGCCATGCTGATGACCTGCCTCTAGGCGTTGTTGTGTCACCTGAAATGTTGCGACCATTTAAAAAGGCAAGCCCAAGAAAAGGAACAGGATGCACCCGAAAAAAGCGTCATACCGCGATCTTGACAGATACACCTGAACGGGAGAAGCTACGATTCGCTAAGGAGAATGCTGAAAAGAAGAAAAGCACAAAGAGAAAACTTATTAGTGACAATAGTATATCAAAAAAGCCCATCAAGAAGCATCCAATGAAGTGTAGCAAAAAGAGCCAGGTAAAGTACAATTGTCTAGTTTGCGGTGAGGACTATGCAGATTCTCGTCCTGGTGAAAAGTGGGTTGAGTGCACTAGCTGCAAGGAGTGGTCACACGAAGAATGTACCAACGGTGATCGTTTCTACGTCTGTCATTTATGTGACTCTGATGAAGAACAGTAATTTGATCAAGAACAGTTGACCAGCATTGACTTTTTATTTAATGTCACACTATTTTTCTCATTTTGCAGTCAAATTAATTTCAAAAAATCCAACCAAAGTATTATAAAATAAATCATAAAAAATGGCATTTCTGTTGCTAGAAATTAGAAATGTAATTCTCTGTGATTTATTAACCCAAGTCAGTTGCGATCTTAGCAAGCCAACAAATTTGTGTTAGGCTACAGCAACGTATCTCTAGTGCATAATAAATATGGTCACCTTATAAATAGGAAGGAATGGGTGCATCCATTCTCTTGGCCAATATGTTGACCCTTTAACACATTAGGGGAGACCGGGGCTAGTTGTTACGAGTTTTCAAAACACCTCCCACCCCACACGTCCCCACCCCACCATCCAACCATTGCTACGGTCATGTAATATCGATTATTTTTCTTCACATATTCAACTGTAATCTTACTAGTGACACAGGCCTATGCATGTTAGGTAAAACCAGAAGGGTTTCTGATAAAACCTACAAACAGTTGGTCTTGAAAATGATGAGTATATGCTAAGCTTTAAAAACTCACATACTTGTACATTAAATTATCTTGTCATTTACAGGCTAATTTTGTTCACGCACATTTCTATCGAGCCAAAATTGCTATTGAAGCAATCGTGTTCTCGAACATGTCTGGGAACATGAAACCGTGGGGACGTGTGGGGTGGGAGGAATTTTGAAAACTCGTAACAACTAGCCCCGGTCTCCCCTAATGTGTTAAAGGGTCAACATATTGGCCAAGAGAATGGATGCACCCATTCCTTACTATTTATAAGGTGACCATATTTATTATGCACTAGAGATACGTTGCTGTAGCCTAACACAAATTTGTTGGCTTGCTAAGATCGCAACTGACTTGGGTTAATAAATCACAGAGAATTACATTTCTAATTTCTAGCAACAGAAATGCCATTTTTTATGATTTATTTTATAATACTTTGGTTGGATTTTTTGAAATTAATTTGACTGCAAAATGAGAAAAATAGTGTGACATACATTGCCATACTGCAGTGTGTACGTGAATGGATATGATTGGTAGTGAATCCTAAATTATTTTATTTTCCCAGTGAAACTCGGCCTTTAAACTTTACTTTAACTCATATTGAAAGTAAATGTTTTGTTTATCTTAGAGGAACAGGCGTACGCGTATTTGGATGAGTCTATTACGGTGCAAGCCAAACGTAATAGGGGTGTCAAGTTGGCATTTATAAATAACATTATATAAATACGGCAATATTTATATTAATTTAACTTTTAACTGTACAAAGACTTGCGATATATAAATATTCAAAACACTAAAACCAACCAACCCTACAAAATAATGATCCAATGGAATCAAACAGCCTGATCGCGGGAATTTTAAGAAAGGAGGTGGCAAGAAAAACGGACGTGGGAAGAAGATCGAAAACTGTGACAAGAAATAGCAGATTGTGTTTGTTATAGTGAAATTTAAAGACGAATATTATACCTACCAGACGGAACAGATCGGTGATACTATGTTGCGTCGTTGATGTTGATGTAGCCAATTTCAGGCCGTCGTTATAAAACAGAAGGCTGAGAATGATCGTTTCTGTTATATAGATTGAAATCGACAGCGTTGTCATAGCACACTAATACTATTTAAAGGTCATATTTGGAGAAATCCCTCATGTACAATTTTGCAAGTATTTAAGGCATTATTGTATAGTAATTAATAACAAACAAGCTGTATGTGTCTAACATTCACCAAATAGCTAATATTAAGCCGCGAAGTCGCCGTATGATCGAATACACGAAATTACGTGATGACTTACCTCCCCTGATTTTGAGCGCTTCAGCGTCAATAATGACGTAATAGTGGAACACGCTATTATACCGTAATGTTGAATACATGCAGCTTCGTTCAACTTCAGTAGGAAATAAGTACAGTTTGGTTGCATTTTCCTACGGAAGCGTATTAGGGCCACCATAATACATATATTTGCTCATACGTATCTCGAGATCTCGACTTAGTATCTCGAGATCTCGACTTAGTATCTCGAGATCTCGACTTAGTATCTCGAGATCTCGACTTAGTATCTCGAGATCTCGACTTACTATCTCGAGATCTCGACTTACTATCTCGAGATCTCGACTTAGTATCTCGAGATCTCGACTTACTATCTCGAGATCTCGACTTACTATCTCGAGATCTCGACTTACTATCTCGAGATCTCGACTTAGTATTCCGAGTGGCGGGAAGGGTGAACAGCCATTTTGAGATGTCGATGCAACTTGAGTTTGACAGCCGTTTAAACCATCTTCAGGTAAGTAGTCAACAGTCCAGTTTGTTGTATTTGTAATATAGGTAATGCCCTAGTATGTGTCAATTCCAGTGCCTGAAAGATCATTGCTTTGACCTTTATGTGCGGGCATGTGTGAGTGTGTGCCTGTATATCATGTCAAGCAAAGTCCATCTGGCGGCCACCCCAACAGTAAAACCAGCTTTCCTTGTAGTCTATTCACCTACCGTCCGATTACATTGATGGCACTACTTAAATACTTCAGCATACATTACACCGCAAATAGACGGTCGTACTGGACTCTTATATACCGGTAGTATCATATATTTAACAGTACACAGTTATCAGAACGTATTTTACCGTGTGGGGTGGGGGGGGGGGGCGGGGGCAAACCTAGGGGGCGCTACGGGTATACACGATGTGACGAGAATAAACATGGGGACACTATCTTGCCCAAACCCCCACCCTGTGTTCCTACGCCTATAACATATATTAATTTTTGCAAGTTTATGTTAACATTCTTTTTTTTGAAAACATGCCCTAGCCCCAGATTTAGTGTAAGTTCAGCCAAGCGTGAAAAGTAGGTCAGAGTGACCTGCTTTTAACACGGGCCACATCCAGACTCGAAGTTGCATTTATATGCAAGATTTGGTTTCTTAGATGTTCAAAGATATGGCTTCGGACAAGCACGCGCGTACGTACGTATATCGCAGTCTTGAAATCCTCTTTCACTGTCCGTTCCTTCCCTCAGTGTTAAAATTTTAGCCAAATCGGATTGACATTTTTCTTAGATACAGATCCGGCCGGACAGGCAGACCCACAGGCAGCAGACCGGCTGCCGCATGTGTCCATGCGTGTGTACACACACCCGCACGAACGCACGCACACATCCCCTACCCTCTACGTGACGACGGTATAGGGACGCCATTTCAGAGCTCTGCTTGTCAGCGATATATGTAATCTGAATACATCTTTACGCTAATAAAGTCGATAGAGTGTGGTTAGTGGCGGGTGACGCGTGGAATGTAGGTCACACCTGGTGTGCGTTTTAGTTACGCAACTTAGTGAGGACACTTAGCGCCAAAGTATCGGATGTGGGCACGACTGACAACAGTGCTAATTTGCTGGAGAGGTAGGCATAGCGATTAATAAAAATAATGCTCTAAAATTTAATGGTGGGAAGGTGTCTGTCTGGCGGATAACTTACGTCACAAGAATTCAACAGAAACCACAAAGGCCAGGCGTGAGTCTAGACCCTATATAATTGTGAACTAGCAAATAAACGCCTTAAAGATTACGACACAGTCTTGCGGATATTTTACAAAAATGGCAGTTAAAGTAATATAGACGAATGACGAAATATAATCGGTTGGGACCTTAACGGTGGACCCCATAGCCCAATGTGGCCCGTGACGGCGTCTCAGCGGTCCGGACCACCTAGAGTAGGACGATATAACACTTGTCCACTCAATTGCTATTCCTATTACATGATCCTCGCCCTCCCACTCCGTTCCCGTATCTAGTAAGCTATGTGAGTATTGGGCGTATTAGTCCCTCGCCTGTTGTAATTCCGTGGGCAATCACTACAAAATGGTGCAAACAAATGTTATTTTGGCAAATCAGATTATGACGTCATAATGACGTCATTTCTAACCCAGATTTACCATGTCTATAGAGGAAGGCGTAAACAGCATTTGAGTGAATCTTTAACATTTGTATACGAATATAAACTAGTTTCAGTAATGTGAAGACAATACTACAGATGAGCACAGTTTTAGAACACCATAGTATATGATTATGACGTGATTATGACATTAAAATAAGGACACTATTCATTTCTTTGCAAGATATTTGTGAAATTAACTGCATGAGATATCTAATGCCATTGTCATATAAACCATACACAAAACCACATAGCGCAATGATAATGATGATGATGTCATAATGACGTCAGACACCGCGTATATATATATATATATATATATATATATATATATATATATATATATATATATATATATATATATAGCATAGCATAGCATAGTATAATACAGCGCAAAGAGAACTTCAACGCACAGGGTGCCATCAACAACTACTCACAAAAGATGGATGCTTGCTCAACACAACTCATTGGCTGCATGGTAAACAGCTTTTGTAATAATATAATGGTGGTCCTTTAAGATACATGGGCACATGAGCATCTATGTGGTCAGACGACCACCTATCTTAAAGTACGACTATTTGTTGGCCCCAAAAGCATGTGCTTGCTATATAGGTTTGGCAAACTATTACGTTTTTGGAGAGTCAAAGAAATACTATGTTAAAGTGGCTATATAGGTTTTTCCGACACGACACGGCTGTTGTGATCGGTGATGTCTGTCTGTCTGTCCCTCCGTCCGTCCGTCTCAGCCTGCCTGCCTGCCTGCCTGCCTGTCTGTCTGCCTGTCTGCCCCTCCGGCCGTCCGTCTGTCCGTCTCTGTCTTTCTGTCTGTCTGCCTGCTCGGTCTTGCTGTCTGTCTGTCTCTCTGTTCGCCTGTCTGCCTGCAGCATAACTTGGAAATGCAAGATATTATCACCAAATTTGGCACATCTGTTCATATATGTATGTATGATTACTGTATTTTGCGGCTGTAGTAGTAGAAACATCCTACAGCTGCAATCAGTCCTTCTTCGCTTTTGCCCACTGTTTCTTGTCCTCAGCCAAAATCCTTAGCTTCCTCAGGTCCATTCTTGACTTGGGTGTACCTAATCCTGCTGTCTTTAGGTCACCTCATAGCACGCTTAGCAGATTTATGCAATGCCGTCCTCTCCTGGCTCTGTATTTGCTGGCTCCGAGTAGGGCAAATTCCAAGGCTCTCTGTGCTGGTGTGTTTTCCTGCATCCTTAGCACATGGCCGAACATGGACCATCTTTGCTGAGCGACTTGTACAGACATCTGCGGCGTATTACACATCTTGTATAGTGCATTGTTGGAAATGATGCTCTCTGGCCATCGGTGTTTGCGGTGGCAGGCGTCAAGTTTGTCTAGAGCTGCCTATGGAGCTGCCCAACTGTTACAGTTATACATCATCAAGGATACGCAGGTTACATTGTATAAACGTAGTCTTTTTACCAAGGGCATCTTTGATCTACGAATCCATAGCTTCCAGAAGGACTGGAAAGCTATGTTCCCCATGATGCAGCGTGCAGCAATGTCAGCAGTACTGCAAAGCAGTGAGTCCAGGATTTAACTTTTCCGCTATGGTTCACCGCCACGGAGTGGATCGTCATTTTCTTTAGTTTCACGCTTTGTATATAGGTATATGTGGGTGAACTCTGTTTTGGATTCATTCATAAAGAGATTCTCAATTTTTAGCTTGCTTGCAGCTATTGGGAGAAGTTCGTCAAGGGGTTTCTTTTCCTCACCTATAAAGTCCACATCATCGGCATATTCCATCTCTAGCGGCATGCCCAGTATTGACACCGGGGGTGGGGGTGGGTGGGGTTGTGTGTGGGGTGGGGGGTTTGGTCTTGTGGAGCTTTCCCGCATGGGTTTCGATGCAACAGCCAGGTAACAGGTGAAGAGCACAGGGGATAGACCATCTCCCTGTGGGGAGCCGATTGATGTCTCAGACTCTACAGACTTCACTGACTTGACTCGTACTCTCAGCTTGGTGTCTGCAAGCAGTAGTCTCACTAGTCGTAGCTCATCTTCATTGCAACTGGCCTGGCGTAGTACATCTAGGATCTTTGACAACTTAATTGTGTCGAAGGCTCGTAACATGTCAATGCCCATTTTGTGGAAATCCCAGTGTTTGGACATGACTACCGACACAAGCATGCGCTGAGCCCATGCAATGTCTGCGCAGCTGCGTTCACGTTTGAAGCCACTTTGACATGATCTAGTGAAGTCGTCGATCTTGTCTCGGATGCGGCATAGAGTAACATTGGATAGGATTTTCCGTATCTGTTAAGGAGCACAATGGGCCGCAGATTGGCTGGGGGTAGGGTGGCAGGTGGCTTCTTGGGCTTGGGTAGTGCGATAAGGATGCCTTGGCCTACAACGTCGATGGGAAGGTGGTGCATAAAAGCTGAATTGATTATGTGCGTGATCGGATTTGAGATAATGTCACTTGCATATTTGAATAGTTCATTGCTCATGCCATCAGGTCCAGAAGCACGTCCATTTTTCACGGCTTTAAGTGCCTTCTCAACCTTTGCTGTATTAATTGGTGTTAGTAATGGCCTGGGGTCTCCTGAGAGTGGGTGCAAGGGCTCATCATCGTAGTCAGTTAACTGTTCCTTGAACCATTTTCGAATTGCCTCGGCTTTGCCCTGGTCAGTCCCGATAATGTGTCCTTCAGAGTTGTGTACAGTTAGTGGTGGTGTGTAGTCAGCAACTCTCAGGGCTCGGGCTGCCCGAAACATTTTGTGGCAGTCATCCGTGGCAGTGATTTCATCTGCTAGGGCGTCTGCTTGTTGGATAGCAAGATCTTTTAAGCGTTCGCTAATGTGGCGCAGAATGTTATTGCGTTCCTGGTATAGTTTGGTGTGATCTTCACTTTGGCCACTTTGATAGATGCGCAGACGTAACGCTTTCTGTTCTGCTGACAGTTTTACTATGAGAGGGTCGTCAGTATACCTAGTTCTGTTGTTTTTTAGAACACCTATGGTGCTAGTAGCTGATGATTCCATAGATATCAGTATTTTGGTTAGGGCTTCGTTTGGATCGGAGCTGACGTCGGTGTTACCTATCTGCTCCGCGAGGGCCTTTTTGTATGACATTTGAGTGTCAGTGTCGCTGATGAGCTTGGGTAAGTTGTAGGTGATTCTACCCTCTTGCCTGGAATGGCGATTACATCTGTTCATACCCTAATGGAAAGACCCTATCTGTTACTGTATATGACTTCAGAATCAATTACCCTACACGTAAGCTAACAGTACCATCAAAATGCACAGTGAATAACGTATCTATGTTCGTCATGGACATTGAATAGTTCGTCAAGTGTACGAATTGTATGTCTACTATTTAATAAACATTGGCAGCAACAGTACCCAGTCAGATTAGCTAACAAATATTCAACAGGTTACCTGTATTGTTAGCTTGAAATTGAGATTCTGGGAATTTAGAATTCTATGAATATAAATCGATCCCGACACGTGAAGAACAAGGGGATGCCAAGCTAGAAATGGACGGGGCTAAGCTAGAAATGGATCCCTATATTGGTCAGGACTGTATTGAGTTTGAGTTTAAATAGTCAAATATCTAGATCATACGGTCATGAAGTGCAAACGCAAAAACAGAGAACAAATGTGTGTCAGCACCTCCCGTGAGTGAAGTTCAGTTGGTGCTGCAATACTAAACTAATTTTTGAATGTTTAATAATAACTCCTCGAACTAGGACTCAAGCGTCTTCGCCCAAAATATCATCATCATCAGAGAGTATCGCAGTACTTGCGGGTTCATCATTCTCACAGTTTATACACTTGCAGAGATCAGTACATACACAATTATTTGAATGACACGAGCAGTTATTTGAGGAGCAGTTCGTTTTCTGGCAGCTCCATTTTACAAACACAAGTATTATATTGCGTCTGGAGCCGGCTTTAGCTTGGATGTAACATGTTTTTAGACACCCATCTGCATCCCGATAGTGGCCATTAATGTTAGGATCAAGGGAGATTTGAGTCAAGAGTTGTTGTTTGGTACAACACCACTGCTTGCAAATGAGCACGAGACTCGTGTTCGATAAAAACTCCCATTGTTGGTGGAATATTTTCACTTTCAGCTAAAAACTTACAGAAAAGAAACTACCGAAGCTCTGGTATCTTGCTTATCTTAATGTTCCGAGGGCAGTATCCTGAACAAACAACTGCTTCAAAGCGGAGTATTGTGGCCTCTGAGATCACTTGGGTCTCCAAGACTTCGAAATGCTTTGATGACATCGATATCTGATTCTAGAAAATGCTTGAACCACGTCTGCTTGCTTCGGCCACTGAAACACCCAGTCGTGTCCAAACCCGTAAATGCATAAAATGATGGAATCACTTTTGCGCGGTCAGGTCCTAATGCAATATAGATTGGCTTGACTTGCACAACTCCAAGACATAATAGATATCTATGTTGCGTCTGGCAACTGCTCAAAGTTTGCGATAAAGAAGACGAGGACATCAGTATCTGGTGAGAAGAAGCGGAGCTCTATATCAGGACTTGATCGTTTCGTTGCACAGATACTTAACCAAACCATGAGCGTGTCTGCTTCTTCATGGGGTTTTTCAGTCATTTCATCAGTAATTATATTTAGCCGGTGTGATGCAGTTGTACCATTTGCTGAAACAATGACGACTTTAGCTGAATCTTTATAATAATCTAGTGTTTTTGCAGCCAGATACCTAGTTAAGTCTGATTTTGTCCTTTCATGAGACAGAAACCTAGCAATTGTGACATTCTGAATGTTTGTGTCGTCTTCTACACGATACTGAATAGGATCGTTACCATGTTTCCTTCTCTATCTTGTTATGTCCTTCAATGAATCATTGCCGTATGTATCAAATGCTAAGATCAGTTCTTGGTATCCTGAGATCATTGTGTCAAGCGATTCACTGAAAATGCTATGCAGCTTCCCAACCGTGTTAATCCAAGTGGCTTTCTTGAGTTTTTGGACCACGACCATTGTATCAACGATTGCAATTCTCCAAGCAGACGGACTAGGACATGTAGTCTGAGAAATCTCTAGTACAAGTTCAATACCATGAGCTACATGTATTTCATCCACTGGAATGGATTTGACATGTTTCTCTAAGTCATGAATTAGTTTTGACTTATATGTTAGTACGATGCTCTGGGATGGGCATGCATACAACTCAGCCGTTTGATCTCTTGCTATGTGAAGTAACATTACAACTGTGGGCTGATATCCCCAAAATCAGGTTTCAGCTTACTTCGCTCGATAGGCGAGACTTAATCCGGTGACCTAATTTAGATTCACAACAACAACGATTGCGATGCTGTTGAAATCGAAAGAGATAATTGAAAATGTTTGCAATGGTTTTGGTGCACGTGTAAATTTGTGTTTCCTTATTTCTTTTCGAGCAATTTCATTGGCTGAAGTAGACTGACACCAGCTCATAAATATT
This sequence comes from Chaetoderma sp. LZ-2023a, assembly GCA_034401795.1. Lineage (NCBI taxonomy): Eukaryota > Metazoa > Mollusca > Caudofoveata > Chaetodermatida > Chaetodermatidae > Chaetoderma > Chaetoderma sp. LZ-2023a. Next base: position 182,867,855 of record CM067370.1, on the reverse strand, counting down.
CATGCAGTTTCGTGAACTTAGCGCAGACATCAAAACCGTGCAAGATCGGTGCATGATACATGAGCGGCGTGGGAGGGTGAGGACCCGTGCAATAGGACGATGGGTGCGCCTCAGAATGATGAGTTTTTTTAAACCTATAACGTATTAAGATAATACCAGATGTCCATTTCTTTACAAAAATCACGTCTGTTGTCTCATTTCATAGCCCATTGACACCCAATGCATGCAAAGGATTGTTTCGGAAAGCGAGTAAAAGAGCAAACTGAACAAACAAACATTAAAATGGTTAATTTTTTATTTTTCTCTTACATGTAAGGCTCAACTGCAGGCTTGGTATTATTATCGTGTAAATTCAAAATTAAGCCAACATTTAGCATGATAAGTATGCCGAGGGTACCTTTCCAATCGCCCGAGTGTTAATTACAGAATGCTTTAGCAACATATAAATGAAAAAGTACAGCAGATAGGGGATGCAGTGCAATATTGCATTGAGACCCATTGAAGAGGTTAATACTGCGCTCCAAATAAGGAACTACCCCTTGGCCAAACATACAAACTGCCATTCGTTTTAACTACCATCCAATAATATATGCAAATTTCTAAGAAAAATTACCCCCATTCTGTCCAATTTCACTGCAGTGCTGAAGAGATACATCCATGCATATCTTTGTATTGAAGACTCTGAGGTTAAAGTTTGCAGCAAAAATATTTGCCAGTAAATAACTTAAAAACTTCCAGACAAAAATTGGGCATTTTGCATTTTAGTACACAATTATGTGTGTTCACCGGCATTCTGAGGAGCACCTACCTGTACTCTGGTTTTGAAGCTATTTTTTCGCTATCATGGAACTAATGTTTCTTTTCCGAAGTCTCCTATCTAACATTAGTAAGATTGTGTATGCATGTAGCTCAACCAATCATAATTGCTTGTGTAAACCTTCAGTTTAAAGTGTCATAATTCTAACAAATATATTGAAAAGTTTGTAACCCCATATTGCTTGCAGCTATGGGACATGGTTGTGAAATTTATTAGTTATTTTACAAGCTTTAAAAATCATTTATAAAGGTTTAAAATTCATTTATAAGCCTTTATAAATCATTTATAAGCCTTTAAACATAGTTAATCAATTCCCCAAGGGCGCCAAATATGCAGTTGCCTTGTGACGCACCATTTTTGTAACCAGATAGCTCGACGAAATCTTAGAAATTTGCGATATTTGGGGTAAATATCTGAGATTTAAAAAAGTTTCATTGCTTTCCTTTAGTCACGTTTAGCACCCTTTATAAGCCTTATTGAGTTTTAAGAACGATTAAGGAATCCAGTTTTAGTTATGACCTGCCCATCCATAGTTAAGCTCCACCCACTCTCCATCCGTGTTGGGATCAATCGATCCCTGCAATCCGTGAATCTCAATTTCCAGACAACTATACAGGCCAGCTGTTGAATATTTTGAAACTAATTTTACATTGGTATTGTTGCGCCCAGTCAAATTAGTTTCAAAATATTCAACAGCATGTTTATTCAATAGTAAAAACATACAATTCGTAAAATAACGCTTAGCCCGTCGTCAATTATACGTTCGTGACGAACTTAACTACGTCATTCATACCATAATTGGTTCTGACGTCATCATACACGTCACGTAGTTGGTTATGTCGTCATATAGTTGACTGAGAAACTGGAATCGTCCATTAGCATACATCACGGCATTCGTGCCTCGCGAGATCTTCTATACGGGATCGAGAAAATAATCTCGTATGTATTGAATGGACATTGCGTAGTAATTTCCCCCATAACTTGGCAAAAAAGAGAATTGAATCTTGAAAGGACACGATACATACCAGACAATGCGCTATACATAAGACAATAACTTTTTTAATTTTATCCAAAATGAGGACGAGTTGATTTTAATATCTGTATTAAGCTAGTGATACAGGGGTAAAGATGGTATCAAAATCAAAACGACCCACAGTGGTGGGTTTACAGTTCACTACAGAGATGGTCTGGGTCCCGACCTGTCTGGTCTTCAAAGTTGAGTCTGTGTAACAGTCTCGTCGTTGTGATGACGTAACAAGATGGCCGGTTAGAGGCGTATTCTCAGCATGAAGCCGTTGACATCGCCACTGACCGTGAGGGTCAGGTCCGTCCATAGAAAGCTAATCAACGTAGAATTGCTACGACCCTCTCAAATGCGGAATTTCAGTTCAGTATTTTATCATAGTTTCCAAACTAATATGTCTTTGTTAGTAATTCAATTTCGTAGTTAAATAAAATGTCAGATTAATATAGCCAATATAAGTCTATTTCTCTTAAAATTATATACATTTGCGTCTGTTCAACTTCTCTTCCAATTACCAAAAAGAGCATTCAACCCATTTACTCACTTTTGGAGGCTGCATATCATATGCTGCTGAACGTTTTGCGTCAACCCGCCCGAACAAGCGTATTTGTATTTTATCATATAAACAAGCCTTCTAGCCCATTCCATATTTTTCGATATGAGCACCCATGCCATATTCAACGGAGTATTTTCATTGGCTGTTGGGTGCGCAACCCATTTAAATCGACCAATTAAAACATCGATTGACGCCTAAGGATTACTACGCGGTACTGTTTTACAACGATTTGTTTACTACGATTTGTCATTCATGAAACGTCATCGCAAAGTGTAATCGTTTAACAGTTTATCAGTCGGCAGCGAAGTAACGAAGGCTCTGCGATAGTCTTAGAAGAAAAGTGTAGTTTACGGCTGACATCGCCAGATTTTGTGTTTGTCACTATATTTTGCTGCTCATTCAGTATCTGTTATCAAGTTGTGGTGCCTCACAGCGGCGGTATCGTTTTCACGAAAATCAACAATGAGAAATCAGATAAACGTCACATCTGCAACTATTGGCAAATATTTTCAAAATTACAGTTTATATGATAAATAAAATCTCAAACTCGGTCACTTTTCATATCACTATTATGAAACTCATTGCAAATTATCAATATTGCACTCGCTAAAGCTCGTGCAAATTGATAATTTTCAACTCGGTCCATAATAGTGATATGAAAAGTGACCTCATTCCAGATTCTCTATTTATTGAACTATACCTTCGCTATGGGGTTAGCTGTCGTGACTGCCGGTGACGCAAGTTCAGTAAATCGCAATTGTACATGACAGGGTGTTCGAGGACTGGCTGACGCAGACGATCAACTACATGTATAGCCGCCAAAAGGGACACAATTCGCTTTTTGGTAATTTGAGGAGAAATTTACCAGACGCAAACTTAAATATTTTGTCAGAATCACAATTTGACACGATTCGACTACGTACTAGAATTAGTAACAAAACATAATATTTAGAGACTAAATCCGGTGAGAAAATACTGTACTCTGAAATCCTGTTTTTGAGAGGGTCATGAGCTAGAGATCTAGCAAGTATATACTAAATCTATGGTAGGGACAGCGTCAAGGCATTCCACGGTGATGATATGCGCATGCCACTACGCTTATTAGATTTCTATGGATCTATGTGTGCGCATTCCGTGGCTGTCAGCCCAGGGGGACTTATCGCTGCCGAATTCACAACACGGAATTCCCTGTAGTAGTACTCTTAATTGACAAAAGAGGGCGCTTCGAATGACTATCCCCACGCCAAACAAATCAGGTCGAATGGCTCACATTGAATGGATAACTGAAACCCGGATTTAAATAGCTCTGTAAATATGTATTTACAGTCTGATATCATGTCAATATTACCAAGATGGATTGTACTGCGGTTGGGTAACGGGAAGGACTAGCCAGCCTGAGATAATGGCTATACCCAATACAAGGACGAGGGCAAAAATATCTAAAACACGATTCACCCATCTGCGCATGCGCCGGGCCATTGGGCGTACACCCGTAATAGACAGGTTTTTATAGTATGAGAAGAAAGCGACAACCGAACGTGTCTTTAATTGTGTACACTCAAAAAAAGATAATTAAGAAAACGACCTAGCCATTGAGCTGCTGACTACTGCTGGACGATTCTGAGACTAGCGCTTCCATGCAGACAATCACTGAGTGCCGCGTGTGATCGTCGAAAAGCACTGGTCCCCGCCAACAATACACGATCGAAAAACAAACTATGCTCGGTACTAAGTTTCTGAACAAGTTCCAGTTTGTGCCAATTTGTATCATGACTTTCAGTAGGATTTTTTCTTCCCGCTACTAAAATATCTTAAGAAAGCTAACTTCTGATGCATTCATCGCTCTTGTGACCGCAACCTCCGCGAGGAACTGTCTGAACAGTTCATCTGCTCCAAGAATTACTACATACCCAGCTGTGTGATCTTTGGCAACCGAAGACTAAGTCATCGCGTGATATTGTGCCTTGGGTATATACCTACCAAGGCTGGTTCAAAGTAAGCAACGCCCGCAATAGCAAAACCTGGACCCAGCAATCACAGAATTTTTGTGACTGTGATCGTTCACCGTGCTATAAGGACTTTGGAATAGTGTATGTTAAATCTTAAATGTACTTACTAATCTAATTTTCTATTTCATTATAGATTCCGAGATATACCGCCTTATCTTTCTTCCACTCCCATTTCTTTCTCGCTTAGGAAACGTTCTAGAAAGAAATCGAATGTCATAGCCATCATCTGTAGATGACGATCTTGTGCCCCGCTCGACGTGAAGATAATGTTATCATCGTAGCGGTGTTGCCTTTCGAATACCTAGAAAAATACCTCAAAGAACGTTCATCTTAGCCGCCTATTTAGCGGGTGACGCACTAAGGGTTTCATGCAGCAAGAAGATACTGAGTAGGGCTGCCCTCCTTCGCCAAAAGGGCTATTTCTTCACTTGTTCAGTAGATCATTCGCATTTCACTTGGATCTCCCTTAAATAGATATAAGGTCGAAAGTGGAATTTCTACTGCTTTTTTCTGTTGAAGCTCCTGCAATCAGCCTGTGTCTCCGAAACCTCGATCTGCACTGTTTCGGCAGGCCTACGAGCCACTTAGAGAAGGAGATAGCATTAGGACTAGGAAAGCTGAGTTCGCCGGTCCACCTCACCTGTCAGCTCAGCTTTGTTATGCCTTAAAACTTTGTCGCTGTATCCTCGCGCTGTTGCAAAAGGTCCTGATGCCATGATAATAATTTTTGGTGCTACACAAGACCACTCCGCATGGATGCATTCTTTCCAAGGCTTTGACAGCCTCCGCTATCCTTTCGACCGCTCCCACGGGCCATCCCCTAGGACCCCTGGGCAAAGGACAAAAACACAGCGTCTTTATCTCTTCAGTCGATTAGCAAACTTTCTTTATTTTTAGACCACTTAGCTAACGGTTATGATAAATGCAACTTAGGTAAGCGATGCAGTGGTTAACATAAGTTTTGAGATGACTAAACCAGATAACCGTTGGATCACCTGGAATCTTTTTCTCATCTGTTGTGCCTCTTCATGTTGTTGTCACTTTAGACCTGAGCTACTTTCAGACTGGACGGAGATTCCCAAAACTATTTCCTCATTAATTACACAGGTCGGTTTGTGCATCTGCCCATTGGATCACGTCAAGTTCTTTTTGAGGTTGCTCAAGACGGTCTAGGCTCCTACCCAAAGATTCGCCTGACCTTGCGAGGGCAGACATTCTCGCTTACTCTAACCGATCACATGCTTCTGCGGCAACCTGAGGCCTTAACCTGCAAAAATCAAATATGGCAATTAAACTACCGCCTCATGCTGGATCCTTTTGAAATGCTCGGAATAGGCACACAACAGAAGGCCCACCTCTGAACATCTTCTGAGAACACTCTGAACATCTTCTGAGAACATCCGATCAACCTGGCAACAACTACTAAACATCTTCTGCGTATTCCTGCTCCCCTTAGGACACCAAAGTAGGTTTTCTGCGTCTTTCTCCGCTCCGCCTTAAGTGGGTTCTTAAAAAGTTTACAACCTTTCACGCCAAACGACTTTCATGACCGAATAACTCTATATAGACTTACGAGATGAATAGTGACTGATAGTGATATACTGACTGCAAGGGATAAATAACAAAGCCTACTGCCTCTCATCCCTCCTCCTCCCTGAAGAACCCCTTCTGACCAATTTAGGACTCTCCCGAGAAACAGTTTTGCCATCCACCTTGGAGGCCTAATAATCTTTTTTTGAGCGACGATAATAGAATAGGGTAATGCTTGTTAGACGACCAGGGCGCAAATTGGTCGTGTCTCCGCCCCGTGCACCGCTTTTGGCCTGCAGAAAATACTGTGCACGGAACCTTTGTGAAACTAAAGCTAAGAAAGACCGCCCTCTCATTCTCTCTCTTGCCTCCCATCCTCTCCTCGATACACTAGCGAACGAGAGAGAAATGCTTACAAAGAGCTTGGCTCGAGCACAGGCAGGAAAGACTGAAAGCCACATGCGCTGAAGAGAGCCACCCATGGCCCTTTCCTACTGTCTTGCATTCACTACACCCACACGCACTTTCCTCGCCCCCGCGGATAACCTGACCAGATCTCACCTCCTCGGAGCAAAGATCTACACACTGCCCTGGAAACACCCTCAGAACATGCACACCTACAACTGCCGCCGCCACTGCCTCGAAGCAAACCATCACCACTAAGACTACCACCACTGCCACGGCCACAGCCACCGCTATGCCCACCAACACCACTTCAACAACCGCCGCGACCACAGCCACTGCAGCTTCACCGACCGCTTCTGCGGAAATGAACATACTCATCTAGCGAACGATATTCCATTATTTCCCTTCAATGATTAGGAGCACCCAGCGCTGTACGTTGATGAAAATCTTATAACGTGCTCTGCCACCCGGCTCAAACGAACCCCCCCCCTCCCCCCCTCTGTGGCGGAGATAAGGCACTTATGACATTCACAGACATCTTACAGCTGATTGGTCAGGCTGAAAAGGTATTTCCCGGACAATGACATATGCGTAGTTTTAATTTTATCAACAAACCATATTGACAATGCTAATAATTATATCTAACTCTATATGACATATCAAGCATGTAAATAGTCAACAATGTAGACAGTGGCCTATCCAGGTGGTTGGGGGTGGTGTGCGTGTGGGGGTGTGTGGGGTGATGGTGGTGGGGGGGGGCGATGTTGCCCCGGGTGACAGAGTACATTATAAGATTTTCATCAACGTACACGCTATACGGTTTAGCGTCGTGTGCTCCTAATCATTGGAGGGGAATACCAACATGAAATATCGTTCGCTAGGATTTTAAATTGTTGTTTAAATTGTCCAAAAAATGGTTAAATTATCCAGACATTTGCAGCACCCGGCGCTATACGTTGATGAAAATCTTATAACGCGCTCTGCCACCTGGGTCAACCCTCCCCTCCCACCACCAATGACCTGGATCGGCCACTGTATACAGTCATCGGCGATCGCGACATCTAGCCTCATAGTGAGGTATGACCATGAGCCATCTGACCAGTATATATATATATATATATATATATATATATATATATATATATATATATATATATATATATAATATATATATATACCCTCCCCTCCCACCACCAATGACCTGGATCGGCCACTGTATACAGTCATCGGCGATCGCGACATCTAGCCTCATAGTGAGGTATGACCATGAGCCATCTATATATATATATAATATACAGACACACACACACGCACACGCACACGCACACACACACACACACACTATCTATGGGTCAGCCCCTCCGAACTATACGTGAACGGTCAGCCCCGTATAAATCCACATGGAAACGATTGGCCATGGTGTTATCGTAATCAATTGGTAATCAGCCGGGCGGTGTTCAAATCCCGCTCGAATGTCAGGCAATCGGGTGGCTGATGAGCAATCAGTGGAAACATAAGCAATCTTCGTTGCCTCTCTCCACCCAGGAGCATAAATGGGTACCAGTGTAAAAACTAACATTAATAGACTGAAATAAACCCAGCCTAGATATGGCGTGAATGGGACCTGGAATCAGGGACTCGATAGACGCCAATTAAACCAATAACTTCATAGCATCCACCCATTTGGTAGAGGATATTTCACGTACTCTAGATATGGCAGCTCCTGCGGATATGGCAAGCCATGTGCACATGGCAGCTGTGGTGCACACGGCATCTCTTATGGCTATGAAGGCTTATATAGATACGAGATTCTATAGACATAACCACTCTTGTGGTTGCGACATTTCCCGTGGGTGTGCTAGCTCCAAAAAGCATGAGAGCTTTTGTAGATGCAGCATCCCCTATGAATATGACAGCTTCTATAGAGGTAGCAAGTCCTGTTGACATGACAGTTCTTATAGACGTGATAGCGCCTATAGAGCAGTTCCTATTAATATGACAGCTCATGTGGCTGTGACAAGTTATACACACATGACGACAACTGTAGACCAGACACCTCCTATGGGTATGACAGCTCAGTTCTCGTAGATGCGTCAGCTCCTGTGAAAGCAGCAATGTAGTAAATGCAAGAAATAGATGCACTTTTTCATTGGTCCTCTCAAGTCAGTTGGTTACGAGTGAGAGTGACCTAATTAACCATATACGGAGCTCCTAAAATGTGTGGGTCTCGGTAGTATAAGCTGGGCTACCCTATGCGAAGCTAAGCCTAAAACTAGCTATGCTAGGCTGGGATAGTCTAGACTAGGTTAGGTGTGGCTAGTGTAGTCTAGGCTGCTTAGCTAGGCTATGCAAGCTAGGCATACACTTGCTACGCTAGGCTAAGCAGAGTGCTAGGTTAGACTAGGCTCGCCTATATGCTATGTCTAGGGTAGGCTAAGGTGAGTTGGCTAGACTAGCTAGGCCTAGGCTAGGATTCACAAGGTATGTCTAGGCTAACCTATAGTAGACTAACAGCTAGGCATGCATACATGTAGGCAGTGCGGCAAGCATGCAGACAAGTAGCCCAAGCATGCCATCCACACCCCGCGGGAACCTATTTACAGCTTTGTCGACTGGGCAATGCTAAGCCAAGCTATACTAGTCTACACTGTACTAGTCTAAGACATAGTAGTCTAAGCTATACTAGTCAAATCGATACCAGTCATAGCCATACTAGTCTAAGTCACACTAGTCTAAGCTATACTAGTATAAGCTATACTAGTCTAGTCTAAACTATACTAGCTAGCCAAGCTAAGCCATAGCTATAGTAGTCTAAGCTACAATAGTCTAATCAATACAAGTCTAAGCCATACTAGTCTACGATATAATAGTCTAATCCGTACTAGTCTAAGATATACCAGTCTAGGAAATACTAATCTAAGCTATGATAGTCTAAGCAATACATGTCTAAGACATATTACTATAAGCCATATTAGTCTAAGCCATACTTATCTAAGCTATACTAGTCTAAGCTTTACTAGTCTAAGTTATACTGGTTTAACCTATACTAGGCTAAGCCATACTAGATTAGTCTAAAATATTCGATTTAGTCTGAATTAGTCTAGTCAAAGCTATGGTAATCTAGCCCTAGCAATACTAATCTTGTCTAAGCTAAACTAGTTTAGTCTAAGCTACGCTATGCTAGTGTAGTTTAACCTATACTAGTCCAATATAAGCTGCACTAGTCTAGGCTATACTAGTGTATCTAAGCTATACCAGTCTACGCTAAGATATACTTCACTAGACTAAACGATAGTAGTTAAGCCAAGCTATGCTATTTTAGTCTGGGCTAATCTATGCTATACCAGTCTAGGTTAAGCTATGCATGGTATCCTAGATTAGGCTAAGCTATGCAATAACAGGCTGGGCTAGGATATGCTATACTACGCTAGGCTAAACTATGCTATACTAGTCTAGGTTATATTATGCTATACTAGGCGAGGCTAAGCTGTGCTATACCAGTCTAGGCTACGCTACGCTATATTAGTGTAAGCTATGCTATTCTAGTCCACGCTAAGCTATGCTATAGTAATCTAGGCTACGTTATTCTATACTATTCTAGGCTCAGCTCTGCTATACTACTCTAGGCTCAGCTATGCTATACTAGCCTACGGTAAGCTATGATATACTACTCTACGCCATACTAGTAGAAGCCATACTAGTTTAAGCTATTCTTGTCTAGTCTAAGCTATATTAGTTTAGTATAAGCTCTGCTTTGCTAGTTTAAGCTATGCTATGCTAGTCTAAGCTGTAGTAGTCTAGTCTAAGCTATGCTAGTCTAATCTAAGCTGCACTAGTAAAGTCTATACTAGTCCAGTCTAATCTATACTAAGCTAAGCTATCCTTCACTAGCCTAAGCGATACTAGTCTAGGCTAAGCTATGCTATACTAGTCTAGGCTAGGATATGCTATAATACACTAGGCTAAGCTAGACTTGTCTAGGCTAAGGTATGCTATACTAGTCTAGTTTAAGCTATGCTATTTTAGTCCACGCTAAGCTATAATGTAGTAGTCTAGGCTAAGTTATGCTATGCAATTCTAGGCTAAACTCTGCTATAATACTCTAAGCCCAGCTTTGCTATACTAGTCTATGCTGAGCTATACTATACTACTCTAAGCCATACTAGTTTAAGCCATATTAGACTAATATTAGACTAAGCTATACTAGTCTAAGTTATATTAGTCTAAGCCAAATGAGTCTGAGCTATATTAGTTTAACCTATATTAGTCTAGTCAAAGATATGCTAGTCTAGTCTAAGCTATAGTAGTCTACTCTAAGCTATACTAGTCTAGTCTTAGCTATGCTATACTAGTCTATTCTAAGCTATGCTATACTAGTCTGCTCTAAGCTATGCTATGCTAATCCATGCTAAGCTATGCTATACTAAGCTAGGCTAAACTATGCTATTATAATCTAGCTTAAGATATGCTGTACTAGTCTAAGCTAAGCTATGCTAAACGAATCTAGGCTAAGCTATGTTATACTAGTCTAGGCTAAGGTTTCCTATGCTATTCTATGCTAAGCTCTGCTATACAAGTCTAGGATAACGTATGCTATAAACTAGTTTAAGTTATCCTAGTCTAAGCTGCACTAGTCTAATCTATACTAGCCTAAGTTATACTAGTCTAAGCTACGATAGTCTAAGCTATACTATAAGCTATACTAGTCTAGTCGAAGCTATAATAATCGAGTCTAAGTTCTACTAGTCTATTCTAAGCTATGCTATAGTAGTCTAGTCTACGCTAAGCTATACTAGTCTAGGCTACGCTATGCTATACTATGATAGGTTAGGCTATGCTATGTTATGTTATACTCGTCCAGGATAAGCTATGCTATAGTAGTCGAAGCTAAGCTATGCTATACTAATCTAGACTAAGCTATGCTACACTACTCTAGGCCAAGCTATAATAGTCTAGGATAAGTTAGTTTATACTAGGGTAAGCTATGCTATATAGTCTAGACTAAGCTTTGTTATACTAGTCAGCTAAGCTGTACTTGACTAAGCTAAGCTATACTGGGCTAAGCTATACTGGGCTAATCTAAGCTACAATGGGCTAAGCTAAGCTATACTGGGCTAAGCTAAGCTATACTGAACTAAGCTAAACTAGGCTAAGCTAAACTAGGTTAGGCTAAGCTACACTTGGCTAATCCATACTAAGATATACTTGGATAAGTTAACTAATATACAATTGGCTATAATATGCTAAGCTGTGCTAGTCTACGCTAACCTAAGCTATGCTAGTCTGAAGTAAGATTTACTACTCAACACTAACCTATGCTAGTCTAAGCTATGCTAGTCTAAGGTAAAGGTATCTAATAACCATTGGAAGTACAAGTAACCACTAGAGTTACCTGATAAATAACCACTACGTGGTAACCACTAGAGGTACCTAATAACACGTAGAGCTGTCAGTAACCACTAGAGCTTCCAGTGACCACTAGACCTGACAATGACCTGATAATCACGAGACGTAACAGTAACCACTAGCGGTACCTAATAACCTGTAGATGTACAGATATGTATACAGCAACAGAAATCAGAGATTATAGCAAGACCGCTCTTGATATCAAGGCAAATTATCAAAATAAGTGCTATTCGGTAGGGTAGGTAGGGTATGTTAAGGTAGCGCATGCATAGCCTACCCTAGACCTAGCTTTCCTCTACTAGCATAGAGTACACATAGCCATCACAACTTAGACTACCCTATACATATCCTCCTATAGACTAACATACCCTAGACCACGCTTATATGTTAGCCGAGCTTATCCTAGCCTAGCATATCCCAGCCTAGCATTGTCTACTCATAGCTAGCCCAGCGAAGACTACCATAGACATAGCCTAGCCTATCATACCTTAGCCTATCACACCCTAGAGTTAGGATTAGCCTAGGCTATTCAAACCGTGTGTAGCCTAGCCAGGTCATCGTAGGCTACCATAGACATAGCAATTAGGCTAGCTTAGCCTAAGCTAGCCTTATGCTTAGCCTAACATTGGCTAACCTAGGCATAGATTACATATTCTTGCCTAGGCCTAGCTAGTCCAGCTTAGAATAGACTAGCATACCTTAGCTTAGATTAGCATATCATAACTTTGCTTAGACTAGCTTAGCTTAGACTGACATAGCTTAGTATAGACTAGATTAACACAACTTAGCAAAAGTTGCTTAGACTAGCTTAGCTTAGGTTAGACAAGCATATCTTGCTTAGCTTAGCTTAGACTATATGTAGCTTGGCGTACCTTAGCTTTGCCTGACATACATTAGATTAGCATAACTTAGTATATGTTGGCTTAGCCTATCTTATCTTAAACTAACATGGCGTAACTTAGCCTAGCAAAGCTTGGCACACCTTAGCTTAGGCTAGCATATCTTAGCTTTGACCCTCTTAGCTTAGCTTAGAATATCATAGCTTGCTTAAACTAACATAACTTAGATTATACTTAGGTTAGCCGAACATAGCATAGCATAGCTTATCTTAGCTTAGTGTAGACTAGCATAGCTTAGCTTAGAATAACATATCTTAGTGTAGACTAGAGTAGCATAGCTTAGACTAGCTTAACACAGCTTAGGTTAGCATATCTTTGATTAGACTATCTAGAGGAGAGGCGTAGTGGCCGAGTGGTTAGTAGCGAGCGTTGGTAAATCAAAGGTTGCCAGTTCTTCTCCTGGCTGGGCCGCCGTGTTGTGTCCTTACCAGGGGTAAGCGATGTAAAATAGTCGCTGAGAACTTCCGTGAAATAGCATAGCCGAACATAGCATAGCTTAGCTTAGACTAGCATAGCTTTTCATAGCTTAGACTAGTATAACTTAGCTTAGAATAGATTAACGTAGACGAGCATAGCTTAGTGTAGACTAGACTAGCATAGCATTGCTTAGACTAGCATAGTTTAGCCTAGACTAGCATAGCTTAGCATAACTTAGATTAGACTATCATAGCTTAGTTTAAACTAGCACAGTTTTGAATACCTTAGCTTAGACTAGCATTGCTTAGAGTAGCATAGGATAGTGTAGAGTAGCATAGCGTAGCTTAGACTAGCACATCTTAGCTTAGCACAGCTTAGCTTAGCACAGCTTAGCTTATCATAGCATAGCTTAGCTTAGCCGAGTATACCTTAGCTTAGCTTAGCTTAACAATGTATATCCTATGATAGCTTAACCCAGTATACCTTAGCTTAGCATAGTATCTCTTAGCTTAGCCTAGTGTAGCTTAGCACAGTATAGCTTAGCTTAGTTTAGCCCATTATAGCTTAGCTTAGCATTAATAGCTTATCACAGTATAACATATCTTAGTTACAGTATAGTTTAACTTAGCACAGTATAGCTTAGCTTAGCCAAGTGCAGCTTAGCTTACACTAGTATAGCAAAGCTTAGCCTAGACTGATATAGGATAAACTTAGCCTAGTTATAGCATAGCTGAGCCTAGACTAA
>CM067370.1:182464959-182853547 GCA_034401795.1 Chaetoderma sp. LZ-2023a | reverse complement strand
TATTCCCGAATGCAGAGAATTCCGAGTTTCTTGACATACGCAAACTTTACAAGCAGTAGAAATTGACTTTACTACTTTTAGCTATGCCCGCCCATCTCTACCTAGAAGCTCCACATATGCTTCGCCCGTGTTTGGATCGATCGATTCCTGAACTCCCTGACTATCAATTTCCAGAAAACTATACATGTAAGCTGTTGAATATTTTGAAACTAATTTGACTGGGTGCTAGTGCTGCCTAAATTATTTTCAAAATATTCAACATAATGTTTATTAAAACTAATTTTTTAATTTTTGAAACTAATTTGACTGGGTGCTGATGATGCCTATCTACTATTTAATAAACATTCGTTGCATATTTTGGAACTAATTTGACATGGCGCTGTTGCTGCCATAGGTAGCAACAGCGCCCCGTTAAATTAGTTTCAAAATATTCAACAGCATACCTGTATAGTTTTCTAGAAATTGAGATTCAAAGAGTAGAGGGATCGATTGATCTATCCAAACACAGTCAAAGCGTGGGGGGAAGCTTAGCTAGAGATGAGTGGGACATAAACAAAAACTGGATTCATCCATTACCCATCACAGCGACACATTAATCAGCCCTCAAAGCGATGTCTATTTCACTTAGCCCTGTCAAATTAGTTCCAAAATATTCAACAGAATGTTTTTTAAATAGTAGATACATACAATTCGTACAACTTGACGGACTATTAAGCGTTTATGACGGACTAAATCGCGTGATTCATGACCGATGCTTGACCTACATGGCTATTAATATCCATGAAAACTATATAGGTAAGCTGTTGAATATTTTAAAACTAATTTGACTTTGTGCCTGTGGCAGCAACAGCGCCCAGTCAAATTAATTTCAAAATATTCAACAGAATGTTTATTAAATAGCAAAGACAAACAATTCATACGACAATACTTAGTCCGTCATCAAGTAAGCGTTCGTGACCATCTTAGCTACGTCGTTCAGGGCGTAATTTTTTATGACGTCAGAATTCACGTCACGTAATTGATTATGACTTGATGTAATTGACTGAGAAACCGGAATCCTCCATTGGTTGTTTGGGGCAGTTGCAATCATATATTCATGTCTTTCGGACCAAAATGTCTGCACATCCCAATTCCTTCATTTCCGATATAAATGTCCATGCCCTCTGAAAATATTCATATTTAGAACTTAGCTACCCACGTGTGGTCCAGAAATATTTGTATTACTAGCGAGGAGCCATGATTTTCTTTTCATGATTCTGGTTCATTGTGAGTGATGGGGGCCATTTGACACTCTTTGTGATAGAAACATACATATTGTGCATATGCTCTGATAACGCAAGTTGATGGGCATGTACTAGGCCAATACTGGGCGGTATTGACCCACCATCGGCCCAGTAATGGGCCAATAACCTGCATTATCAGGGTGTAAATGTCAACCATGTGATTCTTCTCAGCGAATAGATTGTCTGATGAACCTGTAAACCAAAGTTATGTCTAGAGTTGTATCATATATACTGGTAACCCACGACATTGGCGATGGATACGTTTTGTTCACAGGAAAATAACCTTCAATTGATGGTTATGGAAAATGTATTTTTGAAAAATTGTCAAAGATATAGCTGGCTCGGTAAATAGCCACTCACATAGGTGACGTATTAAAAAATACAACTTTTTCTTTATATTTAATTGTGTATTTATAGGGCAGACTGGGGGCAAAATGCCGCCTCTACCGTTTACGGTGACGTCTATGTTTGTTGAACAAGTGATATTTTAAAGCTAAAATACCTTATTCGACAGTCATCTGTTGGAGTGCATATTGCGCCCTTTAACACAGCTTGTGGCGCGTTAAGCATTTAACCTGTCACACTCTGATGTCAAAATTCTAAAGCAACAACTCCCAGTAGAATTAGTTTCAAAGTTCTCAACAGCTTACCTACCGGTATAGTTTACGTTAAAATTTAGATTATGTCAATTCCGGTTTTGACGTGCTAAACTCGATCACAACAAAAGGCTTAGCTAAAATTGGGCGAGGCATAGTTAGAAATGAATCCCTTCATTAGACTATATGCACACTTCTCGTGTGTTACAATGGTATGTAATTTGACTGACATTGGGGAGTGATCCGATGACTTACTCTAAATCTCAGGCTTGATCTGTAATGATGTGACAGCCGAGAGTGGAAAATTACTCATCGATTGTAGAAATGCCGAAACAATGTAAGAGGGAGATGATGCAAGGGAGATAACTCCAACAAAGTGTGCAAAGATAACGAGAATTGTCTCCCTTAAGTTGATGTATATAGGAAACAATTGTCCAAAATTATCATTGACATCATAGAATGATTTAATGAACATAATTCAATATATTAAATAAAAAAGTTGTATCAGTTAATATAAGTTTAAATTTATAAGTTCATTGGATACTACATCCCATTAGCTCCTTAACACTTAAGTTGGCGAAAATCCGCGTCTGTAGTGGTCTTGAGAATTGCCCATTTGCAGAACAAGAGACTATTTTTTTTAATGTACCACTGAAATGACTGGCTCGGTTCATTTCCAGTCATTTCAGTGATAAATTTTCAAAAAATGGTTTTCTCATGTTCTGCAAATTAACATTTTCTATGAGAAATTTGACATATTCTTGATCAAATTAATGATCAAATGATTAAGTTTAACTCCAGTTCTTCATTAAAGCGTCGTAAATAGCAACAGCTTTCAGAAACCATATTTTGACAGCATGCAAAAGTCGTATTTCCAGATGATTCTTCTGAATTTCTCCCTGTAGAAAATACTCGAATCCACGACCGTTGATTGTCACGATAATTCTACAAGCGGTATCTCCGACACGATTGGCAGCACGCTCTGGCTACGTGCACGTCCTGGCACGCCGTGTGACCGTACGCTTGTACGTGGTTTCTGCAGTCCAGATTTCCACGCGGCGTGTCAAAGAATACCAGCCTATCACCATACTCACAGCCTGAAATATGAGGAACCATTTATTAGAAACGCTAAGCCTATAAAATATACTTAATGCCTCATCACCCCAACTCAACCCAGCTCTCATCCAAACCCACTCCCAAGTCCCATACACGCCACTCCACACACCCTCCCCACCCACCAACAACTCATCCCAACACCAAATGTTGACACACCCTTAATCCTTGAAATTTCAGTCTCTCAGTTTCACGACAATAATATAGGAAACAGTGCAATACTTTTAGCTACATAAACGGTAACAGCGTCCAATCAAATTAGTTTCAAAATATTCAACATACTAGTCCTAACATCGGAGAACTCATCGCAAGCGACGATATCTTTGGTAGAAGCGCGACATATTTAGATAATAATCAACTAAGCTTACCAGGTACACCTGTATGAAGTCTTGGGCACGTTACACAGCATTGCCGACGTATCCGGGCTTCATAACAGCCTCCTGTACGGATTCCACGACACTGTGCGACATTGTCTCCATGGGGACAGTCTAAAAAACATCCATTTATGATCAAAACTGACACACCGACTTTTAGAGATGGATTCGATCTCTCACTCAAGTATCTGACGTCGTAATCAAATGCGTCACATTTTAGCTGCCGTGATGATTATAATTGTGTAGCGTGAATTGGTTTTAAAATATCCAACAGACTGTTTAATGAATTGTTAATTAATCAAAGACGTGCGATTTAGATACATTCATGTTTGACTTTTCGATTTTCTTGACAAATCTACCTCAATGTAATTGTGACTTCAACTAACATGTGACGTATTTGATTATGACGTCAGATACTTGAGTGATCGGATCCCTCAGTCCTAGCATATCTTGTAAATGAATGGCAAAATACTGACAATGGACGATTCCAATTTCTCAGTCAATCATATGACGTCATAATCAACTATGTGACGTGTATGAGGATGTCATGAATGGCGTAGCTAAGTTCGCCACGAACTCTTAATTAATGACGGACTAAGCGTTGTAGCACGAAGTGTATGTCTTTACTATTTAATAAACATACTGTTGAGTATTTTATAACTAATTTGGCTGGGTGCTGTTGCTGCCATATATGGCTCCGCTACGGGATCGCTTCAGTGATAACGCTGCTTACTGGGCAGGGACTGGACAAATACCGAGCTAATATGGTATGGTATTGGCCTAGTACCGGCCCAGTAACCTGTATTATCAGGGTGTCATTCTCTTGACATATACAGTCACAAGGACCTAAAGGCGGGATCTATATCCCAGATAACGCATCTTACTGGGGCGATGCTGGGCCGATACCGGGCCGATACTGAGTAAGATGCGTTATCAGGGATGGTGGTGTAACTACATCATTACAAAAGTGTGAGACAGTGAATACAGTCTCAACCAGTGTTCTTAACTATTTCAGATCCAGGACAACGCCAATTCACCCACTAATGTCCAGCTTCAATTGTGTCAAGTTTTATCATCCCTCAACATATTAAAGACAGGCTTATCTATTCTAATTAGATGCTAACTAATTTCTAAAAGGTTGTGCTTGAGCTTATTAGAGCTTTAAATTCCTAAAGTGTAATACACCCTCTTGAACCCAATAAGCAAGCTTACAATATCATCCTTCTCCGGATGATCCAATAGGCGAACAACAAAATAAAATTCCAATAATACATCGATTATTCCAACCTAAAGGGAATCAATCCGGTCCAAATGTCAGGGTCAATGTCCAACGATTCTCTCATTTCTGGCTACTCCACCCGCAGCTGCCTCTGAGATTTCTCAATTCGTTACGATAACTGTACACAGAGAACACTATGGTGCACGATGAAAAGACAAGGGTGGTAGTGGTACCGTGGTGGTGGCGGCAACGGCAGCGGTGGTGGTGTACTAAAAACAAGTTACGCTTGAAGCAAGAAGTACAGCGCAGACTTATCATCCAAGCAGTAACATGAAAGACAAGAATAGCACTCGCCAAGCTGATCACGGTATTGTGGAGCGAACAGTTCAGCAACAAGACCAAGGTCCTGATTATTATGTCAAACATGGAGGTATAGTGCTACCGGATGGGAGCAAAACTTGGAGCATGGGAAAAGAAGATGATATCATACATGAACTATCCAAGAGAAGACAATGACACATGGTGCGGTAAGAACAAAAACGGGCACATCAAATATCAGCGATCAAGTAAAGCACAGAAGATGGAAGTAGACCGCATGAGATGTAAACTCAGTTGTATCCATGGTATGGGCACCAGAGGAAATGGACCGGTCATGTACCATGTATGGAACGAGAGACCAACCCATGTGTCTCCTTGTCTCCTTAGCATGGACGACAGAATGAAAATGGAAAAGCGAAAGACCACGAGAAACATGGCCAGATGGCAGTGGGAAAAAGAAATGAAAGTGATAGCCCTTATAGCGCCGCGCTGTCCCAGTGTTGGCGCAGTACCGCCCCACAATCTGCGTTATCAGTGGAGGGCTTAGTTCATCTGGGTGGGGGAGGCATGAGATGTATATAGTTGCTGACAGTACTGTATGGGGAAGATTTATTTCTCGCCCTTTTCTCTACGAAGAGTGAATGGATTAAGTCAAGTAAGTCCAGATTCGCTAAATTCAATTTCCAGAGTATGCACCCATCATATGACGTCATAATCATCTACGTGGTGTGTAGAATGACATCATAATGGATGACGTCATGAATGATGTCGATAAGTACGTCGCGAACGCATATTTGAAGACGGTCTATGCGCTGTTGTACAAATTGTATGCCTTTACTATTTAATAAATATTCTGTTGAATATTTTGAAACTAATTTGACAGGGCGCTGTTGCTGCCATAGGCACCCAGTCAAATTAGTCACAAAATATTCAACAGCTTCCCTGTATAGTTTTTAGGAAATTGATAGCTAGGGCCTTCGAAGATCGATCAATCCAAACACGGCGAGGTGTGGGTGGAGCTTAGCTAGTGATGGGCGGGGCATAGTTAAAAATGGAAAGGTGTATTGCCTAGACATAGACGGTTTTGTCACTGCCTAAGCGACAGATTGCCAAACAGACCGGCAACCTGACTAATACTAGTTCCGAGAGTCCAGTTGCAACTACAAATGTAGTTCCTATTTCAACCAATCAAATATTTACGACACATTCTTTCCTATGCAAGTCCGTTTTCGTTAAATATTTTGAATCTAATTTACAATGGCACCAAGGTTTCCAACCAAATTAGTTTCTAATTATTTAATTCTATGTCACTGTTACTAGAGTATTCGACGATAACGTTTGAAATTGATAACTTGACATATTTCAGGTGAAGTTAGCGTGTCACAGCTGGATAGGGTGAACACTCTCGCCACCCACCCATCTACACTTCGCACCCAAAAACCAGTCAATGGCAATCCAGGCGCTTGATTTATCTATATTGTTGAAAGATGGACAATTATTGTATACGTTAAATCCTAT
Source organism: Chaetoderma sp. LZ-2023a (assembly GCA_034401795.1). NCBI lineage: Eukaryota > Metazoa > Mollusca > Caudofoveata > Chaetodermatida > Chaetodermatidae > Chaetoderma > Chaetoderma sp. LZ-2023a. The sequence goes on along the minus strand of CM067370.1, from coordinate 182,847,126 downwards.
GGATAAACCTATGATTTATTCAATATAGTATAATAAGCCATAATTACCATGGATAATTATGATGTCATTACTAACTTGGTAATTAGTATTCCTCGTGTAATAAGTCACACTGGAGGATTACCTTTCACTGATCCAACACATGACGTCATAATCAACTACGTTAATGTTAATGACGTAGATAAGTACGTCACGAACGCATAATTTTTGACTGGTTAAGCGTTGTTGTACGAATAGTCTTTACTATTTAATAAACATAGGCAGCAACAGCACCCAATCAAATTAGTTTCAAAATATGCAACAGCTTACCTGTATTGTTTTCTGGAAATTGATAGTCAGGGAGTTCAGGGATTGATCGATCTCAACACGGGCGAAGCGTGGGTGGAGTTTGGCTAGCGATGGCTGGGTTATAACTAAAACTGGAAACGTTCATTACATATTGACATTTACATCAATGAGCGTTCATGAATACCAATGACCTGTGCTAAACAGGCATGGCTATTGACTCATCCAAGCCGAATATAGTTTGCTCTAACATTTTGCAAACAACTACATTTTCAGCACTCTATACAGGGAATGGCGCCTGGTCTGAGAGAATATAAATTGCATAACTATTCCGCGAGAGGGCGCAGACCTCAACAGCTCCACTCCATTGGTGTGTGTTTCCTCAAGCCCCCTCAACTCACCACCCTCACCCCAACATCAGCCCGGCCACTCTGGATCCCTAAGACAATCCTCAAATGCCGTCATTCCTACGCATTTAATCCTAGCGAGTGACTAAATCACGGAAACATAGGAAGACTAGAATGCAGTCGATGGCATGCCATCGCAAAATTCCACGCGCTCACCACTTCGAGCTTTACCCTCACTTTGACCCAAAACACAATAAATTCCTTGAAATGTAGTTTATAGTAATTATCCCCAAAGTTTCAAATTTCTATCTGAAATGGTGTGCGAAGAGTTGCGTTACAATCGATTGGTGCCCAATTTTGACCTTTTGACCCCCTCCCCTACCCTACACGATCACTACTCATGGGCTTCAAAATGATATGTTACATGACCACCTTTGGATAAATTAAATTTTTGAACCACAGTCCATCTGGAGGTCATAACAAAATTTCAAAAGTGCCATGCACATCCCTGCTGATATGTGTAATCATAGCCAAAGTTTCAAGTTTCTATGAGAAATCGTCTAGCGGAAGAGTTGCGTTGCAATCGATTGGCGCCCACTTTTGACCCCGCCCCTACCCTCAGTTTGACCCAAGATCAAAATAATTCCTTGTACTGTAGTCTACTCATCATTGGCTTGAAAATGATATGCGACATGACAAATTTTGGAAACAAATTGTTTTACCCCACATTTCCCACCCCAGGTCATGCCAAATCCAAAATCCAAAACTGTCATGCACATGCCTGTTCATATGTCCAATCATCCCCAAAGTTTCAAGTTTCTATCTGAAATGGTCTAGGAGGAGTTGGATTACAACCGATAATTACAGGCCAATTTTGAACTTTTGACCCCCTGGGCCCAGCCCCCGGGGTAAGAACAAAATTTCAAAAGTGTCATGCACATCCTTGCCCATAGGTATAATCATCCCCAAGGTTTCAAGTTTCTATCTTAAATGGTCTAGAAGGAGGTGCGTTACAATCGATAAGTGCGCAGACTGCCGACACACACGGGTCGCACCACATAATCCCCACATTTTCTTCGAAAAGCGTGATCACCTGCCTTATAGAACAAACATATAAACCCACCACTCAACGTACCACCGAAACCCCATCACCACCCATACCCAACACCCCGCCCACTCGAAAACATGACTACGTCACAGTACCTCCATTCCATTCGGGGCCGGTGTCAGCTATAAGTCTGGTGCATGTTGCGCAGCACCTGTTCCTGTGATGCGCGCTAGTGAGACAATCACTCGCTCTCAGTCTCCGACATCCGGCACTACGATCGGTACAACCTACATGCACCAGGGGCATAAATTGTTAACGTATTGAACTTGAAGTTCCAATTTCGAAAACTCAATTACAATTTGATAAATATTATGTTGAATATTTTGAAACTAATTTATGCCTATGGCAGCAACAGGTTCCGGCCAAATTAGTTTCAAAATATTCAACATACTACCTGTTTAATTACTTTTAAATTGGCATTCTGGGAAATCAGTGTTCAAGCATTAAAATTCGTATCAAATTAGTCAGAAAGACATTATGGAAGCAGTATGCTGGAATAACTGTACGTATATAAATAGACACATGACATTTATAGCGAGACATCAGTGTTACACTGACGGGGTATTGGCGAGAATCTTTGCATTTTGCATTTTCAAATGCAGATCTAGCGTTGTAACAAGATCACAATGACCTCGACCTCAAAAGTCTAAATGCCTGAGCTGCTCCTACTGGTTGAACGTGAACGTTGACCTCATGACCTCAGTAGGATTGTGCTGCATCTGGTTGATATACGTAACTATGTCTCCAAGTTTAGTCAAAGTAGGCTGAATCAATCTTTAGATATGAACCGATATATTGAACTAAACCGAAGATTTAACAAGAAAGCAAAGAGTAGTATACCAAGGTCTCAGTGGCCTTGACCTTTGACATCGATATCATTGTGATCCATCCGGTTGATATATTTGATCATGTGCCCAAATTTATTCCCAATATGACGAAGCCAATGAGAGGTATAAGACGCAACTTTGACCTCACTACTATTGCGCTACATCCCCTGAATATAAGGTTATGCCGAATAGGGTGAAGCCATACCGAGATATAAGACGATATGTTTAGCTTGCGGGCGGTGAGTGGATGGGCGGCGGCGGGCTGGCGGGCGGATGGGTGGGCGGGCAGGCAGGCAGGCAGGCAGGCCGCGGGCAGGCAGGCAGGCAGGCAGGCAGGCAGGCAGGCAGGCAGGCAGGCAGGCAGGCAGGCAGGCACCATAACCAAACGCATCGATATATTCTCGAAAATTCTAATGTTCGCCAACATCAAACCAGACTCAAGTCTGAGTGATGGTTTTGTTAGTGTGGTGGACTTCAATCAATCAATAGCCAGATTGTGAAGCGATTTATATAATCTTAATAAGTTTATTTGCAGACTAGATGTTTAGATAGAATATACAAACAATTAATTCTATAACGCATTTGCATTATTCTTAATAATTGTAAAACACATTGCGTTATCCTACTCCACCCAAACACACGCACACACACACACCCAACCGCTACAGTAGTAGTAGTAGTAGTAGTAGTAGTAGTAGTAGTAGTAGTAGTAGTAGTAGTAGTGGTAGTAGTAGTAGTAGTAGTAGTAGTAGTAGTAGTAGTAGTAGGAGTAGTAGTAGTAGTAGTAGTAGTAGTAGTAGTAGTAGTAGTAGTAGAAACAGTAGCAGTAGTAGTAGCAGCAGCAGCACCAGTAGCAGCAGCAGCAGCAGTAGTAGTATGTTGTTGTTGTTGTTGTTGTTGTAAGGCATGAATCATGTTTGGCAATATCTATCGGGGGGGGGGGGGGGGGTAGGGGGTGTGGTGGGGATGGGGAGGGGGTAGGGGCTGGGGATAACATGAAATTGCCCAATTTGCCCCCAAGAGAGGAATCCCGTTTTGCCCAAATAGCATTTATTTCAATTGTGACATTTCCAGCCATTTTATTATCCACATACATAGTTTAGTTTGTAGGATATAATTCACTTAATATACCTTATAATATAACAAGCATCTTAGTTTAGTTATTGCACTTGAGACAAGTCTAAAGAAATCGGTTTTAGCGTACAGATACATGTATCAACATGCACCAAATTTAAAAACGCGATTTAGAATACACATAGCGTAGCTGATATTTTAAAATAATGTGAGGATTTATTGAGGGGCATGCTCCTTAATGTGCCACGTCCTGTTATGCGCTGCCCGCCCCCCCCCCCCACCCCCCCCCCACCCCCTACAACTGATACAAGGATGGAAAGTGTACAAAGGAACAAGGACTTCGCAATAAATTAGCATCCTACACACATATTTTACTTCAGAACCGGTCTTATCTGTATTCACTTCACCTCCAGAATTAATTCTAGAACAGGTTTCGCAACACACTACACGGTTGCGTGAGCTGTTGCAGTCAATTGCCCTCAGTCTAGAGCATTCGGGGCTACGATCCGTGCACACTAAATACAAGAACAGCAATGTGTCTATAGCGGGCCCCTGTCTTGTGGGCAACAAGATATCAGTTCTCTAAAGTGTAACAGTGTTAACCAAATCGTCCAGAGTGCTCATCTTCCTGATGACGAATTCTAAACATTTTCACATTGCTTAATGCACAACAAGTACTATTGGTCCATCAAGCAAGCATAACTTTGCCATATACCAATGAAGAAATGGTCCTTATCATTATTTACCAATAGGCATACATCCTTGCCACTAATACAAAGGTGTTCCAACGTAATCCGATAAACGGCAACAGTTGTCTTCCTTTAGATTGCCCTAGTTGTTTGGCGGCTATCTTGGATTTTGGAGCATTGCTAATTTCTGCCTAACCGACCAGCCGCCCTTCTGCCAGGACGGTGCCATCACATAATACTCCATCAAATTTTTGGTGGATATAAAAATATTTGAGTCCTTGATACTATTGACAAATGGGAAATGGGCCATTGGCCAATGGGGCAGCCATCCCTGACATTACTGATCTATCAGATGACAGTTAACAACTGAACAATGGTCACAGTAAATATGTGAATGGGAAATATTGGTGTCATTGACATTATTGACCAATGGGAAAGGTACAATTGATCAATGGAGGCAGCCATCACTGATATTATTGACCAGTGGTACACGTGTTACAACACTGACATTTCATTTACTAAAGAGGTGGTGGTGAGGTCACAGTACAAAATTTGGATGGGGGAATGCAGGAATCATGGCATGATTGACCAACAGGAAGCGTACCATTGACCAATGGGGCAGTCATACCTGACACCAATTGTCAAATGATTAAAGCGTATTAAAGAAACTTTTCTGCCAAATCTTGTTTTAATCAATTAACGATTTACGAAACGTGACACATATTATTTTACCAATAGGGGTCAATACCTAAAACAACATAGAGCCTGAGTTATGATCTTTATTTTAAGTCGTGATCCCATCATATTCATATGGCAAATAGATATTGCCTGAAGAAACATATCTGATAAATTTGGTTTTAATCCATCATCAATTGACGAAACAAATGTACTTTAACCTATGACGCATATGTATTTTCTATATAGCTCGAATAGATGTTGCACAAAGAAACATATCTGCCAAATTTGGTTTAAAACCATTGATAATTGACCAAATGTGCCACAAACATATTTTTCCTATAGGCTTCAATAGTTTGAAAATATAGCAAGGGCCATAATTCCGCAATTTGTAGGCGTGGCCACATCATATTCATAGTTCAAATAGATATATGCCTGAAGGAACATATCTGCTAAATTTGGTTTTAATCTATCAACAATCGACGAAACACATTCATTTTCCCAATAGGCGTCCTTACTTAAAAACGACTTAATGAAGCAGAGTTTTGACCCTTGGCGTGACCACTTCATTTTCATAGCTCGAATAGAGGTTGCAGAAAGAACGATATCTGCTCAATTTAATTTTAATCCATTGCTAAAGGACGAAATGTGCCACAAACGTATTTCCCCATATGCTTCAATACTTTGGAATTAATCCATCAACAACCGGCGAAGTGTCACAATTGCTGTCAGACGGGCGGGCGGGCGGGCGGGCGGGCGGGCGGGCGGGCGGGCGGGCGGGCAAATCGCTAAAAAGAGCTTAAAAACGAGGTGTGACGGTGCATATAAATCTATGGTCATGCCCTCACTAGAGAGTTAACCCTGAATAACGCCTAAGTATGGCGTTATTTAGGATTAAGTGTCTAGTGAGGTCACGGCCTTAGATACATGGACAACTGATACAAGGATGGAAACTGTCTAAGCCAACACATTTTCGCAATAAATATGAATCCTACACACATAGGCACAATTCAATAGAGGTTTAAACCCTGTTTGACTTAAACCGGGTAACAAATCACAAAGTACTATAGCAAGGTTAGTGGTATAGAGAGGTTGATAGCGCAGACTTCATACTGGTTGAGAGCTAGGGCACGCGCCATGCAAGAGGTGTGGCCTAATTGCCAAAATATGGGCATGCCTTCTAAGTGGGCGGGGCATCAAAGAGCCCATCCCACTTCCGTAGGATGGCCATACTTTGGTATTTAGGCTCCTCTCCCTTGATGTATGGGTGGTCTGGTATCAACTATTAAAATTGGGAGGCTATTGCCGTATCTATAATACTAGCCTTGCAAATTACTTTGTAAGTTAAACCGGGTTTAAACCTCCTTATTGAATTCCGGCCATCAAGTTTACTTGAGATCAGATGCCGTCTTACCAGTATGAACTTCACCGCCTGAGTTAATTCTAGAACAGGTTTCACAACACACTACCCGGTTCTGCGAGCTGTTACAGTCCACTGCCCTCAGTCTAGAACATTCTGGCCTACTATCCGTACACTCTAAATATAGGAACACCAATGATAGACGTCATACAGCCAAACCTGTTTATTGCGGCATCTGTCTTTTGAGCCACAATATGGTGTTTCTTTAGGACGTGTGATTTTACAACCGCACGTCTTAAGAACCCCACCATTTCCTAGTACCAAACGATATTTCATATAGCAACCAATTTATATTATGTGTTCACATGTATTTAATAACATTTTAAGACAGGTTAAATTTGGTTAAGAATACCAAAATATCTACTTATTGAAAGTCAATTTGCGGGTCAAGAGAAGACTATTTTTCCAATTGTACCCCTAGAATGTCTCGCTCGATTATCGAGCCAGTCATTCCAGTTGTAAATTTTTTTAATGGTTTTCCGTTGGCCAGTAAATCATTCTCCAAGACGGCTGCTGAGACCAGTGTTGCCTGGCTTCGCCTTGAGAGATCCACAAAGCGTCCCTTAGTCTTATAGACAGATTTGATTCTAGTTTAAAGTTCTCGTGGCCTATTAAATATAGACCATTTTGCACGAGATATGAGATGCCTGCCGATTTCTGTTCAATTTACCCAGCATGCTATGTTACCCAGCATGCATCGCTACCCAGCATGCAATTTTCTGACTCCATAATCGTTGTAACAATCGTTTAGTCTATTGTCTATAGAGTTCAGGATTTCTCAAACAAAGCCAACCTGCCTGCACGCGAAAATAGTCATTTGTCCTCCAGCTCTGGAAGCGTAAGCATGCACGTAAGGCTCATTCACGGCAGTACATTCCACAGCCTGCATTTCAATACTGTTCAGCGCAAGTGTGTCAATTTCCAGAAAATAAGAGAAAGCTTGTATATATACTTTGACAATAATTTGCGTGAAAGTTATTGCTATCAATGACAACAACAACAACAACAACAACAACAACAACAACAACAACAACAACAACAACAACAACAACAACAACAGTCAGTAAACTTATTGTCAAAATAATTAATATGTAATGCGATTACTATTGGTACCGATCTGATACTAATCTGAATGGAAATTGTTGCTACAACAGCTTTCAGTCTATATATTCTAAAATAATCATCCTAATTTTAATCGACTCTCGCTACCGATTTGAATATCAATTTGACTGTAAGTTGTTGATTTCTAAGGCACCAACAACATTGTCGAATTATTAACCACACACGTGCAATCAATATATTACTATTTAGGTAAAGTGAGCATAGGCCTATATACGCTTTCTCGCCAAAAATGAATGCTTAGCAAACGGCGTGCACGTTTCGTTGACATTTGTGCATTTGTTTGAAATGCATTGGTCGAACAGAAACGTGCACACGGTAGCTAGGCGAAATATTTACTTCGTGCAGGCGTATGTTGAGCACATACTCTACTTAGATAGTAATACTGAGCGTCGTGTGATTCTACGGACAACAATTTGATAATTGCATGCTAGGTAGCATTGCACGACGGGTAGCATAGTATGCTGGGTAAATTGAACAGGCATCTTATATCTCGTGCAAAAGTGTCTATATTTAATGGGACATGAAAGCTTTAATAGACCTTTCCCGCATTAGCGTATTTTGGGAACATACCTTCCCCGAATGCATTGAGCGAGCGTACCACTTCTGGCTGGTATAGCGATAGCTGACGCGCAAACAGCATTACTTTACGATTGTAATCAGATACAACGCAATTTAAGAAGGTATACAAAGAACTAATTTCATAATACTATTGAAACCATACATTATTGGAAAGCTGAGCCAATTTTCCATTCATTTCTATATTCATTTTGATAGTTTTGTAAAATTTAATATAGTTAATTATAATTTTAAAATAGCCCCTATTGTCCACTTGATTTAATGAATCTAGGTATAATGGTGTGTTTTATATACGCAAATAACTCAGTGAAATAACAAATGATGTATTAATGTTTAGGTAATTGAATACGCTTTCCAATGATATATAGCTTAAATAATATATTATTGTGGGGCCATAATAACTCAATGCGAGTCAGCTGTTTGTTGGCGGCGGTACCAGCCAGCAGTTTTGCTCTGAGCGTTGATTTAGGGGAATCGCCGCGTAATGACGTCAATGTGGGAAAGGTGTATTAGGAGAATTGTGGTAAGGAATTCGTGTAGACCAACGCCCAGTACATTAAATTTAAGCAAAAATATTGTATCACTCAGTTAACCAACAAATATTTGATGGCTACCGAGTCTCACCTGTCCGCCAATTCGATGAATTTGACCTTTGAAATGTTGACCCGAAAATCCCATGATGACGATGCTTATGATGATGATGATTGCTTGCTTGCTTGCTTGATTTATTGATGATGATGATGATGATGATGATGATTGATGATGATGATGATGATTGATTGATTGATTGATTGATTGATTGATTGATTGATTGATTGATTGATTGATTGATTGATTGATTGATTGATTGATGATGATGATGATGATGATGATGATGATGATGATGTATTTACATATGCTACAACACCATAATCAAGACCAATGACTCGGACAGTAAGAACTACCTACGACAGCAAAAACTACATACGACAATGACCGGCCATTGATGATGATGGCCATGATTAAATGATTGTATGATGGTAATGATGATATTGAACATTTTGAAACCAATTTGACCCGGTGCTGTTGCTACAACAGCACCGAGTCAAATTAGGTTCAAAGTATTCAACAGCTTACCTGCTAGTTACCTTGAAAATGGGATTCTGGGAAGTGAGAGATCAAGGTGTAGGAATCTATTGTAATGCATGGGAAAGTGGCCATAGCGTGACTAGAAATAGACGTTTCCACTGTATCCATCCATCATATGGCATCATAATCAACTACGTGGTTGTAGAATGGCATGCCGTCATTATGACGTCATGAATGACGTAGATAAGTACGTCACGAACGCATATTTGAAGACGGACTATGCGTTGTTGTACGAATTGTATGTATTTACCATTTAATAAATATGCTGTTGAATATTTTGTAACTAATTTGACTGGGTGCTATTGCTGCCATATATGGCTCTGCTACGGGATCGCTTCAGTGATAACGCTGCTTACTGGGCAGGGACTGGATCAATACCGAGCTAATATGATATGGTAATGGCCTAGTACCGGCCCAGTAACCTGTATTATGAGGGTGTCCTTCCCTTGACATATACAGTCACAAGGACCTAAAGGCGTGATCTCTATGGTGGTTCAACTACATCATTACAAAAGTGTGAGACAGTGAATACAGTCTCAACCAATGTTCTTAACTATTTCTGATCAAGGACAGCGCCAATTCACCCAGTAATGTCCAGCTTCAATTGTGTCAAGTTTAGCATTCCTCAACATATTAAAGACAGGCTTATCTATTCTAATTAGACGCTAGCTAATTTCTAAAAGGTTGTGCTTGAGGTTATTAGAGCAAATATGCAGCAACCGCACCCAGTCAAATTAGTTACAAAATATGCAACAGCTTACCTGTATAGTTTTCAGGAAATTACTAGTTACCTAGGGCATTCGGGGATCGATCGATCCCAACACGGCGAAGTGTGGGTGGAGCTTAGCTAAAATTGGGCTGGGCATACATAAAACTGGAAAGGTCCATTGGCGCGGAATAGCTAGAAATGGTTCCATATATTGGTTTGACTAAGTTAGAATCATATCATCACTTACCTCGGTAGTTACCTCCCCTTCCAGAATTAATTCTGGAGCAAGTCTCACAACACGATTGCCGGTTGGTGGCGCTGTTACAATCAATTGCTCTGAGGCGACGACATTCGGGTCTACGGTCGATACATCCTAAATACATCAAAGTAATTATGCAAAAAAATTATATGTATGGGGGCCTACAATTTTTCGCGGTAGGCCAGACCAATTTAATGTTTTGTTTTACGAAAATTCTCACCCAAAACACAAAATACAAATAATGCAATTTTTTACAGTCATTTCAGTATTAAATCCTTTCATCATGTTAATTGTCAAAATTGATCAAGAAAATCCAAAACGTTTTCTCAGTTAGTGTCCATTTGCAGGCCAAGAAAAGGCAATTTCTTTTTAATTTACCACTGGAATGTCTGGCTCGTTAACGAGCCAGCCATTCTAGTGGTTAATTTTCAAAAATATTCTTCTCTTGACCGGCAAATCGACTTTTCTCACGGCCATTGTAAATAAATTTTGAGCAGGTTAACCATCAAAAAATTAATTGTTATGGCACATAATGTGTATGTGTGTCCATGTGATGTCATATACCTTCATTTCCTATGTTAAGTCTGGAACATGTTTGACAGCAAGTGTCTCTGTTTGTGGCACTGTTACAGTCAATTGGCCGTAGCCTATGGCATTCCGAGCTACGATCAGCGCATCCTAAAGACAGAATAACCAAGTTTCAAGTTTCTTTCTTACTCCCAGGTCACCCAGTGACATATGGAGAAGACTACATATTGCATACGATAGTAGGCGGTGTGTTTAATTAGTTTAACCAATAACTTCCGTGAAGGGGAAATACATGATAAATCCTTTCCCGATTAATCGACTAATCACGATTATTCTTAAATAATCGATCGTGATTTGCACAAGCCTAGCCGTAGGGCCTCTTGTTGATGGAACCTGTCGTCCAGTGCACCATAAAAGCATTTGTTGGCCAGTCATAAAATATAAATTCTTATGCGATGACCTTATCTAGACAGGCTGTATCTTATGACAAGTAGCAATAGGATACAGCTATAGCCTGTGGAATCAGCATATGGTCGTCAGCATAAGAAGATGGGGTAGGGACAAGGGGGTGGTTACCCCACCCCACACACATGCTTGGATCCTGGTATGGTGTGCGTGCGTGCGTGCGTGTGGAAGATATGAATTTTGCCCTCCACTTTTTTCAGTCTAAATGTGAAATTCCATATTTACCCCTCCTAAATGCAGATGCCATATCAGAACATCTAAAGTTCAAAATTTGTCAGAGTGGATTGGGTGTGGAAAACCACCCTAACTCAGCCCCAACAAACCCAAGCATATAAATGTGGTCACATAAAACGGGTTTTATCAGTGACCAGCAAATACTATTATGTTGCACTAGACATTGATCATGCATTTAATATGATAAATTAACATACTAGATGTTGAAATTACCACTATCCCTCTAGCCAGAAACCACAGTAGCAGAGATTGACCGCAATCTCGTAGAGATCACAAGTCCCAACCTGCAAACAATGCTATGTTGGTCCAACGTTGGGCCAACGTATGTGTATTCATTGGCCCAACATAGTTTTGCTCGTTGGGATTACGTTGGCCCAACGCATCACGTAGTTTTCCCACGTAAAAACTATGTTGGCCCAACGTAACAAATTTTCTATTGATCATCCACACGTAAGGCCAACGTTGGGCCAACGAAACCACACGTTGGGCCAACGTAAGGCCAACGAGCAAAACTACGTTGGCCCAACAAATAAAACTTACATTGGGCCAACGAAACAATGTTTGCTGGGCACTGCCTACCCGCTCATCCAAGTTAATTTTACACCCTGCAAAGCAAGTTGGATATTTTTTGGCTAATTTTATGTAAAGTTGCTGCTGTCTGAGTCAGGAACGTATTCCACTTGAAATAGCCCCAAATTATTTAACAACCACTTTATCGTGAGGTTGGAATTGAGATTCTCGTTTACGTGCAGACTATATGGCAGGTGACCTTAGTATAGAGGTGTTGTGTACACATGCAGACTATGTGACAGGTGGTCTTAGTATAGAGGTTTTACAGCATAGTTCAACCCACCCACCCACCCACCCGCTCTCTGCAGTCCCTGGGCATGTATAAGAAGGCCAATACGCGTACTTGTCTTTATCTATAGACACCGTATAGGCCTACGGTGTTGATAATCATGGTGGTAATTCATGAACGCGTTATGCAACACCGTTAATAATAATCCCGAAAAACCAGGCGGTGTCCGTAGTCGCGTCAAACCCCAAACTCCGGTCGCTTACAACATTAAAAATCATCTCGTTTTCACTCTTTCTTGCGAAATATAACGGTTCTGGAACATTGAAAAATATTGTACTCGTCGTGACTACAGGTCGAAACCTTCGACGGTGTGTTTTTCCAACCATTTACAACATATTGCCGCAATATTGTGTAAAATCTCAACGAAATAGCATAATATGAAATTCGCAATTTATGCCGATCCGTTATTTACTCATAACTGTCAAAACGATGTCATGTGATCGTTATTTTATCACGTGATGCGGACAATCAATCACGCGATGACGTCATCCCGTGATAATCACGGAAATTGAATAAAACGACTTTTGATGACGAAATTTAATATTTAGGAATTGGAAAATATGGAAATAATATATTTTATTTTAATTACATTGTACAAAAGCATCATTTTGCGTGTTTTAAACTCCCTTCGTTTGGGTTCTTCTTTAACTATGCAAATCTCGCTATGACAATAAGCAAAACATAAATTAACCTTTATTGGTAAATTTGATAAAAAATATCCAAATATTCACAGCCTTACCTCCACTATTCCCGCTCAAATCTTCAATAGGTATTCTGGAACAGGTTTCACAACACGCGTGTTGATTTAGTGGATTGTTGCAGTCACGTGATCTCAGCCTCTCGCAGGTGGTCGCACGATCTCCGTATTCACAACCTGAAATATACGATAAAACCTGTCGATAAGGGCCACTTTCTTTTAACGCCAAATTATGGTCGTTTTATTAGATTGTAAGGCCTTTTGGAGCAACCATAATTTGGTACTTAAATCTATCAGCGATGAATTCACCATATCTCATTTTCAATGCTACCATACATGAAAACTATTGGATATTTTGAAAATGATTTGACTGGAAGCTGTTTGGGGCAAACATTCGTAAGAGTATTTACAATTTTCGTGATGTATCTTGGTCGTTTTATATTGTGACGTCGGCTAACAAGTGATTTATTTGATTATGACTGGGATCCCTCCATTGTAATTAGACATAGCTCATAAGTTTTACTTCAACCGAAATTAATGTTAAGATTATACAGCTCTGGCATAAAATGAAATTTATTAACCCATTCATACCGAAGCTGACCAAAACACTTCTATGCAATTCACCTTTCCAGAGTAGGCCTATCCATCCATCATCAGACCTCGTATGACGTCATAATGACGTCATAATCATTACGCCACAAAGGGTGTTCCATATAGACCGTCACCAAATCTCAAATGGTCCGAGACGTTGTATGAATTGTATTTCTTTGCAATTCTTTGCTATTTAATGAACATACTGTTGAATATTTAGAAACTAATTTGACTGGGCGCTGTTGCTGCCTTAGGCAAATTAGTTTCTAAATATTCAACAGCTTAGCTGTGTAGTCTTTTGGAAATTGATAGTCAGGGTGTTCAGAGATCGATCGATCCCAACACGAGCGAGGTGTGGGTGGAGCTTTGCTAGAGATGGGCGGGGCATAGCGAAAACCGGAAAGGTCAATTGAATGTCCATTTGTAGGTCAAGAGAATTCTATATTTTTTAGATTTACTACTGGAGTGACATGCTCGTTAAACGAGCCAGTCATTCCGGTCAAAAAAAGTTTTTTCTTGGCCTGCGAATGGACATTCAATAAGCATATAATCTGATTTTCTTGATCAAATTTGGTCATTAAAGTGCTAAGCTAGGTTAATATCTTTTTTGTTAAATGGCGACGAGTTTGAGGTTCTCTGTACCAAAGAAGCAGAACTTGAATAGCTGACATTTACAGGTAGTATCTCGAGAAGTCATAATGAGAAAAAGTCCTCCTTTAGCACTCGCAGAGCAGAATCGACAAATTCTTCAGGTTGTAGACTTACTGAATATTATGTTGAATATTTTGAAACAAATTTGACTGAGACATGTTACTGCCTAGCAACATGTTCTAATCAAAATTGCTTTAAATTATTCAACAACCTTCGTGTATGGTTGCCGTTAAATTGAGATACTGGAAAATCAAGGGGTAAAGGGATATGCTACGTAAAACTTACCTAGCTATTAGACCAACTAGTCTACCAGCCAAGTCTTAATTCAGCACCCTTGCGCAAATGGTTTTGTAGAAAAATGTCAACGGTACCAGCTGCTATGGTGGTGGCCACTATGGGGCATATCACAGGGTGTGGTGTAGAGTCTGAAGGGGGTGGAATTAATTTTACAGAACCGTTTCTGTGATCATAAACATAAAATATTGCGACAAATAACTAAATTCGTTGTAATTCATATAACCTTATTATTATAGCTAGTAACATAATTCTGATGTTAAATGAAAAGCGTGAACGTCCTATATATAATGCTAACATTTGTTCCTATTGTACAGCTAATTTGATTATAATTATTACGTCACACACATGAAAAATAGTCCTTTCTGGTGGATATTTTCAGCTCAACATTGTCCAATTTAGTAGCAAATAGGTCTAGATTATCAGAAATGTGCATTGTCTGGGATGTAGGGTCTGGAAAATATAGATTATACAGTTTTGGATGCCATACACCTAGAGATCAGCCTCAAAGCAAGGGGCGTTGTGTAGTGAGGGTCTACTTCAGTAGTAATGCCGTTCCACCAGTATCGTGACGAAATGCTCTTTCTCGTCAAAATGTGCCACGACCACGACCAGGACCACGTGAATTAGGATTTCGCCTTAGAGTCATGGTTACACAAATGGCGATATTGAAGACTCTTTATAGCCTAACCAGCACTTTGTCTGCGAGACAATGTGACCACGGATACGATTGAGTTGTAGAGTCGTATACGTTCAATTCCCGATTGTTGCAGTTGGCAACGCCTAATTTGTATACATCAGAACATACAGTATCATCTTTGTGACCCTGCATCTCGGGTTCAATAATGTGCCTGCCAACGACATTGGTTAAATGTCGGCATTGATTCGTATACTGGATGAAACAACATCATAATTGGTACAAGATGTCCATCTTCATCACTCATCCAGCATGCTCATCGGGTGATATAGTGAGGTATGGAACTATCGTATGATTCTGTATGAAGGCCTGGTAATTTGCCTATTTGAGATATAAACGGAAACCATCCATTGTTGGTGGAAATTCTCATATGTTAAATTGTTTTTCGCTAACAATTCGCAACGAACTAAATCAAGTGATACCACTTTCTTTCTAAAGTACGGTAGAGACACTGGTGATACCATTGCTTCTTCACTTTCCAAGGTAATATCATAAACAACAGGATGGTGAGGTTGAATCGCATCCACTGGCTGCATGAATTATTGGTATACATTCTCCGAGCTGGTTTGCAACAACATGCATTTCAACGAATCTCTTCCTTTGGCGCTCACCAGTCTTTAGATACAGCTTTTTCAATCCAAGTATCTAGCAGTATTGTGGGCACATGACTGTTACATCTGAATCCAGACACAAGTGAAGTACCCGGTCGGTTGACTCTCTGTCTGTCTGTCCGTCCGTCCGTCCGTCCGTCTGTCTGTCTGTAAAACAAGTTCTCTCTCACGCTCTCTCTCGCTCTCTCTCTCGCTCGCTCTCTCTCTCTCGCTCTCTCTCGCCCTCTCTCGTCCTCTCGCGTCCCCTCCCTCCCTCCCTCCCCCTACCCCTCTCCTCTCTCTCTCTCTCTCTCTCTCTCTCTCTCTCTCTCTCCACTGCTCAATTAATGTCATGAAATCCGCCAGCAAGATACACCTCAAAACTAATTTCTAACTTCATGAACCAATCACGTAGAAGGAAGTTGGTAAAGTTTGCCTTGTTTCATGGAAACTAAGCCTTAATCACTATCTTCATACACTACATCCCATACCATGTCCGTTTCTGATAATCTAGATATATATATGCTATTAAATTGCGCAATATTCAGTTGCGAAGATGCAACAGAACTTCAAAAACTACATGGAAATCCTTGTGATGTCATTATCTCTATAATAGGAATAACGGGCGGTAATGTTTGGAAGATGGTGAGACCTTACATCCAACCCCAGTATTGCGATTTTAACTTCTGTAACAAGAAAGTTATTCAAGTTAGAACGAATATCCTTATTTGTGGTAATTCCTTATTGTTAACATGGAACCGATTCTGTAAAATAATAATTGCACCACTTTCAGACCCTGCATCCAGCCTAGTGTTGACCCACGTTTTCTACCCGACCACTTGCGCTAACTCCTTAGCTAGGCCTCTTGTCATATTTCGCTGGTAGACTATAAGATATTAGAAAACGTTATCGATTAATAATTATTATTTTAATAATATCTCTAAAATCGAAGGAACCATTGATGGTTAGGCTACCTGGTATGCTAGTAGTTTTAAGCCCCATGCACCGTTCACAGCACTGGCGAGTGAGTGACCAATGAGCGTAGCAAAGGTGCCGTCCATTATCAGCCACGGCAACGTGACAGATCCGTCCATTGATGTACGCATTTATATAGCTTGCATCCGCCAAGTTCTCACATTCCTGTAAGTCGAGATATATATATACACGAAAACAATGGACCTTTCCAGTTTTAGCTATGTCTCGCCCATCTCTAGCAAAGCTCCACCCACACGTCAGCATGTTGGGATCTATTCTTGAACTGCCCGACTATCAATTTCCGGAAAACTATATGCACTGCTGGGCAAAGAAAACGAGGCAAACATGATTTATCATATTTTTTATGATTACTCTTTCATGTTAACAAATACAGGTGAAATAAGTGACAATTTTACATAATATTGTATGCATTGTCTGTATGCACGGTACCTTTTAGTATGGGATAGCATTTCCCTATTTGTTTTTGTCTCAAAACTCATCCATTTGGGCAAGCTGTCTGAAAGCCTTTTGCATTGTGCTGCGTCAATGCTGTTCCATTCATGTCTGACTGCTTTCCACTGCTGAGTGAGCTAATTTGCATATCAAAAGCCATCTACTGAATGGATTCTTGTTCTATATTAGACCTACATGCATACACAAAAGACAAATAGTGCGTCTCTGTGTTCAGGATTTAAAGTGAATTAACTAACCAAACTAGCACGCTAGTTGAGTTACGCTGACCAAGGTGACAAGACATTAGCCATTTCTGTACTCTCTGTGTATTACCACACTGCGCCTGAAGAGTGAAGTTGTTATTTTTGATTCAAAATGTCTTTTAAAAAGGCTAAATTCCATGTACCTGTTGAAGTCAAAAGCCGGATCGCATGTCTACGTCAAGCTGGAAAGTCATATCCTGAGATTAAGAAAATGCTAAAGTCTGAGGATATTCAGATTCCACTGTCTACAATACAGAGAATTGGCCACACATTTCAAGTGACAGGTTCTGTTGCCCGGAAAGTAGGTTCTGGACGAGCTAAAGTGACAACATGTCGAGATGAAAGAAGGCTGAAAATGACTGTTCTGAAGAATCGTAAGAAGACTCTCACCAAATTAGCAGAATTCAGAAATTCACAAAATAAGGCTGTTTCAAGAAGAACAATTGCAAGGAGGCTCAAGGAAGCTGGTTTTTCATCAAAGCGGGGTGCTAAGAAACCATTGCTGTCCACAAAAAACGTTGCAGACAGACTCAGATTTTTGGCACTTTATCGTGACCATGATTCTCAGTGGTTTGAGCGTGTTCTCTGGAGTGATTAGTCACGTTTTGAGCTATTGCAGCAACAGCGCCCAGTTAAATTAGTGTCAAAAAATTCAACAGCATGTTTATTAAATAGCAAAGACATGCAATTCGTACAACAACCCTCAGTGCGTCATCAATTAAGCGTTCGTGATGAACTTATCTATGTCAGTCATGACGCCATTGATTATGACGTCATCATATACGTCACGTATTAGATTTATGACGTCATATTTTTTATGGATGAACTGGAAAGCTTCATTGAATGGTGACTTTAAACTCTCGGCACAATCATGGTGGTGTACTAGGCTTACCTCACTCGCAGCCTGGTCTAATTTAGTTGATCGCTCATCTCCCATAAGCGGCGGGGTTGACTTCATATGGGAAGCATGTAGGTATAAATGTGATGCTTACAGATTCCTTTGGAATACGAGTACCATACCACTTTACCATCGAATTGTAAAAGGTATTTCGATTGAATATCGGAGTCAAAACGGGCTAATGGCTATCGTATGAAAACCCTAATCTTAGTCATGTGCATAAGTAGGTATTTGGCCATCCAGTTGTTCAACTTATAACATATGCTGGGTTAGGTTAATGGGCCGGTACTGGACCAATACCGGGGCCAATACGCACCGGCCCAGTAACCTACGATACGTTATTAGGGTAGTAGCTTCATAAATGCATTCTATTGATCAATTGTTCCTATGGCAGATCAGTAATATGCAAGTATATCTATGATTATATGCTCATACTCACCGCATACCTGCTGCGTCGGTTTGAGGTATCTGTTGAAATAGAATTGTGAAATAGAGAACAGTTAACAATGTGCGAAACGACAATGAATACTCGTGTCAAGCAAAGTGCTTGCTAATGCCACTATAACACTCATGATCACTAAATATTCTAAAAGTAAATTAAATCCCATATATTCGTCGTCGTCCTCCACCTCCTCCTCCCCCTCCTCCTCCTCCTCTTCATACTCCCCTTCCTTTCTTCTCCTACTCCTCCTCCCTCCTCCTCTTCCTCCTCCTCCTCCTCCTCCTCCTCCTACTACTACTACTACTACTACTACCACTACCACTACTACTACTACTACTACTACTACTACTACTACTACTACTACGACGACGACGACGACGACGACGACGACGACCACCACTGTCACGACCACGACCACGACCACTAACACTACCACTACTACCAATACCAGTACTACCGCTACTACCACCAATATTACTACGGCTGCAACTGACCCGCCGCTGCCACGACCACGACCACTACCAACAACAACAACGACAACGCCGCTGCTGCTGCCGCTACTACTACTACTACTACTACTGCTGCTGCTGCTGCTGCTGCTGCTGCTGCTGCTGCTGCTGCTGCTACTACCACTACCACGACGACCACCACTGCTACAGCGACTTCCACTGTCACTGCCACTGTTACGACCACTGCTGCTACTACTACTACTGCTGCTGCTGCTGCTGCTGCTGCTGCTGCTGCTGCTACTACTACTACTACTACTGCTACTGCTGCTACTACTGCTACTACTACTACTACTACTACTACTACTACTACTACTACTACTACTACCATACTATGGGCCACTGGTGTACATAAACATTATTGGGTCTTTATTAGAAGCGAAAGCATATCTTAACCTTGACAATACAGGTTATGGTGCCGGTACTTGTAAAGTGTCGGCCCAGTAACCTGCGTTATCAGAGCAAAAATACCGCCATCGGTTCTAAAAGGCAAGTGGTCCTTCTATAGCAAGCCTGCCTATGTCTGGTTTCGGCTACATACTTACTTTGGATCTGTGACAGGCTCACGTGTACAATACCGCCAGCTATAAGAATGCACAAAATCCAGTACATGACTTTTGCACACGCACTCACGCGATTCTCAGTCACAATAATCTAAAAAAAAAGAATTGGTACTTTTTCCGGTTGATGCACCGGATTATGTACCACGGATACCAGAATAACCTTTTCAACGCGCACCGGATTTTGCTCGGATTATGTTATGGCTGTAAATGATAGTGTTTATATACACAAGACTATTTCAAAATTCAGCCCACTGTTGATAATATCGTATTGGGGCCCGATTGAAGTTTGTACCGAGAACATCAACTGGTAGAAGTCGTACTTAATAAAATCGTGATAACGCTGGTTACTGGGACGATATTTGACTAATACCGGGCCATTGCGGCCCGGTATTGGCGCATTACTGGCCCAGTAACATGCGTTATCGGAGAAGTGGGTCAGGTTTATAAGAATCGTTGACAGCCCTCATCCCACCACCATTGATCGCTTCACCCCTTCCGTAATATTTTTCGCGAACTGGCGGTTATAATTATCTCTATGAGTCGATACTCTATGGGCAACTGACATTTAAACATGAGACTAATGTTTATAACATACGCGTTCGTGTTCTTTTGGCACAATTCCTCCCAAGTTTTCAAAAATCTGTTTTAATTAAGACGTTTAAATTTTAAGGACGTCGATTTTTTTAGAAAGATAACTTGACTGAATTAAGAAGCGAAACTCTCAATTTCAAAATAATAAGTATGGCTTTAAATATGTGCATATTTTGCAATAGGTATCATCGTTACGTTAAATATGTGGAAGTGGGTCAAACGTTGGTGACTGATAAAAGTATTTAACTACGAAGGGTGCTGGATGGGCGTTGAGTATCCATCTGCCTTGAAACGGCATACGCTGCGCTAAATACCATCACCGTTTGACCCGCGTTCGTGTTCACGATCCGGTCTCACATGTAGTAACAATAATCTGGATATAGTGTGGCTATTAATACACCCCATCGAGTATTTTGAATTAGAACGACTCACTTAATCGATTGTAGGTTCAGTTCCTGAATTGTTTTCACTTCGGCGACTATATAGAGCTGTTCATGCGGGTCGGTTGTTCATTATTGTGCCCAGGTATAGGACTAAGATGGAGAAATGGGGGGGGGGGGGGTGTGTGTGTGTGTGTGTGTGTGTGTGTGTGTGTGTGTGTGTGAAATTGTTAATAGAGATTGCGTGGATAGTGAAAGTAGGGTGAAAAGTGAGTGTGATATGGTCGCGAGAGAAAGATGGTAGAGAATCTAATGGAGAAATAAGCAAAATGGATGACGTGTCGAAGGGTGACGGGGGGGGAGGGAGGGAGGGAGAGAGAGAGAGACAGAGGGATGAGGAAGGTGAGGGGTTTGGGGTGGGTGGGGTGGAGATAGAGAGAGATGGTAAAAAAGCGGGAGGGCAGTAGAGGTAGGGAGGCATGACGGGCGGCTGAGTGGGAGGGGGGCGGCGAGAACGGGATGGGGAAAGAGGGGGAGAGAAGTCAGGATTGGGGTGGCACGAGGGGGGGGAGAGAGGCGGGAACTAAGGAGAGAGAGAGGGGGGGGGGGAAGGTGAGGGGTTTGGGGTGGGTGGTTGGGGGAGATAGATGGTAAAAAAGCGGGATGGCCGGTAGGGGTAGGGAGGGATGACGGGCAGGTGAGTGGGAGGGAGGCGAGAACGGGATGGAGGAGGAGGAGAGAGAGAGAGAGAGAGAGAGAGAGAGAGAGAGAGAGAGAGAGAGGTGGGACCGGGGTGAGTGGGGGAGAGAAATAGAGAGGAGGGAGGGAGGAAATGCCAGAGAGACAGAGACAGAGAGAAATGGGAATGATGGTGAGAGAGGTGGAGAGGGAGAGAGAGAGGTCCATTTGTATATGCCCATTTTCAAAACTGAAAGCCCTGAGCGACGGGCGTTCATCCGGACCTGATGGCATGAGCATTGAACTATTAAAATACGCAACTGACATTATCTCAAAACCTAGTACGCGCCTAATCAATTCGGCGTTTATGCACCACCTCAACGGCATACGGAAAACCCTATCCAATGTTACTCTACGTCGCATCCGATGCAAGAGCGACGCCTTCACTGGCTCGTATCAACGTGGCTTTAAACGTAGACGCAGCTGGACAGACACTGTATGGGATCAACGTATGCTTGTGTCAGTAGTCATGTCCAAGCGCTGGGCTTTCTACAAAATGGCCATTGACATGGCACGAGCCTCCGACAGCATCAAACGTTCAAAGCTCATATATGTACTACACCAGGTCAGTTGCAATGAAGATGCGCTGCGACTAGTGAGATTAGTGCTTTCAGACACCAAACTGAGAGTACGGGTCAGGACAGTGAAGTCTGCAGCTTTTGAGGCATCAATCGGCTATCCTTGTGCTTGTCACCTGCTACCTTACTACTGGATTAAAATATGACCACCACCACCCGACCCCCAGCCACCACCACCACTCCCCCCACCCACCCCACCCACCCCACCCACCATGGTCGCCATAGTCGGCTCCCAACTGCCAAGTACCCGTTTGCCATGAAGCTCATACTTGTTTGCATAGCAACAAGAGACACATGCTTTTTTGCAGTTGGAAGTCTTGAGATTATATTAAGTCTTTTTTCTGTGTAAATTGTGATAGCTTGTGCGCTCTCTAAAGGATATTTGGATTACCATGGATGCTGCCGATGATAACCAGGTCGTATATTTCCATGTTATTCCATAGTTAAAAGACGTAGGTCTTTAAAATTTCGTCTGTGTCGCATGTTCCAATTTCTAACCCCAAAGAATCTGGGACGTGTGTTAACAACGAAATATGCCAGATGATCGCCTTCCTTTAAACCCCAACGGGCGATCGGCAGATATGGAGTTAGGTGTTGGTTGACGGTGTTTTTAACACGAATATCGGCTGACGTCGTTCTCCGTAAGATCCGAACGGGTAACGTCACACCCGTGTTACTCGGATGTTTATGTGAAGAAAATGTTTCATTAATTCGCGCATCTGATTCTAGGTGCTGCGTACTTTAATTGGTACCAGAAAAACTTTGGAATTTTCCAGTTGTGCGTGTTATCACGATCTATTTGCAATGATCAGTGGTTTCAAAATTCTTGATTTATATGTGTGGTCTGCGGTTTTACCGTGTGCTACAGCAGTTTGTTTACATTTTGTTGTTTCTTCACATATCGTTTTGGCCTTCGTTAGGAATATAATTTATATTTATTAGTAAATATAACCCGAATGCTATGCGATATGATTCCTGCTTCCGTTATACATCCTTGAGGATCAGTGTATGGGTGTATTATTGCCCGCTTCGTTCTTGTCGTCATAATCAATGCGATCGTTGCTGTAACATTGCGGCGTGGGGTGCGGGAGGGTTTACAGTTAATTTATGGTCAAATATTTGAAAATTAATTGTCTGCCTTCCATGTCTGTTTCGTTCCGCTTGCTTATTGTAGGTTTGTGCTTATTTATAGGCCAAGCCAGCCCCGCCATCATGTGACGAGTGCCAGAAATTCGTTCGGGTTCTGTTCAAGGACCATGTGTGTTTTCGCTGTACGAAGTGTAATCTTGCCAGTATGTGTAATGTGTGCGCAGTGTGGTCGGTATACATGATGCTGAAGTTCCTTGCCCAGAAGGACTTGGCAGGGTCTGACGCGGGGTCAGGTGGTCCGAAAGTAAATCGCGGAGCGTCCGTTTCGGCCCATGGGGGCGCTCCATGTCTGCAACCGGAGGTGGCGGAGATGGCACCGCCGGCGTGGTTTAGTCCGGCTATGCAAGGCTTCTTGCATAGCATTCTGCCAACGCTGGTGTCGTCTCTGCTGCCAAAAGTTGTATGGCAGTCTCTCCCCATGTTTGATTCGGACCCTGTCCTTGGCCACCGAGGGAGCTGTCTCGTACGGCCCCCTGGCAGTCCCGTCAGGCTCTGGCCTGATGGGTTCTGTCTCTCTGCGGCCACCTCCGGGTGGTCCGGTAGCGGTGGCCAGTCCGTCAGGCATGGGAGCCGTCCGCCGGGACGGCTCCACGGTTTCCTCATCTAGTGATGACTCTTCGGGGTCTGAAGATGCGGAGGCCGAGGAGGAGAGGTTGCTGCGGCCTGTGATGCCGCGGGTGGGGAGCATGGAAGTCGATTCCGTCCTGGATGGAACCACCCTCAATCTGTCTGGCTTGGCGCAAGCCAGGGCAGCGGCTCCACCCATGGTTGAGGCCAATCTGGCACCAGGCACCGGTCCCATGATGGTTGGTTTGCCACCAACCGACACAGTGATGGGTGTGCCGGGCCAGGCGTGGTACTCATCTATCTCGCCTGGTCCTGCGGTCAGACATGGGGTGCCGTTGGCGCCCGTGTTTGACCACGGTTCCGCGACCGCTACGGGTCCTCACGGTTTTCCATGCGGGCCTACTCCATGGACTGGTGTGTTCCATGGGGTGGCGGCGGAACCGTACGGTACCGGAGTTCCTGGCATATCAGTAATGGCTCATAGCTGGGAGGCCGTTGCTGGTAGGGCCGTGAACATGTCAACGAGTGACGTGGTCACGGGAGTGTCCTCCTCAGAGATGGATTGGTCTGAGGCTCTGGCTTGGCTAGCCAGGGTAGACCCGTCCGTGGTTCCGACCACGGCTGAGGATGATGCACCCCATCCATCGGTGACATCGATTAGGACGGGGATCTTGCCTGCAGCCCGGATCCAGTCTAGGTTTATTGAGTTACTTGATGCTATTTATAGCAAGCAACTCATGACCAATGGCCAGCTTACTGAGGTGAGGGCGAGGTGTCGTATTCCATGGGGGGAATACGACAGGTATTGTGTTGTCCCGTCGGTCACCGAGGATGACCGAAGGGTACTGGGTGTCCAGGTACACCCTGATGAAGTCCTGTCCCTATGTGATGAGGGTGTGAGGGCAGCTATGAGTGCTGTCAACCATTATTATCGTCTTCTTCAGTCGGTGTGGACTGAAGCGGGGGCAGGCCACCCTGTGCCACCTGTGGCACTTTCGTGCATCAATGACGGCCTGGTGCTGTCTATGGACGCATTGGCAAGGGTGCAGGCGCGTGTGACCAAGTCCAGGAGGCAGATAGTTCTTGACCATATGCGTCCAGCTACAGCTGTCAGGGAGCGTCTTCTTGGGACACCCCTGACAGGCCCTAGCATCTTTGGTGGCCAGGCATGGGCCATCTTAGAGGACACGGCCAGCATTGTGGAGAATCGTTTGGTGGTTAATCTGCAGCTGGAGCTAGTGCATCAGGCGCACGCACTAGGGGCTGTAGCTAGGCCGTGACCGTGCAACCTTCTAAGAAGCAGAAAAAGCACAAAGGCAAGGCGAAAGCTAAGCCTGGTGCTGCTTCTGCTTCTTCTGGGTTTTCTCAGCCGCTTCCGGCAAAGAAAGCCAAGAAGGTTGTAGAGGCTCCTACCCTCCCCAATGTTGCTCCTGATCGCCCTAGGGGCGGGAAGGGCAAGGGGAAGGGGAAGGGTACGTCCTCAAAGGGCGGAAAGAAGGGAGCGGATCGTACCTGAGGGTATGAGAGCTCCCTTCGCATCTGCCTGGACCACACCTGTGTGACAGGAACAGCGGTACCAGTTAGACTGGCCAAGCCAAGACCAAAATGGTTCTCTCTCTCTCGTCAAGAAAGGGGGGGAGCGGATCGCGAGCCAGACACCCCCATTAGGCGTCGAGGTGTCTATAGTGGGTGGAAGGCTCATGCGTTTCGTCGAGGCTTGGCGAGGTGTGACGTCAGACAGTCTGGTCCTGGGGTGGTTATCCCAGGGATACATGCCAGAGTGGTGGGACTTTCAACCACAGAATCTGTCTTTGGCACCTGTTTGGACACCTGTTCCAAGGGAACCAGACAAGTTAGAAGCCATTCAAAACGAAGTGTCAGGTTTGCTTCTGAAGGGAGCAATAAAACCAGCAAACCGGAACACTCCAGGCTTCTATTCGAACATGTTCCTTGTCCCCAAGAGCACAGGGGGGATGGAGACCCATACTCAATCTCAGGCCATTACATTGGTTTATCCATACGCCTCGGTTCCAGATGGAAACTCCAAGGTCGGAAATGGCAGGATTGAGGAAGGGAATGTGGTGTGTGTCGATCGATCTGAAAGATTCATATTTCCACATCCCAATGAACAGGAGTTGTCACAGGGTTCTGAGATTTGCTTTTCAGAATCATGTATGGGAGTTTATAGTCCTCCCGTTCGGCCTGTCGACAGCTCCAAGGGTTTTCACAAGCGTGGTCCTAGCGGTGACAGCGTTTCTCAGAAAAGATAACATGGCGCTTCACACCTATAGAGACAATTGGCTGATCAAAGAAGACACATCAGCCAGGTTAGAGGTGGATACTGCTCTGACTCTGAAGTTGCTTTCAGATCTAGGCTGGATAGTCAACAAGGAGAAATCCGAGTTGACACCCACTCAACATTTCGTTTATTTGGGGATGCGATTCGATCTCGAGGAGGGCAGGATTTACCCGTCAAAGCCCAGAGTGGTGTCTCGGTTATCCATCCTCAAGAGTTTTCGATTGGGAAACCACATTCAGGCGAGGCGGTTTCTTCAGATGCTGGTCATGATGGTCTCCATGGAGCACGTAATCCCGTACGCTGCTCTGATGCGAAGACCTATCCAGTTGTATCTGATGTCTCTGTGGAAACAGAGAACAGAATCCCTGTCAAAGCTGGTTCCAGTTTTGGAGCCAATAATGTCGCATCTTGTATGGTGGAAAAAGCGTCAGAATCTCCTAGTAGGAGTTTCGCTGCACCTACCCCCACCCCCAGCTGTCCGTTTATACGGATGCATCGCTGGAGGGATGTGGGCCTGCCTGGGAGAACACCAGGTCTCGGGCACATGGACTCTCCAGGAGAGCCAGCTGCATATCAATCTGTTGGAAATGATGGCAGTGGAACTGGCATTGGAAAAGTTTCTTCCAAAAGTCAGGGGTGAGGCGATATTGATACGGTCGGACAACTCGACAGTAGTATCATACATAAATCGCCAAGGCGGAACCAAGTCACCCACACTGTGTATCAAAGTGTGGCACTTGATTCAATGGTGTAGGAATTACTCAGTTGTTTTGAAAGCGGCTCACATTCCTGGGTGATTGAACATTCCGGCAGATGCTTTGTCTCGCAGACAGAGAATTCTGCCAACAGAATGGTCTCTCAACCCTCCAGTTCTACACAGGATCTTCGAGCATTGGGCCAAACCCAACGTGGACTTGTTCGCCACAAGGGAAAATGCTCAAATCATGACTTGTGTCTCGCCGATTCCAGATCCAAATGCCGTAGATACAGACGCTCTGGCGATAAGCTGGAGAGGGATGCACGCATACGCGTACCCACCCACCATTCTTCTACCGAAGATATTGGTGAAGATCAGGGAGCAACCGTGCCTGGTCTGGCTAATAGCGCCGTTTTGGCCCAGCAGGTCATGGTTCACGGATCTTCTGGATCTGCTGGTGGAAAACTCAGTGCAGTTACCCGAGATTCTAAACATAATCTTCCAGGCAAGGGACGCTTCCTACACGAGCGTCCCGAAATGTTCAAATTGACTGCGTGGATGTTATCAAACAACGTTCCACATTGGAGGGCTTTTCTCGACAAGCTGCAGATTTCATCGCAGCTACGAGAAGAATCTTTAAGTCATATAACAACAAGATTAACAGATTTGCAGACTGGTGTGAAGAAAAGGGTATTGATACCTTTCAATCCACTATTCAGCAAATAGCAGACTTTCTCTGTGAGCTGTTCTTTTTAGGACTAGCTCCTGTCACAATTGCTGGAAACAAGTCAGCTTTGGCATCAGTTATCCCTTGTCTAGCCAACAGGGATAGTCCAGAGGTGGCCCAGTTGAATGTGATGGTGAATGGAATGAGCAATCTCCGATCGAGACAACCGGTAGTCATTCCAGCCTGGAGTCTATCTTTAGTGCTTAATGTACTGGCCAAGCACCCTTTCGAACCGTTCCGTTCGGCTAGTCTAAAGCATTTGACTCTAAAGGCGGTTTTTCTATTGGCAGCTTCCTCAGCTAGAAGGCGCAGTGAGATCCATGCACTTTCAGCAGAGAGGGACCGATTTATCATCTCCGGAGAGGGTCTGCGTCTACTGCCAAGAGCAGAGTTTATGTCAAAGAATCAATCTAACTAGGTTTGATCGTGATCCCAGTGTCTGGTGCCCAGTCCGTGCTTTGACTAAGTACAAGAAACGGACAGACTCGTTACGGTCGAATGATAGATATCTGTGGATCTGCCATAAGAAGCCATATGGCGCCGCATCCATGGATTCTATCTCTCGTTGGGTAGTCGAATGCATTCAGCCTACCCATGTGATTGCGACTGGGCACCAGGTGCAATGCGCAAGGGCACATGATGTTAGGGGAATAGCCGCCTCGACCGCCCTTTACAGTGGTGTTCCGTTAGAGGACATCATGGCTGTTGCACAATGGCACTGTGAGTCCTCTTTCACAGATTACTATATGAGGGATGTGTCAGACTCCTCCAATCCACTCGTTTTAGCTGTTTTGAAACGATAGTTATACGACCACACTGCTCTTCCCCCTTTTTTGGCATTTGTAAGAAAGAATTAAGAAGCAGACATGGTCGAGCGAGAGGATGTCAACCAGATTGTGTCACTGATGGCCGGACAAGTGAATGGTTGGAGGCGCCACGTCTGGAATCCAAATATCATGAGGTACTTCAAGATTGAGAGTTTTTTGTATTATGTCTATATATCATGTTCATTCATCTTATATATTCATGCTCATTCCCAGGCTAATATATATAAAATCCAATGAAGATGCGAAAGAAATGCAACAGGATATATATTTGTTTTAAAAAACGGGCCATTAAGTGGTTGCCCTTTAAAACTCATATCAGCCAAAACGGTTTCTGCAGTGGTCTTTAGAAATGTCCATTTGCAGACCAAGAGAAGACTATTTTTGAAAATTTACAACTGGATTGACTGGCTCGATAATAGGGTCAGTCATTTCAGTGGTATATTTTCTTAAAAAGTCTTCCCTTGGTCTGAAAGAAGGATACTTTCTATGAGAAAATTGAAATATCCCTGATCAAATTCGACGGTTAAAAGGTTAATGTTGATAAATGTAAATCCATGCATGCGAATTCACCTTTCCAGAGTATTAATCCATCGTCTGACTTCGTATGACGTCATAATCGTCTCACCGCGTGTATGATGACGTCACAATCAGTACGTCACAAAGGGTTCCATATAGACCGTCACCAAATCTCAAACAGTCCGACACGTTGTATGAATTGTACGTATTTGTAATTCTTTGCTATTTAATAAACACGCTGTTGAATATTTTGAAACTAATTTGACTGGGCGCGGTTGCTACCTTAGGCAGCAACAGCACCCAGTCAAATTAGTTTCAAAATATTCAACAGCTTACCTGTGTATTTTTGTAGAAATTGATAGTCATGGTGTTCAGAGATCGATCGATCCCAACACGAGCGAGGTGTGGGTGGAGCTTAGCTAGAGATGGGCGGGGCATAGCTAAAACCGGAAACGTCCATTGTCACAAATCACGCTACAAAATCAAGTAAAGATGCCTCCCTTATTAACTGACCTTAAGAGGAAACGGATATATGACTTATTATTGATGATAAACTATCCTTTGAGAAACATACAATAGATCACGTTTATAAAGCCAACTCCGCCATGTGTGTAATAACGCGGACATTCGTATCCCTTGGGAGAAACATATTCAGAACCTTTTATGCGTCATTAGTGAGGCCACACCTAGAATTTGCTATTCAAGTCTGGAGCACTTATCACAAAACCATAAATTTGTTTAGAAAGTGTCCAAAGAATGGCTAGTAAAAGTGTCGCAGGATTATCAAACCTAACCTTTTATTATTATTGTTGGGTATGATTATGCGCCTATGCTCAGGGTCGTTAATATACCAACGGACCTTTCGATTTTTAGCTATGCCCCGCCCATCACTAGCTAAGCTCCACCCACACCTCGCTCGTGTTCGGATCGATCGATCTCTGAACTCCCTGACTATCTATTTCAAGAAAACTATACAGGTAAGCTGTTGAATATTTTGAAACTAATTTGACTGGGTGCTGTTGCTGCCTAAGGCAGTAACAGCGCCCAGTCAAATTAGTTTCAAAATATTCAACAGCATGTTTATTAAATAGCAAAGAATTACAAAGACATACAATTCATTCAACGTGTCGTAGTATTTGAGATTTGGTGACGGTCGATATGGAACCCTTTGTGACGTAATGATTGAGACGTCATCGTACACACACTGAGATGATTATGACGTCATACGAGGTCAGATAATGGGTGGATACTCTGGAAAAGTGAATTCTTGTATATAGGGGAGTACAGGGTGATATTATTGAAGTTTAAAGAATTATAACAAAAACATATGACCCAGATGTGCGCAACTTTCTTTATTACGAACAGACTCCAAAACTAGGGAGTCGGACAGAGTTTAAAGCTATACCAATCTAGAGCTTTTTTAAACATACAAAATCCTCCTTTAAGCACATAATTATGGACTTATGGAACAGCCTTCCTACCCATGTAATGGAGGGATCCAGTTTATTTATCAACCATATGATGTCATAATCAACTACGTCACAGGTAGGCTGGCGTGATAATCAATTACGTCAAGAATGGTGCGATTTAGTCCGTCAAAAATGCTTAATATTGCGTTAAGTTGTACGAATTTTATGTCTTTACTATTTAATAAACATTCTGTTGAATATCTTGAAACTAATTTGACTGGACGCTGTTCCTGCCATAACAGCATCAGCGCCCAGTTAAGTTAGTTTTCAAAATATGCAACAGCTTACCTGTATAGTTTTCGGGATAATGAGATTCAGAGAGTCCAGTGATTGATCTATCCCAACACGGGCAAAGCGATGGAAGACCTTAGACAGAGATGGGCCGGACATAGCTAAAACTGGAATCATCCATTGAAGCAGCAACCATGTTATAATTGGAAGCCAACCTTATTAGACTATGGTTAATCAGCCACTATATTGTGGCTATGTCTTGCTACCGATATGAATGCCATGCTTTAGTACGTAAGTGGCATAGGAAATTAAGAATCTGTCTCTGCAGGCTTAAATGTACTCTTCTCACAGAAATGGAATATGGCTGATTGATTGATTGTTGTCCTGTCGTCTAAGTCACTATGCTTTATAAACCAGCGGCATATCAACAACAAGAGCAATCAGAGATTGCAGACTCTAGCTCTCCCGTTTTTTGTCACATTGCAAAGGTTTTAGGATTTTCGAATTTTTTGTGATTTTCCGATTTTTCCGGATCAC
Organism: Chaetoderma sp. LZ-2023a; assembly: GCA_034401795.1. Taxonomy (NCBI): domain Eukaryota; kingdom Metazoa; phylum Mollusca; class Caudofoveata; order Chaetodermatida; family Chaetodermatidae; genus Chaetoderma; species Chaetoderma sp. LZ-2023a. The sequence goes on along the minus strand of CM067370.1, from coordinate 182,815,898 downwards.
GTCCAAAGTTGTAGAATCCTTGGGTATGGTCCAACACTTTTTTGTATCAAGATTTAGGCAAAAACGGACCAGTAATTTCCGAATGGTCCACAGATCCTGAATTTGATCCAATCCGCATGGATGTTCCGAATTACAGCTAATGTCTGGAAATCCTCTAGCACGGCAAGTTTATTCGTTGTAGGGAGATGAGTAGTTTTTTTTATAAACATCCCCAGGCAGATGCGTATGCATGCACACGCACACGTGCGCGCACACGCATGCACGTACGCACGCACACGCGCACGTAAGAACACACGCACTTACATCCACGCGCACGCACGCACGCACGCACGGACGGATACGATCACGATACCTTCTTCCACTTACGTGGAGCAGGACACGGTACGCAAACAAGTACGCACAGCGGGACACACAAAGCGCGTCGTAATACTAAATAGGGTGTTATACCTATACCTTATCTGGTAGCACTTACAAAATGTATGGATGACAGAAAAAGCTGCAGGGTAGATTTCAAAAAGCTTTCTGAGCTGAGAAATTTCCTCACCACAAATCCGGTGAGAAAATTTCTCATATGACAAATTTCATAAAGCGAATGTTGACCAGTGATGGTACACTAAATTGTATTGCAAGTAAAAGAAGCTTGATGAAATTACTGTGCGAAGTCCTGTTTTAGCAGCAAACCCTAACTAACGCCAAGACGTGACCTCAACACAGTTATCCTCTAGAGGTTAATGTTAACTGATAGTTCCTATCTAGTACGTATTCATTAAATTTATACGTCTGACCGGTCAACCGTATCCTAGTATTACCCTCACCCATAAGAGGAAGAAGGTTATTGTACTTGGATCTTTTTTTACTAGTGAACGATATTGCCCAATACAGTATCGCGATAGACAATACATACAATATCACAATATATCGATATATCGTATGAATCAATGTTGGAAGAAGGTGTTTTGGCGGGTGTGTTTCTGCCTGCCTTTTGCTTCATCGAGTTCATGCATTTGATACCTTTCCTAATTGCATAAGTATTTCTATTTTCTTCATCAATCATGCAGTATTCTTTGAGAATAGGAAACGCTAGGGTGGAGTAGCTGTAAGTAGCCTATGGGTATGTCGCTACTGAACTGCCAGTGATTATAGGACAGAAATAGGCTTATCTAATAGACAGACCGCGTCGTTGCCTCTTTTAGCACTCGACATTTGCAAGACAGTGACATTCAGGCCAATTTCTGTCGCCAAGCAGTCATTGTTTTATTAAATTATGTAATATTTAAGCAGACTATTAGTTCATAATTAAGCATACTGTATTATGAACCACCCTTTAACACCTTCATGGCGAAGCCAGCCAAAACCGGCCTCTGTAGTGACCTTGAGGAATGTTCACTTACAGACCAAGAGAAGGCCATTTTTTGATAGATTACCACTGCAATGACTGGCTCAGTTATCGAGCCAGTCATTCAAGCTGTAAATTTTCACAAATAGTTTTCTCTTGGTCTGCAAATGGACGTTTCTTAACACCACTGCATAGGCCGTTTTGGCTGATATGTTTGCAAAAGGGTTAAATAACGGAATGGCAGACAGAGTAGGCCCATAATTAGCGTTATCTGTAACAATTATTAGTACTCGTATACCGCGGTACCGTTTTAAATGTCAACCATCAATAACAGATTGGCTTATGCCGTGGCGACCCGTTCCGTCGTCCATCAACTTCTTCTTTAAAGGAATACTAACCTCAGCTCACGAGATATATATATATTAAGATGATCTAATAGGCCGCTCATAAACTATGTTTGAGATTTTAAGCTTTATAATATCGGGTCAAAGCAAGATATTCATGTTTTAGTAGCTAAACGTTGGTAGATTTCTACAGCTTATGATGCCTGTCATGATTTACTTTTCAACCAATTAGAAAAAGCTTCGCGTGTCTGCCTATGGCAGCAACAACTTCCAGTCAAATTAGTTACAAAATATTCAACAAGATGATTATTACATAATAAAGAATGTAATGCGTTGGCACATACATGACATAACACACTATCGCTAGAGGAGACAAAATGGTGTCGATCACTGTTCAACATTTACACGATATTACAAAGCAGATAATTGTGATACAGATCAGGGAATGCGACGGGATATGAATGATATGGAATCTATAAACCACAATCTATCAGTACAATACAGCATTCAAGATGAGATTAGCATCCCTTTAAACTATGTCTTCTCAAGAACTACTGGGCCAGTTCCAAATATATATGACAGGCAACATCTTTAGGGCATAGATCCAAGTGTATTAAAACGAACCCGATCGGCCAATTTGGCCGGCGGTCATCTTGGATTTTGGCCGATTTTTGGCACTGTATTTACAAATCTTCTACAAAATCGCTTAGGGGATTGATTCGAAACTCACGAAACATTATCTAGGGCAACAGCTGAGTCATGGTTGGTTGAGGTAACTTTACTGGCCAAATGCTTCATCGGTAGTTTTCACAAAGGCCACTTATCCAGAACCGCAGAACAGATTGGGCAGAAAATTAGAAGATATGATTAGTATTTAAGGGCAACTAAAATTTCTTCTGCTGAAGTTATAGGCTTGCCTCAAAAACCATGAACCACTCAAAACATAGCCTGTTTAGAAGCCATATAGGATTTTTTATATGATGGATTTTGAGGCCAAAATTATCTGCTTGTTGAGTATGCTGATTTCAGACTTTCCACGTGCAAACCCGTCGGGAAAACAGTTTGACAGCCACGCTGGATTTTTTCAACTAAAATCTCCCACACTAAAGCAATATGAAATGTAAACTTAATTCTATCAAGAACCAGTGGATAGATTGTAACCGGATTTAATTGGAAACATTCTCCGTCCATAGGCATCCAAGTTTGTTCAAATAACAACTAGCGGCCAATTTTACCAGTGGCCTTTTTGAATTGTGATTGATTTTTTAGAAATGTCTTTCTCCAAACCCGCTTAGGGGATTGATTCGAAATTCATGAATGATCAAGGTTATTCGAGGGAACTTGATTGACCAATGCGTCTGCGGCCATCTTGGATGGCCTAATCTTTACGACAACAATCTCCCGAATCGATGAAAGAATCAGGCCGAAATTCGGGTTGTATGATTAGTGACGTATTGACATTCAAGCTTATTCAAGGGAAGTTAGTACGGTAAAAATATGGCCAATCAGATTTCGGCATCTTGGTGGATAATTGAAATTTTTTATTTGAAGCCGAAATTGGTTTTGTCTCGGTTTTTGGGTATACTGATTTCAAATCTTCCACTTTCAAAGCTGTCCGATAAAAGGGTTGGTGGTTATATTGTATTTCCTCCAGCAATTCTGGCCAAAACGTTATGGTTCTACTTATAGGCGATGGCTTTTTTAGTTGAAATGCCTCTACTCGTGGTGAGGGATACAGGCCCATTGGGCCTTTTGTTATATTCATTCAAATCTTGCACCCATAGTCCAACTTTTGTGTGTGAAAAAGTGTTCATGAAGTCCGGTGAGCGTTTAACCCCCGCTTGTCTCAACTTAACCCTTTAACAGGCAAACTGACCTAAAAAACCTTTTCAGTGGTCTTCAGACATGGTTATTTGAAAGGCCTAGAGAATAGTATTTTTGAAAATTTACCACTAGAATGACTGGCTCGGTAACCGAGCCAGTCATTCTAATGGTAAATTTTCAAAAATTCTCTTCTCTCCGACTGCAGATAGACACTGGTTAAGTAAAAACTTAATTTTCTTTATTATTACCCCTTCAATGGTTAAGCCGGTGAAAAGGTAAATTTATAATAATAAAAAATACTCTTAAAATTAAAATATCTTGAAAAATATTGGCTATCAAAATGTTTAATTGATATATGAAGTAGTATTTTGAGCGCTTTGAGGCGCTGTTGACACAAAAGTGGTTAATACGCTCGTATGGAGACTGTATTTTAGGGCCACCTGTCTTAAAGGACCGCCAAACTTTCCCGATCTTACCCCGCTCCCCGCCCCAGCCACCCACCCCGAAATACAGATGGCCGTTGGAAGTGGGAGGCTACAATTTTGACAGGACCAATCTACTTGACAAAGTGCAGTGGCATTTCAACGTGGATTGTACCATTAGGGGACAATTTCGATATAATTATATATAGGCCTATACGTATGTGCCAATTTAGAATTAACCATTCGTCTAGTTATCTAGGGGCGCATTTGGCGGGTGAAGTATATAAGAAACAAGAGCTGACAATGCGCCCGTCGAATGCACCATTTTAAAGTCGACTTTATTTAACTATGGGTTGTCAGTTGAACGTGCTTTTGGCTCATATAAACTCCCTGACCAAATTGCATTAGGGTGCATTCCACCTAAACCTACCGACAGTAGGCCTATGTGATTTACAGCGTACTCGGCAGATATACTTTTTTTAAATTTGAAATTTAGTTCGTCAAACAAACTCGAGAGATCAGCAGTTTGTTTGTTTATCACAAGAAGGTGGTTCTTTATGACAGGGTGGTCGTAAGATGTTCTGCCTTAAACAACCATCATTTTGTGATGATAATAATAGATATTCTGCTAAATATTTGAAAGTTATTTGACTGGTAGGCGGCAGCAACAGGTTTCTACCAAATTAGATTCAAAGTATTCAACGGCTCGCCGGAATAATTAATTTGAAAAGACGATTACAGGAATTCAGAAGTCAAGCGTTCGAAAAGAAGCAAATTGCCACAAATGCAAAATCGGCTGTTTTCAATTTGTATATTACGTGATTTGGTTAATCCGAAAATAGCAGATTGCTATAATTTTAGCGAAAGGTTTTGAAACGTTTTCCTTTTCGAACGCAACGCTGTATAATAAGCTCGGAATTCAAGTTTTACCACTAAACAGAAGAACTTAGGTCGTATTCTCACTAGAGGGTTAATCAGGAATAACGCCATACTTCAGTATGGCGTTATTCCTGATGAAGTCTTTAGTGAGAACAAGGCCTTAAAATGCTCTTAAAGATGTACTAATCGGTATATTCAGATTTTCCAGTTTAGACATAATATTTATTAACCGCGTCAACCGAGTCAACCGAATCCGGTTTTCAGAATCAGTTACATATTATTCATCGCATGAGAACAGTAGTAATTAGCCCTGAGATCATGTATTGGATTTTATTAGCAATTGTGTCATGTGGCCTTTGCCACGTGACGCTGTCAGAGGACCAAGGCAAGTATGAAAGGAACGTGAAAATAAATTGTTTATATATACGACTACGTTAAGATATTGTTAGTCAAGAAACCACACGTTTTAAAATTAAAGTGATGCTAATCTCATCTCAAATGTTGTATTGCACCGATAGATTATGGTTTATAGATTCCATATCATTCACATCCTGTCACATTCCATTATCTGTATCAGAATTTTCTTCTTTATGATATCGAGTCGCTGTTGAACAGCTATCTCCACCATTTTCTTTTCTCTACATATAGTGTGTGATGTCATGTAAGTGCCAATGCATTACTAAATGATCACTAAATACTACTAGAGCTATCGATGATTTATTAATTTTTTCTGGCAATTATAAAAATCTTGTGTAATTTAAAAGCATTTAATAGTCAGATTTGGTAAGAATATATATATATATATATATATATATATATATATATATATATATATATATATATATATATATATATATATATATATATATCTCACAAAAAATGTCAATTTACAAAAGGAATAGAAAATTATTTCTACGTTTATAAGATGTCTATGGGAATGACTGAATGGCTCAGTAATCATGTTATTCTACACTAATAGTGGACGAGTCTAGCTTAAAGGATAACTAATCCCATCTCTTGATAGCTATTCAGGTGATCTAACACGCCGGCCATAAACTATCAAGGTAAGTTTAAGCTTTGTATCACGCCGCTTAGGAAAGATATTCAGGATTTAGTAGTTAAATGTTAGTACATTTCTACACCCTATGCTGGCTGTCATGATTTACTTTTCAACCAATCATAAAAACTCTAGTGTGTCTGCCTAGGTATATACGCTCAGTCAGCGCCAGCTAGAGTTTGGCAATGTGGTATAAAAGCAATCCTACAGGTAAGCTGTTGAATATTTTGAAACTAATTTGATTGGAAGTTGTTGCTGCCAAATTAGTTTCAAAATATTCAATCGGATGATCATTACATAATAAAGAATGTGATGCATTGGAGCTTACATGACATCACGCACAATAGCTTGAGGAGACAAAATGGTGTCGATCACTGTTCAACATTTACTCGATATTACAAAACAGATAATTGCGATACAGATCAGGGAATGTGACAGGATATGAATGATATGGAATCTATAAACCATATTTTATCGGTGCAATACAACATTTGAGGTGAGATTAGCATCGCTTTAAACTTCGCCGCCCACCCGCGCCACATTCGATGGGTACGGTATCGTTACTCTATATACTCAATCTAAAATATGGCACTTCTTCGGATTAACTCTCTAATGCGAACACACCCTTAGGCTGCATCCAGAACGTCAGACTATAAAGAGCTAATCCTAAGAAAGCCCAATCGATTACAAAGTTCCGTTTTATTCGTGTAAGCATTCACACTGACACAAGATATCACAAATAAACGAATCTTTGCGATCCATTGCCCTTCCTTCAGATTGAACAGCCCCCTTAATGAACCATGATCTGCTGGTACAAAAGGTAGGCTGCTGCCTAGTTATTTAATCTGGGAGCCCACTGACATTTAATTAGGCATTTAAGTACAAAAGGTTTGATGGCAGAAATTTAGTGATGGGCCAGTGCTGGGATAAAAATGGCATTTCTTAAGTTTCATAATTGGTGATTAAGGAAGGGGGCGCCACTAGACCATAACACCCCCCCCCCAACCTGTTTTAATCAAAATTTGTTGCACAAGCTTTATTGTTTTCAGAATTGAATGTGGTCCAGTAATTTGCAAAATTCTCCTTAACTTAAGAATGAAAATGCTTGTGTAGTGCTAATTAAGAACGGTATTAATTACTGTTAATTAGTCGTTTTAGTTAGACTTTTGAGTACAAGTTTGAAATTAAGTTTGCAATGTAGCCTACGGTGTCAAGAACAAATTTTAGTTCCATTTGGAACATGGAAATGACCATTTTTATTCCAGCACTGGCCCCTAACTAAATTCCCCCATCAAACCTTTGTACTCATGTGTCTAATTAAATGCCAGTGGGATCCTAGACTAATTGGTATTTTAGGATTTTCATTGTTCAATCTCTGTTCAATTTTACTTAGGACCTAAAGATGGAGAGACGCGTTCTCGCAGAATGGCTGTAAGTATAGTATAGCCTCATATTATGCATGCCGGAGATAGCAAAATCAATTGATACGTGTGTGCATACCCAGAGCTGTATTTGATGAAACTACAAGTGGTGTTTGGCTCAAATTCTAACGCAACAATGATTGGTCCCATGGCAGTGACCAAACATTGACAGTGATTCGGATTCAAAAGCTAGGATTCGGATGTTACAAATTCAATGTGAGCCTATATAGATATCTGGGAAACAGCTATTCAGATTTGCATTAAATTTTAGGAGACAAATTCTGCACTCATATACGTTATAATTCCACACCTTTAATCGTAATTTCTACAGAAAGTAACCCACAAACTCTAAACAATCCGAAAATTTTGAATAAATTTTTTAATGTGGCAAGGCAATTGGGGAGGGTTTTCCTGACATGCCCTTGGATGATTTTGGGCCAAGACAATGGTGAGAATTCCTAGTTTATGGAAGGGAAATTTCTCAGGTTAACGTTTATGTCAAATCCGTTCAACATTTTCATTCCGATCTAATACCTCGCTACTCTGGAATCCGTTATCTGCGTGGTGAGATAACACATACAAGTACTAATGAATCATGTTGTTTACATCGACGGTAGGACATTATGATTTGTTTGCGAATAGAGGCGAATAGACAATAAATACTAGCTAATCGTATATCATCTTCATCATCATAATCGTCGTCGTCGTCAACAACACCAACATCAACATCAACATCACCAACACCATCAACATTACCATCATGCTCATCAAAGTCATGCTCATCACCATGACCAACACTAACACCAACACGGTCATCATTACCAGCATCATCATCATAATTATCACCATCACCATAGCCAACACCATCACCAACACCAACATCACCATCATCATCGTCATCACCATCATCGTCGTCGTCATCATCATTTTCTTCTTCTTCTTCTTCTTCTTCTTATCTTACTATTGCTTTTATGAATATCCATGCACCAATTATGAAGGCGACTTATCGTGGAGAATATTACACAGGGCATTGAATACAGGGGTGTTTCTTTACCGAGCGGGGTATCGTACTAATGCTGAGTGTGTAGTATGTGGTAAAAGGAGGACATTGGACATATGTTCATAACGTGTTCTTGTCTTCACCCATTACTTCTAGCCATTAGACAAATTGTTTTCAATTGCATGGCGATTGATGAGTTCCATCCGGTTGATTATATTCAAGGATTTCCATGTCCGCAATGTTCATCTAAATCTGAACGTAGAATTCGTCATTGTTTAGCTAATTGGGTAATTTCAGATGCCAAAATGGCGACGTATGTAACACGGCAACGTCTGATGGATGGGTGTGAACAGACGGACATACTCAAGGATTGCATATCTAGAATTAGATCACGGATCCACATTGAATTTCAATATAACAAAAATGAATCGTTAAACGAATTGCGAGGCTTTTTGGACCTTTGCCAATCTCACGTGTACTGTGGAAAACGATGATCTTAAGTTTAATGGTTTTTCTAAGATAAATGTCTATGGCTCGGGGTGTGCGATCGTCATTAGTATGGTGTCGGGCTGGTGAAGAGATATACTTATTATAATGGAGGGTTAGGATGTGTTTTTATGATGTTTTAATGTGAAATCTTGAATTTGTTTTTATGATTTGTAACTAAAGTACATGAAAAGTCTTCTCTTCTTCTTCTTCTTCTTCCTCTTCTTCTTCTTCTTCTTCATCTTCCTCTTCTTCGTACATTGTTGAATGCCATTCATTCTTTATTTTTGCAATTACTCCTATCCATATTATGAGATTTACTTTCGTTTAATCTTTCTTTTATTTCACAAACCACTAGGAATGTCGTAACCTTCCTGACGCCACGCGTGTCACCGCTTATGTTAACGGGAGAGAATGCCACCTAGCTGTAGCAGGGACGGGGCGTCAGCTGTGTTACCAAGCATGGTCACTGACACGACAGTGCTGCGAACGATGCCTGGCCATGAGGAACGACCAGCAACCAAGTAAGCATCAAACTGCCATAGTCAGTTCTCCCAAATTCTTAAGAAATACTGTCAAACGGATTGGCGATCATGCTTACGGAGTACCCAAATGTTTACTAAGAAGATGTCTTTTATACAACGTTGTTCCAAAATTAAATTTCTTCTGTGGCTAGTGGTGCTTCTTTAGACTTATGTACCTAAGCAATACATGTGTTGTATTGATGAGACTATTTAGGCAACAAATGTGTGTATATGTATTGTGTTCTGCGGTTACAGTAGATTGAACACATACTTCAGCTGCAATCAATCCTTCGTAGTATTTGCCCACTGTATCTTGTCCTCAGCGAAAGTCCTTAGCACCCTCAGGTTTTTTGGTCGCCAGTGTACCAAGTCTGTCTTCTTTTAAATCGGTGCACACTTAGCAGGTGTGTACAGTGGGATCTTCTACCAGCTTCGTAGATGTCCGCACCGAGTACAGCAAATTCCATGGCTTTCTTGTGGCGTTCGCAGAACATAATCAAATTTAGACTATCTTTGTTGGATCACCTTCATGACCGCGGGACTGTATTGCACATAATATATAACACGTCGTCGTCGTGACAGATTACACACTCCCGTCAGCAATGTTAAGCTATAGTAAAATGGTGTCTCCGGTAACAAGAATCAAGCGTATCTAGAACTACATTCGGAGCTGCTCAGATGTTACAGTTGCACAACATCAGTGATACACAGGTAGCCTCATACATTTTTTCTAGCAGGAGGGATCCGTGATCCACGGATCGACAGTATCCAAAAGGAAATGAAGGAAATTCTTCCAGTAACACAAGGTGCAGCGATTTAGATGCGCTGCACATTAGTGAACACAGGATTTTGCTCTTCCTCCATTCCTCGCTGTAACGCAGCGGGGTGCCGTTGCCACTGATTTCGTCTGTTGCTGATTGGTGATGGGTAAACTCGGTCATGCCTTCGATCATGAAGATATATACGTTGTTGGGTTGTTATGCAGTTATATTGAGAAGCGCACCGAGAGGCTTCTTTTCCTCATCTATGAAGTCTACATGGTCTGAATACTCAAGCTCTAGTGGAAGGCCCAATATAAATAGAAGTGGATGTTGTCTTATGGAGTGGTCATTCACGGTTGAGAGGGCTGCGGCAAGTTTACATGTAACCAGCACCGGGGAGAGGCCGTTTCCCTGGAGAAGGAATGGATGTCTCGAAGTTTGCAGACTCCACATTTTTACCAGCATTCTCAGTTTACTATTTACCAGTAGCAGTCTGACAAGTTGCAGCTCATCGTCATTACAACCAGTTTGATGTATTACGTCCAGGATATTGGTTCTGTCATATGAAGTCTTAATGATTGGACAGTACTATTGACGAACATTCACTGGGCCCGTATAATGTCCGTATGTGTAGCTGTGTCATCGTTTAAAGCTGTATGCCTTTGTGAAGTTGTAATTTTTTCTCGGAGGCAGCACAGTTTCACGTTGAACAGGATATTCACGATGTTAGTGAGGAGCACTATTGGCTGCAGGTTTGCTGGTAGTCCAGGAGGGTTTTGTGGTTTGGCAGCGCGATAAAGATACCTTGGCCAACAACGTGGATAGGGATGGTGTTGCATATAGGCAAAGTTTATTATATGCGTGGGCCATTTGGACATGCTATCAGTCACATACATAAAGAGTCCATTGCTGATGCTGTCCAAAATGCACGTCAATTTCCCAGGGCCTTATATATATTCTCAGCCACTGTTCTTTCGATCGGTGTTTGTAGTGGCCTAGAATCGCCTACAAATGGGCATGATGTCTCATCATCTGTATCCGTGAACTTGTTCTGATCGCATTTGCTTTTCCCTGGTCGGTCCCAATGAAGTTGCCTTCAGTGCCATGCGTGGAAAGCGAGTGTGGTTTACCAGCGACTCTCAAAGTCTGAGCCACCCTGAATATTTTACAACACTCATCTCTGGCTGTGATATCATCTGCCAATGAGTCTGCCTGTACGATTGCACGTTCTTTCAGTGGTTCACAGATCTGGCAAAGTATGGCATTGTGTTCTCGGCATGGCTTTGTGCGGCCGTTGCTCTGACCACTTTGATAGATGAGGAGTCACTGTGTCTTCTGATAGTCGGACAAATTTACAGCGAGTGCGTCTGCAGTGTGGCGTCCATCCTTGTTTTTATGTTTGACAACTCCTAATTCATTAGTCGCTGAAGTTTCAATGCATTTGCTACTCTGGATAAAGCCGTGTTTGGATTTGAACTTATGGCAATCTGTTCCTCGAGGGTCCTGTTGTATAACAGTTGGGTGCCCATTTGTTGAAGACAGATGTTTTGGCATTAGAACCTGTTTCTTCTCTAAGGTCTGTGATGCTTCCTGTCCATGTTGTTCGATAACGGAATGTGTGTTTGAAGGCAGTGCCCATGGAAAGGAGGTTGTGCGCACTGATAACTCAAAGCGTTAAAATTTCAGATTAATTCAAAGGATGAACTGGTGATGAACTTGGTGGAAGATGTTGCTATCGTAGATAGCAACATCGTCCACTACTATTGTTGGAAAATGTGCACCCGTTACTTTGCCATTGACACAATAAAAGATGGAATAATGACACGTGGGTGGTACGGGTTAACACCCACGCCGGCCAAAATCCGCTTCTGAATTCTTGAGAAATGGCAATAGACATGTCTATTTGCAGACCAAAAGAAGACTATTTTTGACAAATTATCACTGAAATGCATGAAAACTGTATTCTGCGGCTGTTGTAGTAGAAACATTATATAGCTTCAATCAGATCTTATTTGCTTTTATGCACCATGTCTTGTCCTCAGCCCAGTTCTTTAGCTTCCTCATGTCTAATCTTGGATGAGTGCAGCGAGTCCCGTTTTCCTGGGTGCACTATACAAAAGTATTATTTTTTGTAAAGGGCATCTTTGATTTACGAATCCACAGCTTCCAGAAGGAATGGCAACCTATGACGCAACGAGTAGCCCATGGTTGTACTTTTCAACCATATTTCGCTTCAACGATATGGTTGAACTCTGTTTTGGATTCATTCTCATTTCAGCATGTTTTCACGTATTGCTCAGTGGGTCTATTTTCCTCGTCTATGAATTCCAGATTGTAGGCATATCCCATCTCTAGTAGCTACTCAATACGGACAACGGTAACAGGTAAAAAGCACATGGGATAGGGCATTTCCCTGTAGGGAGCCCATTGGTGTCTCACACTTTGCAGACTTCACTGTCATGACTCGTACCCGCAGCTTCGTGTCTGCAAATAGGAGTCTCACTTGTCCCAGCGCGTCTTCATTGCAACCGCTCTGGTGTAGTACATCTAGTATCTTTGAGCGTTTAATTAAGGGAGCCAGTAATTCGAGAGGGAAATTTCCAAAAAGAGTATTCTGCTCTTGGTCTGCATATGAACATTTTGTTTGAGAAAATTTGAATTTTCTTCAATAAAGATGACGTTTAATGGGGTACGGAACGTTTTTAACGTACTTAGCAAGATTAATGGCCCTTTCCAGTTTTAGCTATGCCCCGCCAATCTCAAGCTAGGCCCCACCCACTCCTCGCTCGTGTTGGAATCAATCGATTGACGCACTCTCTGAATCTCAATTTCTAGAAGCATATACAGGTTAGCTGTTGAATATTTTGAAACTAATTTCACTGGATGCTGTTGCTGCCTATGGCAGCAACAGCACCCTGTCAAATTAGTTTCAAAATATTCAACAGCATGTTTATTAAATAGCAAAGCCATACAATGCGTACAACGCGTCTGACTATTATGCGTTTAAGACGGACTACCTCGAGGCATTCATGCTGTAATTGATTATGACATCATCCTACACGTCACGTAACTGATTATGACGTTATATGATGAATGGATAAACTGGAAGTGGTAAGGTACATTGACTATGCACCGCAAATCTCTTTAGGATTGCTTGTCCATCCATTTCAGACTGTCAATATGGTGATCGTGGCATATGTCGCAACCTGAGGCCACGTGACTGCACTCTGGCGCAAAACCGGGATGTATGCTGCGAAACTTGCGCCAGACTAGACACAGGAGATGCAGGTAAATGTGTATCTACATAGGACGATGTGCCAACACCTACACGTTACACTTGTGTCCAAACATTGACGACCTTTTTCGCCCATACCTCACAGAGAGAGGAATTGCCTTGGTCAGTTATTGATGATTGACCAATTTGGCTTAGATAGAAGCATTATCCTTAGAATATGACTGCCCCATGACTTATTTACGAAAGCCGTGATGAAAGCAAGTTGATGAAGCATACTCTGATCATGCTAGTTACTGGGCCAGTACACTACCAATAGCGGGCCGGCGTTATTAGGGTATGCTTCTGGAGAAAAACATTATTACGCCAATGTAGTCCTCCTATAAGTATTAAAGTCCACAACATTGCCTGGCCCATATTTAGCTCAGCTCCACTTGCACTTCGTCCGTGTTGTGATCGATCTATCCCACAACTCCCTGACTACCATTTCCAGAAAACTTCCCAAGTCGATCAGCTGTTCAATATTTTGAATCCAATTTGATTGGACGCTGTTGCAGCCCGTCGCAGCAACAGCGCCCAGTCATATTAGTTTCAAAATATTCACCAGCATGTTTATTAAATAGTAAAGACATACAATTCGTACAACCTGGCGGACTATTAAGCGTTTAATACAGACTAAATCGAGTCATTCATGACGTAATTGATTATGATGGCAGCCTACATGTCACGTCATATGATTGACTGAGAAACTGGAATCCTCCATTCCACAGTACGATGATCAGAGCATCTGTTGAATATTTTTAAAATAATTTAACATCCACTATTTAGCCACCTCACTGTATAGCCGTAGTGAGTGCCACCAATGGCGAATGAATAGAGATCAAATGCTAGCTATACAACGCCCATTTTTAGTTAAGCTACGCCAACCTTTTGCTAGGAATCGAATTGAAAACTGTGAAACTCCCAGAATCTAAATTGCATGCTAATTATATGACCATATAGGTAAATTGTTGAGTCTGGTGTGGTTGCTGCCATCTCCGAGTCAGACTAATTTCAACATATTCAACAGAATGTTTATTAAATTGTAAATTTATTAGTGACATAGCCGACAATTCGCACACAGAAGCCCGAGTACCATGGATTTCAAGCGACGCGGATCCTCCATCACATGCCACGAGTTTGTGCGTTTGCGTACCATAAATCTCTACATGCTAAGCATACTAGTTGTCTTCGTTTAACCCTTTTACCCTCACAGACCGAGAACGAGAAATTCTTTATGATGTAAGCAATATTCTAAATTGAATGTTTTGAAAATAATTTTACTCGAAGCTGGAGCTGTCAAATTAGCTTCAAAATGTTGACGATATTATCTGCATGGCTTTCTTTTTAATTTGTGAAGAAAGGTGGCTCAATTCGTCCATTGCTGTAATTGTTGATGATGCAATGCATTTCCTGATAGTGCAGGTTACTGGGCTGCGATTCGGCCAATACCGAGCAAATGCGTTGCAGTACCCAAGTTATTAGTTTGATTGGCGTCAATCGAGTCCCTGATTACAGGTCCCATTCATGCCATTCTAGGCTGTCTGTTATTGGTAACTTCCCCAGTCTTAGACTGGTACCCATTTATACTCCTGGGTGGAGAGAGGCGACGAAGAGTGAAGGAGATTGCCTATGTTTCCAATGTTTTTAGCTGGACCGAACAGAGACGCGATCCCAGGCTCGCTGGTTTCACAGCTCTGCTAGTTACCGCCTGAGCTTCCGTCTCCATTGGTCCCAGTACCGGTCCAGTTCCATGCGTTATCAGGGCTCATATTCTCAAATAAAGAATATTTACATAATTTTTTTATAAAGAAAAACTATCATCAGTAGGTTATTCCCTTTTACGGCGAAGCCGGCCAAAACCTACATCTAGTGTAGTCTTGAGGAATGGTCATTAGTTTCAGGTCAAGAATATACTATTTTTGAAAATTTACCACAGGAATGACTGGCTCGATAATCGAGCCAGTCATTTCAGTGGTAAATTGTCAAATATAGTCTTCACTTGGCCTGCAAATTCACATTCAATGAACAAATACTTTGTTGGTCTTGACCAAGATTAGGCATTAGAGGGTTAAATTACAGGTTGTCCATATGGAGACCAAAGCCCGGACTGTTATGGAATGCGTGCGGCAGGCTGCTATGATGGGCGTATTCGTAACGCATGCTGTGCGACATGTCCCAGACTCCAAACAGGAATACGTGGTAAGCTTGGCATTGTGGGTTTTAAAACGCTCTCAAATCTCGTATCGGACACGCACGCTCGCACGCACGCACGCACGCACGCACGCACGCACGCACGCACGCACGCATCCACACACACGCGCACGGACGCACGACGCACCCACACACGACAGGATTTGGTATAAATCGCTCAAAATCTAACGAAAATCGCTGCCTAAACAATTTACTATTGGCCCAATTGACAAAATTGTCATTTGACCCACATTATACAGAAACTCGGTCAGACTGAACTAGTTCTTACATAAGTTGGAGCCTATGCCCCAACTTATTCGCCCACCAATTTAGATGTCAATCGCTCTAAATATGACAAAACATGCCATCGGATATCATTCCCCATTGATTTCAATAATGTAGAAAACTCTGGTATTTTACATCGAATCATCATCTTCGCGACGCAGATATGAGATGACAATATGTTCAGAGGTTGATATAAATTTATTCAGAAACATAGAAACGTTCCACAATGGACCTTTCCAGAGTAATGACGTCCTATTGCTTCATAATCAGCTAAGCGGCATGTAGAATGACGTCATAATGATCACGTCATAACTGATTCTATTAGGCCTGTATTTAACTCTTAATAGTCCGACACGTTGTAAGAATTGTATGTCTCTACTAGTTAATAAGCATGCTATTGAATATTCTGAAACTAATTTGCCATAGGCAGCAACAGCACCCAGTCAAATTTGTTTCAAAATATTCAACAGCGTACCTGTATAGTTTTCTGGAAATTGATAGTCAGGGAGTTCAGAGATCGATCGATCCCAACACGAGCGAGGTGTGGGTGGAGGTTAGCTAGAGATGGGCGGATCATGGGTAAAACTGGAAAGGTCCATTGTTTATGACATACAGGCATATTGACAGCCGGGCTGACGCTATAGCTCAGTTGATTAACAAGAAAACGGTTTATCTACATCAAGCGGCGCACAGATAACATCGGATATATACTGAACCAAAAAGGTTTAGCAACACTGAGAATATTTCTGTATAAATGTTATTTAACAAAAACAATAAATTGATTCAAATATATTTTTTAATTGATAGGTCATTTTCCAATTTGAACAGCAGTCTCTTGTCACTGTAATGCTAGCATCGCGCCTTTAACACGGCATCATTCAACGGAAGGGTCCAATTTAAATAATGGCACTGAGCTGTCAATACCGGTTGTGTCCTCCGCGCGCATTAACCACCGCCGTACATATCTTTCTCATGCTTCGAATTAAGCACCTGATGTCACGAAGAGCAATCGCATCTCATTCCTGGAGTAGTGCAGCTTCCAGCTCCCGCACGTTGTGAAGATGTGGATGGTTCTCACGCACCATACGGCCAAGAATGTCCCACACGTGTTCGATAGGAGACAGGTCCGGTGATCTCGCTGGCCAGTCCAACACCGGAATGTTGTTAGCCTCAAGGAAATCACTGGTGACCCTAGCTGAATGAGGACGGGCGTTGTCTTGCTGGAACATAAAGTCTGCATGATGCTGCATAAAAGGAATGACAACAGAGGTGACAACTTCTTCACAGTAACGTTGAGCCGCGAATCACAATAAGATCTGTTTTGCCATTTTCATGGCTTCCAGCCCACACCATGACACTGCCGCCACCGAATCTGTCGTGCTGAATGATGTTGGCTGCATCATACCCTTCTCCTAAACGTCGCCAAACCCGTTGCCTACCATCCGCCACATCCACACAAAAACTCGCTCGACTCATCACTGAACAAAACGTGGCTCCATTGTTGAGCACGCCATCGCTGATGAGTTCTTACCCATTTAAACCGATTCTCGATGTGACGCTCTGTAAGCGGAACAGCAACAACTGGACGACGGGCATGCAGTCCAGCATCATGGAGTCTGTTTCTGCACAGTTTGTGCATGCTCTGTAGTGCCGGTAGCAGTGTACAAATTACGGGACAGCCGCGGTGAAGTCTCAAACCTGTGACGTTGTGATGACGTCACTAAGTAGCGGTCTTCTCGTGGTGTTGTTGCTCTCAGTCTCCCAGATCGTGGTCGGTCATTAACATACATGTCCCGTTTCCTGCTCACGTTGGCGGAGACGGGAAATGGTTGAGGCGTGAACATTAAAATGTCGAGCAACAGCGCGAAGCTCTGCCCAGCAGCGAGTCTTCCCATTGCTTCATGACGCTGATTTTCGGGTAGCCCTGGGCGGCGGCCCATTTTCGGTAGGGTAAACTTTTAAGCGTTTTCTGTTAACGTTCGTTATCTGCTTTTGCAATATGGTGAATTTTTGCCTCGCTACCCGCCAATGTGGGCCAGTGCATGAAAAAATGCATTTTCAAATGCAGTAAGCGTGCGGCCGAGAAATGCAAGAAATGATTTGGATTTCTTCATGATCAGCGAGACATTACATTGACGAAACATGCCTGCAAATTTGGTTATAAATGGACGCATAGTTTTAATACAACAAACCAAACTTCACTGTTGCTATACCTTTTTTGGCTCAGTATATTATTATTACTTCTCAGGGTGTGAGTACGGAAATCGTATGTCAGATCAATATTGCAGAAGCGAGATACAATTCTTTGGCCGTGGAGCGTGCAATCGACAACAGTTGGCTCAGAACTGCTGTCAGTCATGCCAGAATCAGTGGTGATAGTTAGAAGAATGTTCACTCACGCAAATCAACAACCTAACTCTCAAATTTGTTCAAGAAAATTTTAATTTTCTCATGTAAATGTCGATTTGCAGACCAAGAGAAGACTATTTTTGAAAATTTACAACCGGAATGACTGGCTCGGTTATCGAGCCAGTCATTCCAGTGGTAAATTTTCAAAAATAGTATTCTCTTCGTCTGCAAATCGGCATTTCCCAAGACCACTGCAGAAGCCGTTTTTGGCTGATATAAGTGTTAAAGGGTTCAAGTGGAACATGGTCGAGCGGCTGACCACCTCTTTATGAACAAATGATGGCGATTGTTTAAAACAGGTGGTTGTTAAAATGGCCAGTTGGTAAATATTGATATATAAATACAAGTGGCAATAAGAATTACAAATGTACCCAATCACATTGTAGTTATGTGCTAATTTTGTAACATAGGCACATTTGTTCCTTCGCCCGCCCGCCCGCCCGACCGACCGACCGCCCGCCCACCCACCCACTCACCCACCCGTGTGCACACACGCACCAAGCACATGAATTTGAATTTTCGTCCACCCATCCCAGTACCACATATCCCCCAGCTATAGCCTATATATATATATATATATATAGGCATTTATATATAACATATACAAGGTATGATAGTTCGGTCCGTGGGCACCATTGTCAGAAGCTAAATCGTTCCTCTTCCTTATCGATTACTCTTCTTCTCCTTGTTTCTGTAAATTCCACTTGTAGCTAAACATTGTAGCGGTTGTGCTCCTACTACAGGAGGAATTTACAGAAACAACCAGAAGAGTAATCGTTATGGAAGCGGTGACGTCACTGGATTCTAACACCAAACCAACCAATCAGCTTCTAACAATGGTGTGCATGGACGGAAGTATCATACCTTGTATAATAATATTAAGGGGATAAGTGGTGGTGGGGTCGACGAAAATTCAAAGGCCCGTGCACCAACAGACTCAAAGCCGCATACGCGAAATTCCTACATTATCCCCATAGTTCCAGCTATGACCAATCCAATGTCACCAACTACTTCAGCAAATCCCCATCACTGCCGTTTTTACATGAATTTGGCGGCAAAGCACGCCATTGCTTACGTCCCGGGACATGGTATATATTATGTTGGAAATGAGCCAGCAGGTTGCTCTCAATCTATCAGATTGTGTGGGAACGTTTAGTTTCTTAATAGTATGACACGTTTCTTAATACCCAAGATGATTTTGACCCATTGAAAACGAAAGGCAGAATTTGAAATCTCACTTATGATTGAATACATAGTGTGGTCTGTGGAATATTTTGAAACAAAATTGACTAAGTACGGTTGCTGCCTGCCTGTCTATAGCGAGACTCCGAGGTTCCTGGCAAAATTAGTTTACAAATATTCAACAGCTCACTCGCGTCTCATATTCTCGCGGGTTCCATATTCTCGCGGCAATCTGAATTTTTAATAAGCTCAGAAAGTCGCTACGTCCACGTTAGTGTGTAATAATTTTAGGTGTTTCCCAATCACGCGTCTTATAAACAAACTATGGCATGCCATACTGCATACGGTATAAGAGAAACAAGATTTTGACTGATTTTTAAAGAAATAATCGCGTTTTGTAGAAGACTGTTAACCTGGAAAGCAGTCTTGATATGTTTTCTGTGGTTTGGCTACGCTGGTCCATCTTAGATAATGTTCTTTGTTTACCGCGAGAATATGGCCAGGTTCTCTGAAATACGGCCACCTACCCTGGTGTTTTCCCGAGGCGATACAAAAACTTTCCTCTGAACCGAATTGGATTGGATTTTGTGTACATTTGGGGAAATAGGACTGACATTCCCAACATGTTATTCAGAGATTAATTTATTTTATTGTGATGACGATTGTCGTAACTACCGCGAGAATATGGAACACCATGATACTACCTTGAAGTTGAGGTTCTAAGAATGTAGGCTCTTGAATGGTTAATAATCACATCGGTGTGAATTTTCCGTCTCCTATTTATTCGCAATTTCAGACGCCGTAACTATTCAGGGAGAGAACTCGTCCATTTCATGTATTATGTAGCGTATAATGCGGCCATGATTGTTTCCCTTTATATGTTGCTAACCATCGATGAGACATTTCGGAACCCGTGACTAAAAGTGCCACTATATAAACAAGAGGCAAAACGGCACGTGTCGCTCACCTGGAACAGTGGCATTTTAGTACAAAGGCCACAGATCCTACATGTAGAGACCTATAAACGTTTTCCTAAATTGTTGGCGGGTGATTTAAGAGTACTCTTTTAACCGAGTTTGTGTACATTTATGAAAATCCAAGATGGTCCTCAGAAAACTGACTAATCGTTATTTTTAGACGTTCTACAGCCTACCACATTAGGGTCTATGGTAAGGATACTGCCAGACAGACGCAATCAACCCAAGGAGTTCTCAAGGAGGCATTTTATATTTCGCATTGCTTTAGTACGGGAGATTTTGGCGAGAAAATGATCCGAGATGACCAGCAAACCGTTTATCTGACCTTTTCGAAAGTGGCAAATTTGAAATCCGCATACCCCAAAACCTATAGAAAACCAATTTCGGCTTCAACATCCATCATTTAAACAAATCCAATATGGTCGCCAAACACGCTATATTTTAATTGGTCCTCTGCGGCCATGTTTTTTACCTATCAAATTACCTTGAGCAAACTTTCAATGGTTCTGGAGAAGAACTCGTTTTCGCGAAAAATATGTCTTCCAAGATGGCCGCCGAACTATTTGGTCAATCAAGTTCTCTTGAACAAACTCGGTTCAGGTCTTGCTTTAAATGATATTTCATGAGTTTTAAATCGATCATCTACGCGGTTTCGGAGAAGAGGATTTTTAAAGCTGTTTCTAAATATCTGACAAAATCCACGATGGCCGCTGGACAAATTGGCTTATCGGATTTCCTTGAACAAATTTAGATCGCTATTCCCTACGGATGCTGCCTGCCAAATATAATTGAAATCGGTCCTGAGGTTCTCGAGAAGACATTTCGAATTTCCCATTGCTTTTGTATGAGTTTTTGGTGGGAAAAATCCAAAATGGCCAAACCGTTTATCTGACAGTTTCGAAAGTGGAAATTTGAAATCAACATACCCATGAGAAGATGTTTAAAGGAAAAGTTGATGAACGACGGACACACGACGGACACACGACGGATGGTCGCCATAGCATAAGCCTTCCAGGCCAGGTGAGCTAACGACTAGACACGATATTACTTGAACCATGTCCATTATGCATACTTACGTACACCAGACGCGCACTTATGCGTTTTCAGACTCAAACATGCAGGCACGGGCTTTTGAGTTTCTGTCATAATCAAATACGTCACATATTACAACAAGTCAACAAAAATGCTCGTTTCTATTATAAAACGTGTCTATTTATTTGTGTTTTCTTTTTGCGATTCTCAACTAGTCGATATTGATTGGTCTGCCCGTCAGTCCGTCGCAACAATAACGTGCGCTCGTAATTATTTATCATAGAAGCAGGTATTTTGTTGATTGATTTGACAGGAATTCAAATGCATCTGGGCTCTAACCAGGCATCTCATCCGGGTAACCAGACATCTCATCCGGGTAAACTTTCATGAATAGAATTGTAGTCGAATAGAGGGACCATTTCTAGCTTTTCCACGCCCATTTCTAGCCAAGCTCCACCCACTTTTGGCTAGAGTTGGAATCGATTTGAACTTTGTAAGCTGATATTCTCAACGTCTAAATTCCAAGGTAACTATACAGGTAAGGATGTTTATTGAATTGTAGGTTTATTAAAATATACAATTCATACACTTTCTTGAAGGACTTTACAGTTTTCGTGATGGAGTTACGACAGTATGATTGTGACATCACCTAACATATGACGTACTTGATCATGACGTCAGCTAATTCACCTTTCCAGAGCATCCATCTATCAATCTGACATCATAATCAGCCAAGTGCCGTGTAGGATGACGTCATAGTCATTACGTCATAAATGATTTTATTTGACCAGTCTTTAACTCTTAATAGTCCGACACGTTGTACGAATTGTATGGCTCTACTATTTAATAAACATGTTGTTGAATATTTTGAAACAACTTTGACTTGGCGCTGTTGCTGCCATAGGTATCAACAGCGCCCAGTCAAATTAGTTCCAAAATATTCAATAGTTTATCTGTATAGTTTTCTGGAAATTGATAGTCAGAGTTCAGAGATCGATCGATCTATCCCAACACGAGTGAGGTGTGGGTGGAGCTTAGTAAGAGGTGGGCGGGGCATAGCAAACAATGGAACGCTCCATTGGCGGGCAGATCGGGCGCGTCTCTTATGACAAAATACGTTTCGCAATTCAAACTAATTTATTTCAGTTGTTGATTTATATACCAAAGTCGACACAAGGGGGTTTAAGGACTGAATTGCCAGAATTTCAGTTTCAAGCCAGCTAATTGAGGTAGGCTGTTGATAATTTTGAAACCAATGTGACAGGAAGCTGTGCGGTTGCTGTTAGGCAGCAACATCTTCCAGTCAAATTAGCTTCAAAATATTCAACAAAACTGTTTTTGGATTGTAAATGATTCTCCGTGTTTGTTCCCTCGGGTTCAAGGCGTTAAAAGAATTATGTTACTGTTGATAGTGTACACAGAAGTGCATCACGAACTAAGACCCCCACAATACTGAATGATGCAGATGTGTACGAAATATATCGCGTGTACATGTGTACCCGTTCATGTGACGTGTACACGGTTACAAAAGATATCCCTAAAAGAAAATGCATATATTTTTGCCAATTTAATTCTTCAAATTTACCCCACCCCTACTCTCTATCTGTCAATGCTGTCCAATTTCCGAATTAACCCTTTAACACTCAGGCCTGCCAAAAAACCCGGGTCCTACAGACGTCTCTTAAAAATGTCAGTTTGCAGACCAAGAGGAGGCTTTTAAATTTTACCACTGGAATGAGTGACTCGATATATACATTATTCGATAAAGGTCACATTTTTTGTATATTCATAGAGTATTTTAGTTACAATTTAATGTCAGGTTATCTGGCAGATTAGCCGTATATTCACTGTAAACGCCGCGGCCGTAGATTTGCCGTGTAGCTGTTCTGACCGGGTCGCTCCATATAGCCTCGACAGGACCAGCAACAGCTTTGGCGTACGCTCGTCTCCTGGCAGGCTTGGATCCCATTAATTCTGATCTGGTTTTCGCAGTCCAGTCTACCGGAGGGCGTGTTCCATAATACATGCTGGTTTCCGTACTCACAACCTGGTAAGACGAGACATAATGTGAAAATATATATTCGTTAAACTTTATCATTTCTCCCTCAACGCCTCTTGTGTCAACTTAGCCCTGTAATGATCAAACTGACCAAAAACAACTTTGCAGTGGTCTTCAGACATGGCTATTTGAACGGCCTAGAGAAGAGTATTTTTCAATATTTTTTTTAAACATATTTTATTGCATATATTACAATGGGATCGGGCACAAGTTGTTCGAAACTTACAAAAGCCCTCTCCCTATAGAAAACATGTATAGGTGGCAAACATAAACATATACACAAAATAACAAAGTAAACGTATAAACAGATTAAACATTATAATACATGTACATCATATTGAGTATTTATATGAGAGAGAGAGAGAGAGAGAGAGAGAGAGAGAGAGAGAGAGGCCAATAATTTTGCCCAACAGTAATATTTTCATGATGACCACCATAACAAAACGCCCAAGGGCCAGTGTTGCTCACCTGGATCATTTGCACCGGAAAATATGGAAATTTGGGTTGAAAGCTGCCAGGTCGTAGAGGAGTATCATTTTGGCAATCTCCGGACGATATTTAAAGAAAAAACTAAGATTTTCTAAGATTTTCACTCAGACAATTGTCCGATCAAAACTCGGATTCGTATTTATTTATGGATTATCCACCGAGACAATCATTCTAGTGGTAAATTTTCAAAAATACTCTTCTCTCGGCCTGCAGATGGACACTGGCTAGGTAAAAACTTTAATTTTCTTTTACCATTCTACCTTTAATGATCAAGCTGGCGAAAAAAAAATTCAGTGGTAAATTTACAAAAATAGTCTTCTAAAATTGAATTATCCTGAAAAATATCGACCATCAAATGTTTAATTGATATATCAGTATTTTGAGCGTTTTCAGGCGCTGTTGACACAAGTGGGTTGATATTTTAAAATAAATATTGCTAACGATCAACTTTTCCGCCTTTTCAGATTTTTCGAATTTGCCCTGATTAAAATTCGTATTGTCATTTTGAATAACCACCTTGCAAGAGTGACGGAGTGATTATTTGGATGCGATGTATTCCCCTACCGGCAATCGAGTTTCAGAGGTCATACTCAGATACGTCACGTGCTAGCTTACGTCACAATCAAAATGACGTAGCACAGTCACGAACGTGCCAATGATCCGTCACCAAAGTGTTTGATTCGTATGGCTTTGATTGATTTACAATTTAGGAATATTTGAAATATAGTATTTGAAATATAATACATTGAAATAGTTGAGTATTTTTAAATTAATATGACTGGTAGGTGCTGTTGCTAACAGCACACCGACCCCACCCAGCCCACTCTACCTCGGTCAAATTAGTTTCAAAATATTTAACAATCATATGACGTCATAATCAACTACGTGAAGTGCAGGATGACTTTAGTATCAAGTACGTCATGAATGACGTAAATAAGTTCGTCACGAACGCTTAATTGATGACGGACTAGGCGTTGTTGTACGAATTGTATATCTTTGCTATTTAATAAACATTCTGTTGAATATTTTGAAACTAATGTGACTGGGCGCTGGCAGCAACAGCACCCAGTCAAATTAGTTGCAAAATATTCAACAAAATACTTGTATAGTTTTCTGGAAATTGATAGTCGGGGAGTGCAGGGATCGATTGATCCTAACACTGGCGAAGTGTTGGTGGAGCTTAGCTAAAGATGGGCGGGGCATAGCTAAGACTGGAAAACTGGCTCCCTCCATTACTGCATTCAAAATTCTAATAACTCGTGTACGTCTCACCTGATACACCTGTGTAGTAATTGCGACACGTTAAACAGCACGTGTTACGTGTTTCCGGGTTATAGCACGCTCCACGAGGTATGCCCTGACATTCAGGGGTCCGGTCTCCGTATGGACAGTCTGTAAATAAAGTCAAATCTAGTAGGCTATGCCAGGCCGATAAATAGTATGAACCTCGTTCTGAAAGCTATGACGATGCCAGCGACAAAAAAGACAATGATAACAATGAGGACGACGACGACGGCTGTTGCCGCTGCTGCTGCTGGGAGTTGACCGATATATAAAGCTACTACCCACTAGGTTAAAAGCCCAAAGCTCTAAATTTGATGAAATGTTCAACCGAAAACATTTCTTTTCCCGTTAGTTATGTAGAAAGGGCAATAACTCTGGTGCTTGATAATAAATTAACTCCAGTTTGGTAACGCAGATATTAGATTCCTATATAATTATTAGAAATAACAAAATGGGGCCACAGTTGTTTGCACCGGACAGACGTTGTCATACAGACAAATAAAGCTAAAAAATTAACTTCTGCAGCGTAGTTAGTGCTACTGTTAATGCTTATGTGACGACACATTATACGCCTTATTACCTCCTGGCCCTGTTCTGAATGCGGAACACGTTGCACAACAAGTGCGCTGATTTTGTCTGGTGTAGCAGTGGCTTGGACTGAGGACGCGACACTGAAGCGACCGGTCACCGTACAAACATTCTATAATCAGTACAAGCGCGGAAAATAAAAAAAACAATGCGATCTTCAGCCAACCTCCCATAATTCCTTGCGTTTACTACTGCTTAACTTTAACCGGAACTTGTACCTATGGCACAAGTTCCGGTTAACGCTAAACAGTAACGAGTGCAAGGAATTTTGGGGAGGTTCGCTGAAGACCGAATAGACGCACCCCAGAGCGATGAATAACAAGCAGGAGAGCAGGCCCTACGGGATAGTTTACTGGAACATGACCATATATGGTCACGGGAAAGACCATTCTGATGAACGGTCCGTTAAATGAGTCTATGCTACTATAATATCTCTGTCGGCCCTGTATTGGCCCAGTGCCGGCCCACTAACCTGCATTATGTGGGATATCACTTCCTAGCTAACCTAGTATCGCACTTGAGGCAATTATCAGTTCAACAAACTAATTAAAAAATATTCAGGAGAACTTGTAATATCTAGGAGGCTACCGTTTCAAAATGGGCACACGTTGGTACACAGACACAGTACGAACGATCTTCGTGTATGCGCGCGTGCGATTGTGCGTGCGTGGTTGTAACATATCAAAGTAGTCGTTGTGTTGAGAACCTGGTTTTGTGACGTCAGCAAATGTAGCGCATTTAGAGCAGCAAATTCTCTTATTTTCTGGAATGTAACACTGGAATCTCTGCAGCCTATTGCACATGACCGACAGGTCTCCATATCGACAATCTGGCAGATAATAATAATAATAACAATAAAAATAATATCCTGGGTTCAGGGTGTATGTGCCCTAAAAGGGCATCATTCCAACGACCGAAAATGCACAATATTTCCCGGTGCCATATCTACCGAAATCGCAATAGAGGATTCCATTTTATCCATCAATTACATAACGTCATAATCGACCACGTGACGTGTAGGATGACGTCAAAATTAATTACGTCATGAATGACTTAGCTAAGTTCGTCACGAATGGTTAACTGTGACGGACCAAACTTTATTGTACGAATTGTGTGTCTTTACTATTTAATAACCATGCTGTTCAATGTTTTGAAACTAATTTCACTGGGCGCTGTTGCTGCCATAGGCAGCAACAGTGCCCAGTCAAATAAGTTTCAAACGATTCAACAGCTTACCTGTATGGTGTTCTGGAGATTGATAGCGAGGGAGTTCAGCGATCGATTGATTCCAACACTGGAACACCGCGGGTGGAGCTTAGATAGAGGTGGGCAGAGCATAGATAAAACTGGATCCCCCACCAGTGCATTTGGTTACCTCATGTAACCCTCGTGTGTTAGGTATTGTTGAACGTGGTAAATGATGTCGCTAAAAGGATGGATAACGACGTTTTCAGGATCATATGCCCAGGCCCGTAAGTGTGCCTCATTCTAAACGAAGCCACTAAGACATTGTTGCTGTCCCATGCACAAACAAAGTGGCGCTGTCTCTAGGACCTTTAAATTATTCATTACGCGATCTCCGTCATCAGCACAACATCTTCATCCTTTAAGGTTATTTCTAGGCACGTGAAATAAACCCAAACTGTAAACAGGAGTGACTCTATTTCCTGGACAAATAAAGTATTCTTTATGAAAATATTCCATAAAAGCTCAAAACCATCCAGAAAGCTAGAGATGTTCAACGGCGTCGATGGGTGGGGTGGGGGTGGTGTCTAACCACAAACAGATGAGATGGGAAGGTCTTTTCAGGCGGAGAATACCTATCACTAAGTCATATTACGGGCAATACATTTAGATGTCAACTTCATAAGCGCCTGCATACACAACGGCGAAGGCGGTGATATCTGGTCAAGCCTTGCCACCTTACACAATTGACAGACTCATAATTGGTAAACCTCTGAACCAACTCTTATTAAGTTCATGCTATCCAAACCATTGACGTCAGCGTTATGATATTCTCACTGTAATCCCTCAATGGCTTTTCCAGAACCGCTAGCATCACCCCTACTCATATCTGCAAGTTGGTGGCGGTTAAATCTAATTAATTGCAACCGTAACACAGGCCATAACTATCTCATCCCGGTGTGAGGCAGGGCTTTCTACACCCATCGTCCTATTGCACAATCCAAGCCCTCCCACTACGTTCCGGTATCGAGTACCGTGCTTGTATGCCTTTGGTCTTTGAGTTAAGTTCACGAACCTTCATACATATTAATGAGCTGGCGGTCAGTCAGTCAACTTGCGCCAATGAGATTGCTCGATAAGAAATCAGGAAGTAGACAAATTTACACATGTGCGTAAACCAAACTATCGGTTTTTGTTACTGAAAACCAATCTACACATTTTCTGTTCCTCAGATAACTTGTCTAGAGCAAAACTATTGCAAACTTTTGAAAATGTCTCTTTCCAGTTCAACAGCGTCGCGATCACAGTTGTTTTTGTGATAGTAAATTAGGTCACCAGACGAAATCTCGCCTATCCCGTTAAGTAGGCAGAAATCTGATTGGCTACCTCCAGCCCACTAGCGTAATGTTAATTTGCGTAGCGAGAAATCACACGTATGCAAGTACGGCCTCAAATAGCGTAGCTATGTGAGTGGGCGTATGTTAGTACAATGCGCTACACCCTG
Organism: Chaetoderma sp. LZ-2023a; assembly: GCA_034401795.1. Taxonomy (NCBI): domain Eukaryota; kingdom Metazoa; phylum Mollusca; class Caudofoveata; order Chaetodermatida; family Chaetodermatidae; genus Chaetoderma; species Chaetoderma sp. LZ-2023a. The sequence continues at coordinate 182,787,386 of CM067370.1, read as the reverse complement.
CTATCGTATGCTGCTCTATGCTACTATAGTTCTATTATCATGCGGGTTGGATGGGTGAGGTAAGCGCTTACCTGGGCGGTTATTGTCGGCTATTCTGTCACAAGTGTCACAACAGATTCTGCGGTTCTCAGCCACATAGCACATACTAGGCTGCAGTGACTGGCATGCCGCGTCACGATCACCGTAATGGCAATCTGCAAATATATCAAGATGAAACCAATTTCATCACAGTACGAATTAGGCAAACCTAAATGGTATGACGGGTGTGTTAGTACCACAACCACCGATTGCCTGCTCAATGGCCTTTCCAGTTTTAACTATGCCCCGCCCATTTCTAGGTAATCTCCACCCACATTTCGCTTGTGGTGGGATCGATCGATCGCTGAACTCCCTAACTATCAATTGCCAGAAATCTGTACAGGTAAGCGCTTGAATATTTTTAACTAATTTGACTGGGTGCTGTTGCTGCCTGGGGCAACAACAGCGCCCAGTCAAATTAGTTTCAAAATATTCGACAGGATGTTTATTAAATAGTAAAGACATACACTTCGTATAACGTGTCGGACAATTATGCATTTAAGACAGACTAAATCGTGTCATTCACGCTGTCTGTAATTGAGTATGACGTAATCCTACACGTCACGTAGTTATTTATAACGTAGGAATAAACTGTAACGGTCGGATTCCAACACGAGCAATGCGTGAGTTTAGTTAGAAAGGGGCGGGGCACAGCTAAAACTGCATTCCTCCATTACCCACGAACCCGCCCCGACCCTGCCACCCACACCACCCCACCCTGCTACTACACCCACCCACACCACCCCCACCCCGCTACTACACCCACCCACACACCTTGAAACAAAATAACCCGGAATGGGCAATTATTTGTTTGCAATCTAAGAAAGGATAAGTTGTTGCTAACATAGATATTTTCGGACGGCGTGGGCCCAATGGTTAATGAAGCGTCATCGCTTGCTCCGAAACAAATGTTGCCTCCTGAATAAGTTTGACAATTCATATCGTATTTGTACTATAACTCGTATAGCATGACCCTAAACAGGGGTGGGTTTTGGGGGGTAAGCTACACCACCTAACCCCACCAATAACCCACAGCAATTAAATTTTTGCTGGAAATGATGTGTAGAAAAGAAATAAAAAATTTAAAAGGTGAAGGTTTTAGCCATCCGAGAGTTTATACTTACATCCAGACATTCACAAGATGACATCTGATAGCGTCTAGCATTCGTATCTCGCGAAATCTCCTTCGATTCGAGATCAAGAAAAGTATCTCGTATGTATTGAGTAGCCATTGGCGCAGTAATTTCCACCAGAATATGGAGGTAGAGAGAATTGAAACTTAAAAGGACACGAGCGCTACTCTCCTCATACCAGACAATATTAATTCACGTAAAACGAGATGATATAAAGCATATAGTAGTCTGTATGACAAGTAGTTAACAGAAAAATAGTCTCTCTGAATTCGTCGTAAAATTCAAATCTGTCGCGCGGGTGTCGCACACAAAATGAGGTCAAGAATTTGCTGACGTTGCGTGGATATTGATATCACACGAACCACTGGGTGGATCGAGTCCATTTTAATGCCTGTATTCGAACCACTGGGTGGGTCGAGTCCATTTTAATGCCTGTATTAAGCTAGTGATACTGAGGTTAAGGTGATACCAAAATCAACACGATCCATAGTTTTCCTTTTACAGTCCGCTACGGAGATGGACTGTGTCCCGATATGTCTGGTCGCCGAAGTTCAGGCTGTGTACCAGTCTAGTCGTTGTGATGACGTAATAAGATGGCCGGTCAATACATTAGAGGTGTATTCTCGTAGAAGCCACGCCTCTATTTTTAGATTAAGCATCTAGATGCCATAATTTCCCAATGTGGGTGCGGGGCGGGTGCCACGCCCGATCCCGTTAGGTTTGGCTTTCGCATAACCCCACCCAGCCCACCCACCGCACCCCTACCCGGCCCAAACTTCAAAATATGTCTATGGCCTGTTAAATGCTGAGGCTTACGTGGTTTGTTCGCGTTCCGCACGCTCATACACCTCTCACAACATTGGCGGGTTCTAAACCAGTGCCCATAGCACACGCGTGCCCCTAATACGTCCACAGCCACGTGACACACTTGGCCATCAATCAGAACATCCACATCACTGGCTTCAGGCAAGTTCTGGCATTCCTGTAAGTGAACACGTAATTATAATCGAGTGTCAATCCTTTGAACCAGAAAGACCTAAATACACAAGAATCAGTAAAATTTGTTTCAAAGTATTTGACAATTTGTATGATTCTGTGGCTTGACAATAGGTAAACCATAACTTATGTTATGATTCTTGGCATCATAACTGACGTAATTATGACCCGTCTTCCACTGCATGTGACATCTAGGAGTGTGCGAGTATTGCTTTGAGTGACCGCGATCGATTATTTAAGAATAATCGTGATTACTCGATTAATCGGCTTGGGTACCAATAACCAAGTGTGGTAACAACAAAGGCATATCAATAACGAAAACTACAATGGTGTTTAGAGAAGTCCATTTGCAGGCCAAGAGAAGACTATTTTTTGAAAATGTATCGCTTGAATGCCTGGCCTCGAGCCAGTCACTCCAATGAAAATAATCTTACCTTGGCCAGGAAATGGAGATACATTCAATGAGCAAAAAATTATTCTTGATTATTTAATTATTAATCATACAACTTCACGATTTAAAAAATAATCCTGATTTTCGATTTAATCACATAATCGCGCAAGCCTAGTGACATCATTTGAGTACTGTTCGGTTTTTTTTTAATTTGCGCGTGGTTAGTCAACCGGCTTGCGTTCATATTGTCTTAGATTCTACCGTGCGTGCGTGCGTGCGTGCGTGCGTGCGTGCGTGCGTGCGTGAGTGCGCGCGCGTGCGTGCGGTGTGTGTAACCCGCAGAAATATAAATATAGTATCGCGTGACCACTGAAATGTGGCCTGGGTGTGTTTTATTACCTCACGTAAAGCGGTTTTCATTTTCATGTCTTAGTGTATTTTATCACTGGGCAAAGCTATCAGAATGCAGAGGGCATCGATAAAACAGACAAAATGTTGTGTTTCATTGTTCGACTTAAGCATCCTAGAGTTTGTTTGAATCGGGGCCTAGATTTCAGCTCTGTGATTTGTAGGCCTACTCTATGTACCTCAGTTGGTTCAGTGTGTCGACCAACGAACTCTAAGTCTCCTTCAATAGACCTTTCCAGTCTTAGCTATGCCCCGCCCATCTCAATCTAAGATCCAGCCACACCACGTCCGTGTTGGGATCGATCGATCTCTGAACTCCCTGACTATTAATTTCCAGAAACCTATACATGTAAGCTGATGAATACTTTGAAACTAATTTGACTGGGTGATGTTGCTGCCCATGGCAGCATGTTTCTTAAATAGCAAAAACATACAATTCGTACAACGTGTCGGACTATTAAGCGTTAAAGACGGGCTTAATCGAACCATTCATGACGTCATGATTATGACGTCAGCATGCACATCGCGTAGTTGATTATGACGTCATATTGAGTGAGGAACTGGATTCATGAATTGTACAGATTTGTTTACTGATCTATCTGTTTAACGATATTTAGTGTCCTGGGAGTCACCTAGCACTGTATTGTTGATTTGATTGTAAGCTCTTCCTTGTCACATTTTCATAACCATAGACTTGCATATTGCATTAGCATACCATTTCTGGTTGAATGGTGGGATTGCATCATTGCAGTAAGCTCTTTCATTTGGCTAGGGTGAATCATATTGCCGCAGTATTGAACTATATAATGTCCGATTCTGGACTCTATGGAGATACTGATTGTTCTTTCACATAGCTCGTGGTCCTCGATGCAGATGAGGCTATTTTAGATGAAATTAACTGCTCCTTCACACATTGTCTTCACTGTCGTCTTATTGGTACCCCCATCTGGTGCTCACGAGTATTTGTACGATCGCCATTATTTGCTGGGTCATGTCTAAAATGTTTATTATACGTAACAACAAGTACTGTAAATTTATAGTCTTTCTTCAATGGCAGCTTGGTTTTGTTGAACATGTGATCCATATGGCTCGCAGGGCGTGGCGCCACTGTCCTCTAGTACTCAACATCGTCCATGTACACTGAGACTTGGGATTCATTGATGTTGGGTCTCACCATGGTTATGTATTTCGATTTTGCACAAAGCATCGAAACCCTCTGATTTTAAATGTGTTAAATTTGGAAAATGTAGCAGGTGTTGCATTCATTTTAAGGAGTGTGTCCCAGCTCTGATCTTTGGGTTTAGGGGAATTCAATGGACCTTTCCAAGTTTATCCATCGTCATCCATATATCAAGCTGATGTCATATGACGTCATAATCAGCTAAGCGGCGTGTATGATGACGTCATAATCATTACATCATAAATGATTTATATGTCCCGTTTTAACGCTTAATAGTCCGACACGGTGTACGAATTGAATGTCTCCACTATTTAATAAACATGCTGCTGAATATTTTGAAACTAATTTGACTGGACAGTTAAATTACTTCCAAAATATTCAATAGCTTACCTGGATAGTTTTCTGGAAATTGATAGTCAGGGAGTTCAGCGTTCGATCTATACCAACACGAGCGAGGTGTGGGTGGAGCTTAGCTAGAGATGGGTAGGGCATAGCTAAAACTGGAAAGGGCTATTGATTGGGTATTGATTGGGTTAGTCGCTCTCCACCTTCTCCATCTGACTTATGACCACAAACAGAAGAGACCAACAGTATATCTGAGTTTGGACTCTGTCGAGGGATGGAGTCTGGACTGTATCTACCTGGCTGGACCTCATAGGACCAGTAAAATTGTGCCATACTGCCAGATAACTCAGACTTCAGCACTCATCTACTGCTGCTACTGCTGCTGCTGCTGCTGCTGCTACTGCTGCTACTACTACTACTACTACTACTACTACTACTACTACTACTACTACTACTACTACTACTACTACTACTGCTGTTGTTGCTGCTACTGCTGCTGCTGCCACTACTACTGCCGCTGTTGCTGCTACTGTTGCTGCTGCCACTACTACTGCTGCTGCTGCTGCTACTACTACTACTACTACTACTACTACTACTACTACTACTACTACTACTACTACTACTACTACTACTACTACTACTACTACTACTACTACTGCCGCTGTTGCTGCTACTGCTACTGCTGCTGCTGCCACTACTACTGCTGCTGTTGCTGCTACTGCTACTGCTGCTGCTGTTGCTGCTACTGTTACTGCTGCTGCTGATATTGCAGCTGCTGCTGCTACTACTGCTACTGCTGCTGCTGCTACTACTACTACTACTACTACTACTACTACTACTACTACTACTACTACTACTACTACTACTACTACTACTACTACTACTACTACTACTAATACTGCTACTGCTACTAATGCTACGACTGCCACTAATGCTACTACTGCTACTACTACTGCAGCTGCTCCTGCTACTGCTACTACTGCTGCTACTGCTACTGCTACTACTGCTGCTACTGCTATTGCTACTGCTTCTGCTGCTATTGCTACTGCTACTGCTACTACTACTACTACTACTACTACTACTACTACTACTACTACTACTACTACTACTACTACTACTACTACTACTACTGCTACTAATACTGCTACTCCTACTAATACTACTACTGCCACTAATGCTACTACTGCTACTACTACTACTGCCGCTGCTCCTGCTACTGCTACTACTGCTGCTACTGCTACTGCTGCTGCTGCTGCTGCTGCTATTGCTACTGCTTCTGCTGCTGTTGCCGCTGCTGCTGCTGCTGCTACTGCTACTGCTACTGCTACTACTACTACTACTGCTATCACCACAACTACTACTGCTACTACTACTACTACTACTACTACTACTACTACTACTACTACTACTACTACTACTACTACTGCTACCACTGCTATTACCACAACTACTACTACTACGACTGCTACTACTACTACTACTACTACTACTGCTGCTGCTGCTGCTGCTGCTGCTACTACTAGTACTACTACTACTACTACTACTACTTTTTTCTTTTTTTTTCTTTTTTTTTATTGATAACACGATCAATGGATCGTGCGGAAAACCTTTCATATCCAAAAATATACAAAAGACTGACGTACAAATCATACAACATACAAGCATACAAACAGTAAATAAACGGCAAGTGAAAAGGAAAAACCTTTCAAAAATTCATCTGTCTTTCAGTATAATAAAATACTTCAAAATCGCTGCTCAATAAATATACATATTTAACTCTTTGAACACAAAGGGACAAACACGAAAGAAATTATTTTAATTTTAATAAATATAAATATTCTGTTGAATATTTTGAAACACAACCAACTGGGAGTCGTTCCTGTATATGGCAGCAACGGGTTCCAGTCCAAACAGTTTCAAAACATCCAACAGCTTACACGTACGATTGTCCGGAACGTGATATTCGTGGAAGTCTGGGTTCAAAGGATTAACTGTTAATTAACATTAAAAATATAATTACATATTTATCAGTCTTTTCGTCCTAATAGTATTTTTGAAATATCTGTTCTGTCAAAGTAAGTATATACTAATAAAATAAACGCCATACGTTCATTATTTTGATCAAATTAAACATCTAGTATGCTCTATTCTTAATAGGCCCGGGTAATCTTTTATATAGCCAACAAAGCGCGAGCATTTAAACGCAAACACTTTGTCAGCAACGCGGCGCGCAATAGTAAAATCTCCGCGGCATTTAAATATGTCTCTTTACCTTTTGAGAGAGATTCTAAAATTATCCGGGATTGTACATTGTTAAACAATGACAAAACTCGCTGCTATTTTATAACGAGCTTAGCTACAATGATAAGGCGGTTCCAAAATATAATACTGGATCGTTTGTAATTCATAAACATAGGATGATTTTAGGCCAGAATTTTACAGTGCATTTTGCTCTGTCCAAACCAAATAACAGACGACTGATAATCTTAAAACCGAATGACTGGAAGCGGCAGTTACATCAGGCTGCAACATCCTCCATTCAAACGTTTTCCTACCAAATGGTAAATCTACATTAAAAATTTATTCTTAAAGATATACTTCCATAATCAACATTAAATTATACACAAATTGACAAGGATGTAATATAAGTGTTAAAATATTTACGTATTCGGCACATTAAATGAAAGGTTAAATAATCACGGCGGTGTTTTGATGGACAGATTGTCATTTTCAAATGATATTAATCTACCTCTGCACCATATTCTTTTAAACGTTTTTCGATTTTGTTTTTTAATATACTTATGACATTCGCCTCTAACACAATGTGACAATAACGCATACAATATCCCATTTAAACATTTTAAATGATCGTGTGTGAGAGTAGCATTTGCATCATGAACTACGGAGAAGCGATGTTTCCAAAATGCTCCAAATTCCAATGCTTAAGCAGACTAACACAATAACTTTATTATTTATTTGTAGTGACTCATTTGCAAGGTCATGAAATAAAATATTGTGTGGTGTTATGTCCGATGTAGGAACACCGAGATCTGATAAAATCCTACTTACATATACCCAGAACTGAACTACAACATGGCATTCAACGAATAGATGTACCAATGTTTCCTCAGAGCTTACACAGAAAACGCACTTATTATCATCTTCAGCACCCAGTTTTGCTTTTGTCATGATATGTTTAACCCAAAGTTTTCTGTGTATTAGTCTCCAAACTATATCTCTTGCCTGATTGGGAATATTCGGTAAATGTATGTTTTTCCATATTATCTCCCAGTTCGGAATATTATAACCATGCTGCTCCCATGCATAAATAGCTCTTGGAGGTATAGCATGTAGTTCCCTAAGGAGCTTATACCAGCTGCTTACTGCCATTCTGCAGGAAAATTCCTTATCATTACTGATGAATTTTAGTTCAGCTTCTTCATCAGTAAGATCGGCACTGTATAGAGAGAACCAAGCTTTCCGTATAGCTTCTTGTATGCGAGCTAACAGACGTGTAGCATCTATTGGTCGAAGAGCAGTAACATAGCAAATCTCAGCCAATGATTTCCATTCCCTCCGAATAGGGTCAACAATGTCACATACATATTTGATGCCTTTCCCTGCCATTGATGGATAGTACATAGCTTTCCCTTGATGAGTGATGTGATTATTGCCCCATAGCTCCAATTGTAAAACATTTTCCCAGTATAGTGGTACATCGTCAACTTTAATAAACGCATCAAAACCAGTTTTTAGCTCGAGAAAATGCGGAGGAACTCGCGTATAATTCGGGGGAGGATTTTTGGCACAAAAAAAGCTTTTGGTTGAGAAAGGCTTTATGAAGCTTTCTATTAACGACCTTGATACATTTGCCCACTGAATATCAGAATGAAGCAATGCATTTAAAAATTTGAAACGCAATGACATGCTCTTCATTCTAACCTCTACAAGATTAAGCCCGCCATGAATTAAATCATTCACGCAAACATCCTGTGATACAAGACATGTCTTACCTTTCCATAAATATTCTCGGACCATTCTATTTATTTCACATTCGACATGTTTGGGCATATATATAACAGAGGCTGTATACCATAACTTTGAAAGTATTAAGGTATTTATAACCAAGGTTCTGCCGAAAATAGTTAAGTGCCGATGCTTCCACGCATTACAGGTTTTCTTCATTTTAGCTATTCTCTCTTCCCAGTTAAGGTTCTCTTCACCCTCTCTACTGAAGTGAATACGTAGAATCTTAATTGATTCATTCGTCCATCGGATGTCCAGTGGCTTATCACACCTACTCTTCCACTGGCCCAGAAATAATCCAACTGATTTAGCTTTGTTTATCTTCAGTCCAGAGGCCATGTGAAAATCCAATAAAATCGTGTCAAGCCTTTTAAAATCAGCATTGGTGCCCGCAAAGACAGTTGTGTCATCGGAATATTGAGACACCTTTATGGGCCGATTTACACCATGAATATCTATACCATGAAAAAGTGGGTCTTCCCTGAGGGTTGCTCCTAATGCCTCCATTGCTATGACGAATAACACGGGAGACAATGAACACCCTTGACGCACACCACGCTCTAAAATAATGGGCTGACTTTTAAAATTGTTTACGAGGTATTTGCTGCTAATATTGCCATAGAGAATTCGGATCCATTTTATGAAATTTGGTCCCAAACCAATGTGACTGAGTGATTTAAACATAAACTCCCATTCTAATCGATCAAACGCCTTTTCGATGTCTAAACCTATAATGGCTCCTGGGGCATTACCTTTCTCAACCAAATGTATAATGTCTCTAATTAAAAATGTATTGGTCAAGATAGAGCGGCCTGGAATAGAGCAAGTTTGATCAGTATGGATAACTTCATCCAGAACGCTAGCAAGTTTTTTAGCAAGCGCTTTCGAAATAATCTTATAATCGACACAGAGGAGCGAGATGGGTCTGTAATTTTCTAGGCTCTGTTGATTCCCTTTCTTGAATATAAGTTGAACATATGCTAGCGACATGGTAGAAGGGAGTCCATCACCTCCTGGAGCTTTGCCACCCTTCATATGTTTTAGAGAAGTGGTCAGATCAGCTAGTGTTAATGGGAGCTCACAGAATTCCGTGCTCGATTTTGAGAATGCATTTTTGACATTGGCTAGCATCTCAGATGACTTTATATCATTACTATTATCAGATTCATATAACATCTGATAAAATGTTTCTACCGTTTCCATAATTTCCTTTTGCGTAGAGCAATTTTGTTTGTTGTTGTTGTTGTTGTTGTTGTTGTTGTTGCCGTTGTTGCCGCCGTCGTTGTTGCCGTTGTCGTTGTTATTTAAACTCCTAATTAATTTCTCAACTCCTCTGGATTTTTCGAGCCTATAAAAGTATTTCGTTGGTTTCTCTCCTTCGATATACATTTGTGTTCTGCTCCTAGTTATTGCACCTTCAACCCTATATCTATCTATTTGCGTAAGCTTTGATTTTATATCGCTTAGCCGTTCACTATGCTGACTATCACCATTCACAACCTTCCTACTTAGGAGAAACAGAGAACGCTCAAGTGCTTTCTTCCCCTTGCGCATCATTCCCGCTTTCCCAATGGCATATTGTTTTGAGATGTGGGCAAATCCAACTTTTACATCTTCCCACCATGTTATTAAATTGTCATGGGAATTTTTGTTTCGCAGCTTATGTTGCCAAAAACATTTGACACAAGTTTGATATTTAGATTCATTTAGCAGCGAATTATTAATTTTCCAAAATCCAGGGCCGCGTTTAACCCAGTCGGCATTATCCAGCGTGATGTAAAACATGTCATGGTCAGAGAACGTAATGGGATACATACCAGCAGTTACCAGATTTCCTTTCAATGTTCTTTGAATATAAATTCGATCTATTCTAGAGGCGATTTGGCCGTTAATTGAATGCCATGTGAAATCACGACACTCTGGATTTAATATTCGATAACTATCCAGTAAATGTTCTGCATCACATATAGCTTTAAGTCTGCCATGCGATGTGTCACCATAGCTAGAAAGTGAACTTCTGTCTCGCGTCCCATCCATAACACAGTTAAAATCACCACCCAGGATAATATTGTCAGCATTATCATTAAGAATGGGTGATATACTGGACAAGAATGTACATCTTTCAGAATGCAACGCCGGTGCATAGACTGAAACTAAAGTGTAATTTGACCCTTCTATGTCGATTACAACTTTAACCCACCGCCCATTGTTATCAGATGAAGAAGAAATGATATTTATCCAGCTGAGGCATTTTGGGAGAAACAAAATGCAACACATGCACTCGGTTCATTGGCAACAGAGTAATAGAGTTCTCCATTCGTCAAACACCTGAACCTTTCAATAACCTCTATATCTTGTAATGTTGACTCCTGCAGCATAATAATGTCAACATTTCTTGCCTTTAATTCATCTAATAGTACATGTTGTTTTATTTCGTCATTTAAACCTCTGCAATTTAATGTGCAAATTAACATTAAAAATATTTTAAAACATAAATTTAAAACTGACATATTTTAATTTAATTTTATTTTTCTTACTCAAGTTCTTTTTCGCCCATTTACCAATCTTTTCATTGAATTCTGAGGTGTTTAATTCAATTACTGTCAGATGCTGATATTTTGATACATCAGAATCATTGCGTAACTGACGATAGCGCGCACCCTTCTTTGTTATGTAAGGGATCAATACCTGCCCTGTTTCTGAGCGGTACATAACCATTTCCGCATTTTGAGAACTCTGTGTACTGACAGATATATCCGAATCAGCAACAGATACGCTATCATCATAATCATATGACATATCATGAACATGGTCTTCTTCAACATCAGAATCTGAACTTGAGTCATCTTGTCGCTTAAGACTACTTTCTGTCTTGCGAGGAATGCTGGAACTGGTGCTTGTTAATTCTTTGCTGGCTCCAACAGCAATATCTGTTTTACCTTCCACGCCTTTCAAGGTAACAGTCAGAGAGGCCTGATCTAGTATTGAATTATCAGCGTTTTCAGTGGACTGTGATCTGAATCTTGTTTGCCCTAGTTGTAGACTTTCTGACTCGGATGTTAAACTAACATCCTTAGCCATTGGTACAGGAGTTTGTGTCACGTTCTCGCTCAAAACCTCAATAGAATCTGCTATGTCTACTACCACAGGATTAGCTGGTTTATGAACATCAGCTGCAGTAGCCGTTTTGTAAACGGCAGCTACAGCAGCCGGTTCAGGCTCCTGGTGATTCTTTGGTTCTGAAGCACTTCGAGTTTGATTCTTTGTTGCTTCCTTACATCGCCATTTATAATGATCAGTTGACCCACAAATTAAGCATTTGTCCTTATGTGGACATGCGCTAGCTAGGTGGTCGGTACTGGTACAAATGCGACATGTGTTGATCTGGCCCCTGTACCATAACGGCAGAAAAAACGTATTGTCAATTGAGAGCGTACTTGGAAGAGGTTTTGAAATATCCTTCATCCACACTCGTCTAACTCCATTTTCTAGAGATCTGTCAAATTGGTACGTCTCATTCTCAATTGAAACTACTAGACCATATTTGGCCGTTTCTGCGCTAATTCGTTCATTAGGTATTTCTAATGGCGCCTTCACTTTAATTAGCAGTTTATCTGAATCTATTTCCTGTACCTTACAGACTTCTCCATTGACAATCAGTCCATCCTCCAATAATTTTTCTTTAATTCCCTCATTGCATACCGTAACATGCCACACTGACCTGCTTATATTAATCAGGCCCTTTAACACCTTGGGACCCGAACCAACAACCTCTTTCAGGCCATGATAAAGGTCAATGGCCCCCACACTCCACCCGCCAGTCGTCACCCTAAGGCTCAATTCCTGTTTATATTTGCTAGACATGCTTTAACGCATATGGAGATAATACAGCGGTGCTCTAGCTCAACAGTAAGCCGAGAATGTAGCGACTCTCTCGACGACTGAAAATCCAGCACGGACAGCCAGAATATAAAGTCAGCCAACAATAAAAGCGCTAGTATAACGGACCGTGAAATGGGAAAGATCCCAACAACAATAGGACAGAAAAAGCAATACACAACAGAGGAGGCCGGCTGAAATGGCCACAGCAGTGATAAATAAATTACTGCAGCCTGAAAACTTTCGTCGCAAAAAAACGACCTCCCACAACAAAACTTGCAAAATTAAATATAACTAAACTAACGTATATACACTTATGCAACAACAGGACAAAAATAAGCATGGGTGAGCAGTAGAAACCGTCTAAAATCGACGTAATTAGCAGAGCCAAAAGACAGCATGTGCTATGATTGACTACTACTACTACTACTACTACTACCACGGCTATCACTACTACTACTACTACTACTACTACTCTAGCAGCCCCGCGACCAGACCCCTCCTCTTCTCCTCTCACTCCATTTCTCTTTTCACTCACAGAATATGCGCTGCGGTATCGGGCAGGATCACGATCTGCGGAAGACAAAACACAAGAAATATTTAACCAGTGCTGTGTGGAGATCATGAAAGATAAATTTTAGATGAATTGATTGAATATTTGATAATTAATGTACACTTGAAAACTGTAATTGCCATAGAGAGCAAGCGTTTTCAGAGACACTATCACACCACGGAACACGAGTAAACATTCTAAAGTATGATGGAAACGAATTTTTGTCCAGAATCGTGTCAGAAGTAATAATGCTAGTATTAGCCCTTAAACCATTTAACCCTGAAAATTGTTCAAGAAAATTTAAATATTTTCATAGAAAATATCATTTTGCAGAGGAAAAGAATACTAATTTTTAATCTACCAATGGAATATATGGCACGATAAGTGGTCGAGTCATTCCTGGGTTGCATTTGTTTTAAAGGAGTATTATCTTGGCCTCTAAATGGGCAGTCAGTAAGAAAAAATGACATTGAGATTCTTAACCAATCTTGACCATTAAACTAGTTAAAATGTATCATTTTGAAACATGTTGCTATCGTTACCAGACTAGGATATCCACCACAACCGTTATTCTTTAATACCAATAAATTACATACTTCAAGTGAATCGAAAATTCAACATGAATTAAGCCATGCTAGAATATTTTACTTTTTAATCTTAGGACGTCATAAACTGTGAAGAATAGGCAGCAACGGCTCTCCAAGTGTGATACCAGCGATCGAAAAGAAGAAGAAGAAGGCAGCAACAGCCCCAGGCAAATTACCTGTATAGTTAACTTGAAATTTAGTCTGGAAATTCAGGTCTCAAAACATATTTAAATCGATTCCAACACGAGTACGCTGTGCTTTGCTAGAAATAGGCGGGGCATAGCTAGAAATTGATCCCGCTGCTGCTGCAATTGCTATTGCAACTGCTACTGCTTCTTCTTCTTCTTTTCGATCGCTGGTATCACACTTGGAGAGCCGTTCTCAAGATGAAATCTGTGGTTTTCTGCAGTTCTTCCACAGGCCCATACAGCTTTTCAAGAAGAGGTTGACAAAGGCCAGATCTCTTCTCTCAGCAGCTGATACGTACTGCAACATTGAAGTATGCGCTCTGTGGTCTGTTCTGCTTCTCCACAAGGTCAAGCGGGCGATGTCATAAGGTGGAACCGCCTGTACATGTGTTGGTTTAGTCTGTTATGTCCAGTTCTGAGACGAAAAATGGTCACTTGCTCTGGCCTCGAGAGATGATGGTAGGCATTTTCTGATTGAGGTGTTCTATAGAGTGACTTGATGATAGTCTTCATCTCTGTATGTGTAACCATGTTTTCTGTCTGATTCTCTTCTACACCCACCTTTGCCGTCTTGTCTGCTTCCTCATTTCCTTGGGCTCCACAGTGTGAGGGGATCAGGGGATCCACTGCAATGCTATCCGAAAGCATTTGATGGTTTGTAGTGCCACAAGTTGTGGCAGCTTACCTTTGGTGACAGCCTCAAGGACGGAGCGGGCATCAGATAAAAAGACAATCTGTGCAATAGGGTCTGCTGTTCTGCTAATGGTATTAGCTGCTTGGACCAGTGCTTCGACTTCAGCTCTGTAGTTTATGCAGTGTTTGCCTGTCGGTATTGCAGCTGACTCATGTTGTCCGTTTGGATACTGTATGTGCAGTCCGGCACCTCCACTCCTAATTGCATCTTTGGCTGATCCATCTGTGTAGATCCTTATCCATGTCTCCTGAGGGTACATTTCTTCCAGCATGGCTAGGGTCAGGGCCTTCTTGCTCACATCACTGTGTTCATCTTTGGTTGTGAGATGAGGTACTGTGGTGCGAATAGCTATGCTCTCTAGTTTGTTTTCCCAGGGTGGAGGATCAAGGGTGTGGTTTGGGTCTTCTATTTGTGCTGGCAACATTTCTTGGTGTTTCCTTTGAAGTGCTTTTGTCTCTTTCACAAAACTCGATCTTTTAAGTCTTCCTGATGACAGCTGTGCTTGCCTGATCTTCATCGGGTGGTTGTTGAACGATTTGAACTTTGCAGCTTGGATCAGTGCTTTGCATTCCCTTCCTTTACTAAGTGGGGGGTGGGTGCCTGCTGTCTGCTCCATTTTTTCTATTGGTATTGATCTCATTCCACCAGTGATGATGCGCAGTGCCTGGTTTTGTACTCTGTCGAGGTTCTGTTGATGAGATTTAGCTTCTGTCATCCATGAGCTGGATCCATACTCAAGGTGTGGTCGTACGGCACCTAGGTAGATGGTCTTGAGGATCCTTTCATTGGCACCCCACTTTGTTCCTGCCAGCTTCCTCATGATGTTTAGCTTTCTTCTGGCCTTTGCCTTTGCGTTCTGGATGTGCTCCTTCCATGTTAATCTTCTGTCATAGGTGACTCCCAGGTATGTCTGCTCGTCCTCGTACTCGAGTGGAGTACCGCCCAGTGTCAGATTGCCAACCTTCGTTTTGGTGGACAGTGAGAATAGCATGGCTGATGAGTTTTCTTTGTTGATGGTAATACACCAGCGATTGGCCCAAGCTGTAATTCTGTCCAAGGCGAGCTGCATTCTGTACGTGGCAGTCATTGTGTACTCCTCGGTGCACCAGAGTACGAGGTCATCTGCATAGAGGGCTGCTTGGATCCCATTGGGCAGCTCTGCTACAATGTCATTAATGAAGAGTATGAACAGAGTTGGTGATAATACTCCGCCTTGTGGTACCCCTTGTCTCAGCAATACATTCTGTCCAGAGTGTCCATCCACCAGCACCATAGCTCTGCGATTGTGTAGGTATGACTTGGTCCATCGGAACATGTTGTCACCGATGCATGTGCGCCAGAGCTTCACGAGGAGGCCATCCTTCCACACCTTGTCAAATGCCTTCTGCAGATCGATAAAGGCAGCTAGCATCACCTTCTTGGCTTGAAAAGTGTCCTCTATGACCTGTGCAAGATGTGTTGTTTGATCTTCTGTGCTCCTGTATCTTCTGAAGCCAGCCTGCTCTGAAACTATAATGTTCTCCGACTCCAGGTACCACTCCAACTGCTGGTTAACGATGCGCTCCATGGTCTTGCATATGCAGCTTGTAAGACTGATAGGACGGTAGCTCAGCACTTTCGTCTTGTTCTTCCCTTTTTTCAGAATAGGAGTCATTCTGGCTTCCTTCCAGCACTGAGGAACCTCTCCATTGGTCCAACTGAGATTAAAGATGTCTAGCAACTTGCGGAGAGATGCATTACCAAGGTATTGGATCATTTCATTCGTAATGCCATCTGGCCCGGGAGATTTCTTCTTCTTCAATTGGTGGATAGACTTCTTCAGTTCCGCTAAGCAAATGTCAACTTTCATTGCATCGTGAGTGTTTGTGTCTGTTCTTTCCTTTTGCTCTTTTCTAACCTCTTTTTGACGCATTCGTGGTATAGAAATGTTGCTTTCTTTTGCATATGCCTTCGCAAAGGCAGCTGCAGCCATCTTTCGTGACACTGCAACTGCTACAGCAACTACTACAGCAACTGCTACAGCAACTGCTACAGCACCTGCAACTGCAACTGCTACTGCAACTGCAACTGCCACTGGAACTAGCTCATCAAGGGCTTATGAGGATAAAATGTACAGTAGTTGGTTTAAACGTGATTTATTTTGTTCAGATAGAAGCACGACGAGACTTAGTCTTATGCCCGTGTCTCCCATACACATACAGATTTTTCAAAACTTTTTTGCAACAAAATGGCGGCAAATCATAATAGTTTAATTAATTGTAGTCTATTAGTGTGCATAAGTGTGTGGATGATGAGTGTGAGGTGGGGGGAGAGTAGGAAGAAAGACCGAGATAGAGAGACATGGGGAAAGGGGGGGGGGGGGGGGGGGGGTGGTGGAGGTTGAGAGATAGAGAGTGCGCGGAATAAGATCAAATGGAAGAATAGCAGAGGTGAGCTCTAGGTGCTGCCTTCGCCCCGACCTGTACGTGTTGGGCTGCTGTCCATTTACCCCTTAAACTATAAGTTCTCTAACGGGAAGCTACTGAAAGCGGTTGGTGTTAATTATGTATTGACATACCGTATTACATATCAGTTTGTTCATTCCAAGTTGGCAGAGTAAGTCCCGTATAGAAGCTGGTTGACCGTAAGATTAGCAAGAGAAATATCGTTCAAGGCAAGCTGATTTTGGAAAACGACTCTTTGCTCATTAAAAAGGGCACACCGTAAGAGGTAGTGGTTCGTAGATTCATCATTGTGCCCACAAGAACAACTGGCAGATTCCGACAGAAAGTTATCAAATAGATGTCGGTTTAAAGAACTACAACCATTTCGGAGCCTGCATAGCATTATGTTGGCAAACCTCGGGCCTACGTAATACCACTCAGGGGGTTGTCGTATGGGTGACATAGCCTTGAGTTTGCTTTTAAATTCTAGAAGAGTGACAGAATCTCTCACCGGCACAGGAAGCATATTCCAGGCGCGGATGGTTGCTGGGAAAAAGCATCCATAGAAGAGCTCAGTACGGCAGCGGAATGGAGTGAAGAAATGTACAGTAGTTGCAATGGGAGTAGTAGTAATAGTAGTGGTAGTGGTAGTACTAGTGGTAGTGGTAGTACTAGTGGTAGTGGAGGTAGTAGTCGTAGCAGCTGTAGCAGTAGCAGTTGCAGTTGCAGTTGCTGTAGCAGTTGCTGTAGCTGTTTCAGTTGAAGTTGCAGTAGCAATTCCAATAGCAGTTGCAGTAGCAGTTGCTGTAGCAGGTGCAGCTGCTGTGGCAGTTGCAGTTGCTGTAGCAGTTGAAGTTGCAGTTGAAGTTCCAGAAGCAGTTGCAGTTGTTGTAGCAGTTGCAGTATCAGTTGCAGTTGCAGTTCCAGTAGCAGTTGCAGTAGCAGTTCCAGCAGCAGTTGCAGTAGCATTTGCTGTAGCAGTTGCTGTAGCAGTTGCAGTAGAAGTTTCTGTAGCAGTTGCAGTAGCAGTAGCAGTTGCAGTTGAAGTTCCAGTAGCAGTTGCAGTTGCTGTAGCAGTTGAAGTTGCAGCAGCAGTTGAAGTAGCAGTTGCTGTAGCAGTTGCTGTAGCAGTTGCTGTAGCAGTTGCAGTAGAAGTTGCTGTAGCAGTTGCAGTTCCAGTAGCCGTCACAGTTGCAGTTCCAGTATCCGTTGCAGTTGCACTAGCAGTTGCAGTTGCTGTAGCAGCTGCAGTTGCTGTAGCAGCTGCAGTAGCAGTTGCAGTTGTTGTAGCAGTTGTTGTAGCAGTTGCAGTAGCAGTTACTGTAACAGTTGTTGTAGCAGTTGCAGTTGCAGTTGCATTTGCTGTAGCAGTTGCAGTAGCAGTTGTTGTAGCAGTTGTTGTAGCAGTTCCAGTAGCAGTAGCAGTTGTTGTAGCAGTTGTTGTAGCAGTTGCAGTTGCAGTAGCAGTTGCTGTAGCAGTTGTTGTAGCAGTTGCTGTAGCAGTTGCAGTTGCTGTAGCAGTTGCAGTAGCAGTTGTTGTAGCAGTTGCAGTAGCAGTTTCAGTTGCAGTAGCAGTTGTTGTAGCAGTTGTTGTAGCAGTTGTTGTAGCAGTTGCAGTAGCAGTTGCAGTAGCAGTTGCAGTTGCAGTAGCAGTTGCAGTAGCAGTAGCAGTTCCAGTAGCAGTAGCAGTTGCAGCAGTTGCAGCAGTTGAAGTGGCAGTTGCAGTAGCAGTTGCAGTTGCAGTTGTTGTAGTAGTTGTTGTAGCAGTTGCAGTAGCAATTGCAGTAGCAGTTGTTGTAGCAGTTGTTGTAGCAGTTGTTGTAGCAGTTGTTGTAGCAGTTGTTGTAGCAGTTGTTGTAGCAGTTGTTGTAGCAGTTCAGTATCAGTTCCAGTAGCAGTGGCAGTTGCAGCAGTTGCAGTAGCAGTTGAAGTAGCAGTTGCAGTTGCAGTAGCAGTTGCAGTTGCAGTAGCAGTTCCAGTAGCAGTAGCAGTTGCAGCAGTTGAAGTAGCAGTTGCAGTAGCAGTTGCAGTTGCAGTAGCAGTTGTTGTAGCAGTTGTTGTAGCAGTTGTTGTAGCAGTTGTTGTAGCAGTTGCTGTAGCAGTTGTTGTAGCAGTTGTTGTAGCAGTTGCAGTTGCAGTTGCAGTAGCAGTTGTAGTAGCAGTTGCAGTTGCAGTAGCAGTTGTTGTAGCAGTTGTTGTAGCAGTTGTTGTAGCAGTTGCAGTAGCAATTGCAGTAGCAGTTGTTGTAGCAGTTGTTGTAGCAG
Source organism: Chaetoderma sp. LZ-2023a (assembly GCA_034401795.1). Lineage (NCBI taxonomy): Eukaryota > Metazoa > Mollusca > Caudofoveata > Chaetodermatida > Chaetodermatidae > Chaetoderma > Chaetoderma sp. LZ-2023a. The sequence goes on along the minus strand of CM067370.1, from coordinate 182,768,241 downwards.
TTGTTGTAGCAGTTGTTGTAGCAGTTGTTGTAGCAGTTGTTGTAGCAGTTGTTGTAGCAGTTGTTGTAGCAGTTGTTGTAGCAGTTGTTGTAGCAGTTGTTGTAGCAGTTGTTGTAGCAGTTGCAGTAGCAGTTGCAGTAGCAGTTGTAGTAGCAGTTGCAGTTGCAGTAGCAGTTGTTGTAGCAGTTGTTGTAGCAGTTGTTGTAGCAGTTGCAGTAGCAATTGCAGTAGCAGTTGTTGTAGCAGTTGTTGTAGCAGTTGTTGTAGCAGTTGTTGTAGCAGTTGTTGTAGCAGTTGTTGTAGCAGTTGTTGTAGCAGTTGTTGTAGCAGTTGTTGTAGCAGTTGTTGTAGCAGTTGTTGTAGCAGTTGTTGTAGCAGTAGTTGTAGCAGTACCAGTAGCAGTTCCAGTAGCAGTAGCAGTTGCAGCAGTTGCAGTAGCAGTTGAAGTAGCAGTTGCAGTAGCAGTTGCAGTTGCAGTAGCAGTTGCAGCAGTAGCAGTTGCAGCAGTTGAAGTAGCAGTTGCAGTTGCAGTAGCAGTAGCAGTTTCACTACTGCTACTGCTATTGCAACTGCTGCAACTACTACTGCTACTGCTACTACTACTACTACTACTACTACTACTACTACTACTACTACTACTACTACTACTACTACTATCTCCACTACTACTGCCACTACCACTACCACAACCACTACTCAAACTACTACTCCCACTACAACTACTGTACATTTTATCCTCATATGCCCTTGATGAGCCCGATTTTAAATAAAATGAACTTGAATTTGCACATCACCAAATATGGAGCACCTTCATGACGTGATTGATGACGTCATCCTACATGTGGCGTAGTTGATTATGACGTCATATGATTGATCGATAATCTGAATTCATCAATTATTTACTTTATTAACAAATATGACGTCATAAACAGTGAAGAACACGGATATTAATGAATCAATTACACAAGATATCTGAATTAATTAATTGATTAACAAATCAGGAAAATAAATTAATTAATCGGGCTAACTAATTACTTGAGCTAACTAAATAGATGGGTTAACTAATTAATTATGCTACATAACTAAAGAGGCCAGCTTATTAAATCGGTTAACCATAACTAATTAACTATTTCCTTTATGTACATACTTCCTCCGACCATCGATTCACTCGCTTGGAACAGTCCACTCCAGATCATGGGGAATACAATAATCCAAAACATGTTTCAATTTAATTACGCAAAATAGATTCTCCCTCTAATAAATGTAATTCAAAGATTATACAACTTATTTTTAATCAGAAAACGCGCGGTTAGTGATACTAACGGATAACTCTACCAATACGCTATCCGAATCCTTCTCAATAGATGTTTGTGATTATTCCTATATTTAAGTTTAGCATCAGTAATGTTTAACCCTTGCAGGGCTAAATCGTTAATTTCTATATTCGGTTAGCTTACATATAGTATACGTTATGGTGTTCGTTTTGGAAGAACTGTCGATGTAAGCTGTTGCTTTCTAAGACAGCAACGCCTTTTTCAAGAGCATTGCTTCCTAAATCTGCACCATACTTTCTTGATCTGATTTCTTAGAAAAATAGTTTTTCGACACCAGCATGGTAAGGGTTAACACGTTTTAATCCCATTTGTCTTGACCCTTTCATGGTGAGGTCAGCCAAAACTGGCCTCGATCTGCAGTGGCCTTGAGGAATGTCCATTCGCTGGCCAACAGCAGACGTTTTGACAATTCTAACACTGGAATGACTAGCTCCGTAACATGGTCAGTCGTTTCAAGTGGTAAATTTTCAAAAATAGTCTTCTCTTGGCCTCCAAATGGTCATTCTATAAGCAAATAACTTTATTTTCTTGATCAAATTTAACCCCCAAAGTGATATTTGATATACTAAAGCCTGTATACATTATCTAACAAACATACTTAATATATTGATAGACAAGTTTGACTGAAAGTAGTTCTTGTTGGTGGTAGGTTGCCAAAGATATCAACGACTTTCAGGGAAGTATGTGTTTTGTAATATACATCAATGTTAAACCATTTGATTTTTTTTTTATTCCAATAATCCCAATTTCAATATAACGTCACATCTAAAGTGTTGCATATTTTGAAACTAATTTGACTGGAAGCTGTTGCTGCCGTATTTTCTAGCTCCGACTTTCGGGTTTAAAAGGTTTATTCAGATCCATTTACGCAGGATACAGCGGGTCACAGATAGTGTAACTGCGACGATCTATGGATAAGCATAACCTAAGCCTTTAGTTTCCGTCATATCAAGTTACAAGTTGTACGCATGGCCTGTTTAAAGTTACCACGACTGGGTGCTGTGGAATACGAGCGAGCCAAGTCGTTTCAATATAACAGAACCTCTATTCTAAAAATTATGTAACCGAGTTGTAAGATAAGCCTCATTATCACGCGCGTGTCAGCCATCTTAAAGTGACGCTATATATACTCCGGTAAAGTTCTTATGAACCAATGTTTTGCCATTGTGTATATATTGTCCGAATTTATAAGGAACGTATTATGGTATTTTTTTAAGATTTAAAACGGAGATACGTTATTTAGTATCGTTATTATTTCTCAGATACCAGATTAGCTCAAAGAGCCGAAATCAATTTCTACTAGGGAGAAATCATAAAATACTATCTAAAAGGGGGAGTACAGTACAGTTCATAAATAGGTTATATTATTTCCAAACAAAAACAGAAACAAGTTAGTTAGTACAATTTTGAACGCGATGTAAGAAATATTCTGTTGAAAGTTTTGAAGATAATTGGATTTGAAGACATTGCTGCCTGTCTTCCAATCCAATCCCATTATGTTCAGAATATTCAACAGTATGTTTTCTGTTGTCTTGAAACAGTTAACGTTTTTCATGAGCAATATTCTAGATGGATGGAGAGAGAGAGAGAGAGAGAGAGAGAGAGAGAGAGAGAGAGAGATATGCAGGGAGAGAGGAGAACGAGAGAGGAGAGGGACGGAGGAAGAGAGAAGGGGGGAGGGAGGTGAGAGTTAGTGCAAGAAAGTGAGCGGGAGAGACGCGCGGGGGGGGGGGGGGGAGCTAGGGAGGGAGGTTGAGAGGGATGGAGGGAAGAGAAAGGGAAAAACAAAAAAGCGTATCCATAGTTTGCGTTCCCAAAGGCAAGTGTCCGGAATAAATAGGTTGGTCTTATAATCATCTATATTAACGATGAGACGGGGCCTTTAATATTAGAGAGCAGGGGAGGATAGTCGACGCTTGTTACTATATGAAATCCTAATGCTGTGGTTAACCGCGTTGTTTACAAACTGCGTACACATATACTACAAGCGTGGTTCTATTTGAAACCAGAACATCGAGGTTTGTATAAATGTAGTAATTGTCATATCAAAATTTGTTTATCAGAATTAGATATTGATTTGGCTATATAAATCGGGGTATAAAATAAGAGTGCATATTCACAAAATGTGCGGTGTTCTCAACTCGCCCCTGTGGCAGATATTTGAACAGACTGACAGGGCGTCCCCCCCCCCCCCCGCCCCCACCCACCCACCCGCCGTCAGTCTATCCACATATATGTTACAGGGGTGGGTTGAGTCGGAGCAGACTCGCACTAAGATGTGCAGTGATTACGCCTATGGTGATTATATGCACGCAATTATAAAATCGAAATGTCCGTTTTGAATATTTTGAAAATAATTTGACAGGCATAAACAGTCCACAGTCAAATTAGTTTAAAAATATTGAATAACTTATGGGTATGGCAGGGTACAAAATTGCTTCAATATACTAATTTCACAGGCAACTAAGTATACGCATTTACCTCCACAAGTGCAGGTGAGAGCAACTAGATTTCAAAGATTTTCGGGGAAATTACCAATGCCCCCCCCTCCCACCTCCACCCCACCGCCCCACACCATGTCATCCCCACTCGCCCCCCCCCCCGCATCCAGCACGACCACCCCACCACCACCTCAACCAGCCCCACCCCTTCAACCCCATGTGCATGGTGATGGGATTTTTTTCTTATTTTATACCATATATGAAATATTTGAGAATAATCTTATAAGCCCTACTTTAAACATTGAAGATTGCCCTACATGTATTGTGGTAGTAACCGCTATCGGTTACCGAGTTTGAAATGTATTAATTGAATAACGTTACTGTCATTCTTATTTTCATCTCTTCCCACAGTTTAGCTTCCTAGGCTGGTGCCAAACATGACGTCATCATGGGGATGCTGTCTCTGTGTTTGTACCGTACTTGCAGTTCTAACCTTGGCGAGGGCGCAGTACTTTGAAAGTGAGTTCAAATTGTGATAATTACAGTTTTTTCCAAGATTCCCAAAAGGTTTAAAATCAAATGGAACTATCCCCGTGTTGGAGTCGATCGATCCAGGCTGCGCTCCCTGAATCCTAATCTCCAGAAGGCTATACAAGTAATGTACGAGGATTACTGTATTATGCGGCTGTAGTAGTAGAAACATCATACAGCTGCAATCAGTCCTTCTTCGATTTTGTCCAATATGTCTTGTCCTCAACCAAAATCTTTAGATTCCTCAGGTCCATACGTGATTTGACTTACCGAGTCCTGCTTTCTTCAGGTCACCTCGTAGCATGATTAACAGAATTATGCAATGACGTCCTTTCCTAGTTTTGTGCTTGCTGGCTCCCAGTAGGGAGAATTCCCAGGCTCTCTATGCTGGTGTCTCTTCTGGCGAAATTTACGGACAACGGCGATGTATTACACACCTTGTATAGTGCATCATTGGAAATTATGCTGTCTGGCCATTGGTCTACAGTGATGGTGCGTAGGTGTTCGGGGTGGCAGGCATCAAGTTTATCTCGTGCTGCTTTGAAGCTGCGCAGCTGTTACAGTTATACAACATCAATGATACGCAGGATGCATTGTATAAACATAGTCTTTTTGTCAATGGCATATTTGATGTACGAATTCATAGCTTCGAGAAGGACTGGAAAGCTATGTTCCCCCATAACGCATGCAGCGATGCCAGCAGTACCGCTAAGCAGTGCGCCCAGGATTTTACTTTTCCTCTGTGGTTCGCCGCCACGAAGTGGGTCGTCATTTTCTTTAGTTTCATGCTTTGTCGATAGGTATATGTGTGTGAATTCAGTTTTGGATTCATTCATAAAGAGATTCTCAATTTTTAGTTTGCTTGCAGCCATTGGGAGTAGTTCGTCAAGGCTTTTCTTTTCCTAGTCCACGTCGTCGGCATATTCCATCTCTAGCGGCATACCCAGTATGGACACTGGGGGTTGGTCTTGTGGAACTCTCCCGCACGGATCAATGTAGCAGCGAGGTAACGGGTGAAAAGCACACAGGATAGACAATCTCCTTATAGGGAGCCGATTGATGTCTCAAACTTTGCAGACTTCATTGACTTGACTCATACTTTCAGTTTGGTGTCTGCAAGTAGTAGTCTCACTAGTCGTAGCTCATCTTCATTGCAACTGGCCTGGCGTAGTACATCTAGGATCATTGAGCGTTTAATTGTATCGAAGACTCGTGAAGGCTCAATCCCCATTTTGTAGAAATCCCACTGCTTGGACATGACTACAGACACAAGCATGCGTTGAGCCCATGCAATGTCTGCACAGCTGCGTCCACGTTTAACGCCACTTTGACATAATCGGGTGAAGTCATCGCGTCTATGCTCTACTTATGTATAGACTTTGCAACTAGCCACAACATACACATTAAATTATTTTAAACGATTAATATTATTTTAGAAATCGTTGGTCAACAAAATCCATTTACATACGCGATCATAAATGGTAAGCTGCTAGTCCAGCTAACGAAACGCTCACTAAAACAAAACGTCATCGATGATTGGACTAGAGAAATGGACCAATCAACACGATTAACAATCTACAGTGTAATAAAAACAAAATCCCAGTTCAAAAATAATTAAAATATCTGCTATACAAGGAAGCATTAACGCGTCTGCGTTTTCGAATACTCAACCACCGACTCGCTATAGAAACGCAAATATGGATTGGCATAGATAAAAATGGGCGGCGTTGTCCCAGATGCAATGAAGTTGAGGATGAGAATCACTCTGTTTAATTGTTAGCGTTATAACATAGAGCGAGAGAAGAAATATATTCCTATGTGCCACTACTACTACTACTACTACTACTACTACTACTACTACTACTACTGCTGCTGCTGCTGCTGCTGCTGCTGCGGTTGCTGCTGCCCCTACTACTACTACTACTACTACTACTACTACTACTACTACTACTACTGCTACTACTACTACTACTACTACTACTACTGCTGCTGCTGCTGCTGCTGCTGTTGCTGCTGCCCCTACTACTACTACTACTACTACTACTACTACTACTACTACTACTACTACTACTACTACTACTACTACTCCGTACTCAGACTAGACTGTATTTTAATATTGTATATTGTTTGTATGTATATTTTATATTTTTACACTAACTGCCGCCATAATGTATTAATTAAATAAAGAAATCTTCCCAATATGCCATCGCAAGAATGGCCTGAGCGTAAAAAAACCAGAACTGAACTGAACCACAGATTGTCACTCATTCAGATTGTGCCATTTCAAAATACTGCAGAAGTGTATATGCTTAAGCAGAAGTGTATATGCTTAAAGTACTACAATTTTATGACAGCAAAAGACATATCAATCATAGCAGCAGGCATTAACTGAATAGATTCAACAAGATTATGAACTATTAAAGCGGGATATCTATCTTCGATTATAGGCGAGTGCGATTATTGCTTCGGATGATCACGATCGATTATTTAAAAATAATCGTGATTTTTCGATTAATCAACTTGGGTACAAATTAACAAGACATAACATCAAAAGCTATACCGGTGTGTAGAAGTCCATTTGAAGGCCAAGAGGATACTATTTTTGAAAATGTATCACTGGAATGCCTGGCTCGATTCTCGAGCCAGTCATTCCAGTGATACATTTACGTGAATAATCTTCTCTTGGCCTGAAAATGGACATACCTTCACCGAGCAAAATGTCAATTTTCATAACCGATCTCATTAAAATGTAATTAAACGTTCTATGGAGTTAGAAATTAATCATGATTATTCGCATATTTAATTTTAATCATACAATTTTATGATTTAAAATATAATCGCGATTTTCGATTTAATCATATAATCGTGCAAGCCATCTTCGATGGCATGATAAAAAAATGGGATGCATAGTTTACCCGTGGCATGTTCTATCGCCTCATCTTTTTCTTTCGATTTCGACCTAGAAATATTTATACACCAAATAATGTTCTACACAGGGATGTAGGCTACATATAACGTGCAATATTAAATATTTATAATAATGAAAATTCACTATTTAGAGCATAATGGCTGACGCTGCCGATAGTTGTATCTCTGTTCATAGGTTCTAAAAATCGTATGTTATTTCTTTCAGCTTGCGAGGACACAAACGCGAACACGTGCCGCGTCATCAGATCGCATCACTGCTATGACTTCCGTGTTAGGCAGACATGCTGCGACACCTGTACTAGGTTTAGACAACCTGATCAATGTAAGCGACTTTTTCGAGAATCCCAGTTTATCCGTCAATCATATGACGTAATAATCAACAACGGGGCTTGTAGACTGACGTCATAAATAGTTACGTCATGACGGACGTAGCTAAGTTCGTCACGAACGCATAATTGGTGACGGACTAAGCGTTGTTGAAAATGTCCGTCTTTACTATATAATAGGCACGCAACATCATCACCCAGTCAAATTAGTTTTTCAAAATATTCAACAACTTATCTGTATAGTTTTCTGGAAATTGAGATTCAGGGTGTGCAGGGATCGATAAACCCCAACACGGGTAAAGCGTGGATAGAGCTTACCTACAGATGGGCGGGTAATATCTAAAACTGTATTCCTTCATTAGCCTACATATTGCATGCGTATCTAGACTTTCACGCCCAGTCGCACCTTTACTTTGGCGTGTTCCATCGGAACCTAGGTATAGCTCATAATGATATTCCCATTATGAAGGGATTCATTTCTAACTATTCCCCGTCAATCATTCTAACTAAGCTCCGCCCACTATTTTACACGTGCTGGAATCGATTTGACACTTTCAAAACTGAATTCCAAGAATCTAAATTTTACGGTAACGATAGAGGTAATCTGTATTTTGAAAACAATTTGAGTGAGTGCTGCTGGCAGAGGTCAGATTAGTTTCAAAATATTGAACGAAATGTTTATAAAATTGTAAATTCATCATCGCCATACAATTCATACTCTAGTGACGGACTTTTAGAATTTTCACGAGCGAGCTCTGCATCTTTATTATTTATTATTGTAACATCACCTAACTAGTGACGAAGTTGATAATGACGTCTTATGCGTGAGTGACAGATAGGATCCCTCTAATAACCTAACCAAAATCTCATCCTTAGATACAGAATTTAAAGGGCGGCGAACTGGTAAATAATTAATCTGGCCCTTTTCTATTCCTTACCGGAGAGGCACACGCCACGCGACAATATTATAGTGGACCAGCTATGACACAACATGGGCTTAGCGATAAATTAACTATCCCAACCCACAAATCCCAGTTTCTGCATTTCATGATACGCATAAGGCACACGATTGCTGTTTAACTCTTTGATGGTCAAGATCTGTCAAGAAGATTGCTCGGGCAATGTCCATTTGTAGACTAGGAGGATATTATTTTTAAATTTGTACCACTGTAATGACTGGCTCGGTAACCGAGCCAGTCATTTCAGTGGTAAAATTTCAAAAATAGTCTTCTCTTGGCCAGAAAATGGACATTCCTAAAGACAACTGTTGAGGCGGGTATTGGCCGGCTTGGCCATTAGCGGGTTAATGTTATGAAGATAGGCCTAAGTTGACTGGAAGTTTGGTCCAGGAATTTAATTTAGAAATTAATTTGGTATTGAGTGTGTGTGTGTGTGTGTGTGGGTGGGTGGGTGGGTGGGTGGGTGGGTGGGTGGGTGTGTGTGTGTGTGTGTGTGTGTGTGTGTTTGGAGCTGTATCTCAAAAACTGCAAATCCATTTTAGCTCAAGTTTTAACACAGCGAGGGAAATTGTGGTGAAAGACGATTTCTAGACGTTTGGTCGTGATCCACATGCAGAAACACAGATGTGGATCGGGTCAAATCGGATATCTTGAAAACTTTTGATCCGATTGGGGGTCAGATTTTAATACAAGAAAAGACGTGACCGCATACTAGGATTCCGCAACTTTGGGCGTGGTCCTGAAAAAGATCTGGTATCTTTGTAAAATCCCGATTGAATCAAATGCTAGATCTATGGATATTTCGAAAACCTGTGGTCCGATTTGGCCCAAGTTTTAGCGCAAGAACGTATGTGACAAGCAGCTACAATTCAAATCCTATGCCAGCAACAGCGCCCAGTCAAATTAGTTTCAAAACAGTCTACAGAATGTTTATTAAATAGTAAAGAGATAGGCCTACAATTCACAGAACGTGGCGGACTATTAAGCGCTTAATACAGACTAAATCAAATTATCCATGACGTAATTAATTGACGTAATAAATTATGACGTCAGCCTACGCGTCATCTAGTTACTTATGACGTCATATGATTGATGAATAAACTGGAATCCTTCACTATCTCATTCTTTGTCCGACCATTATTATGGAGGCAGCCATTTCTAGCGAAGCTCAACCCATTTTTAGCTACGCTCCACCAATTTTTAGCTAAGCTCCACCCATTTTTAGCTAATTTTCTAATTGGCCTTTTACCTCGGGTAACGGGGTTAATAACTGGTGATAATTTTGTTCCCTCAGCTTGTCAATACGGAGATCGTTACAAGGTGTGGGTGACTGAACTCGGGCGCTTCACCTGCCAAAGCTTCATCTCGTACTTCGGCGCGTACAAATGTTACCGTAACGCGGAATTCCGACGAACATGCTGCGGATCATGCGGGCAGTACCGCAGATAGAGTCGAGTTTCACGAACAAACAGCGAAAATTAAAGAAAAGTAACGTTCAGAGGAGTTTCCAAAATTTAGCATTCTGAGTAGAAAATTGCGCATACTTGTCACCGATAAGATTTTTCTATTAAAATGCCTTTGTTTGTTTGTTTGTTTGTCTGTTTGTTTGTCTGTTTGTTTGAGAAAAGGGGGTGGGGGTGTTGCATCCGTGTGTGTCTGTTTGTATGTGTTTTTGCATGCGTGCGTGCGTGCGTGCGTGCGTGCGTGCGTGCGTGCGTGCGTGCGTGCGTGCGTGCGTGCGTGCGTGCGTGCGTGCGTGCGTGCGTGCGTGCGTGCGTGCGTGCGTGCGTGCGTGCGTGCGTGCGTGCGTGCGTGCGTGCGTGCGTGCGTGCGTGCGTGCGTGCGGGAGTGAGTGAGTGAGTGAGTGAGTGAGTGGGTGGGTGAGTGAGTGAGTGAGTGCGGGAGTGCGGGGTGTGTGTCTGCGTCTATATAGGGTTTATCTATAAAAATAACCATCCAATTTAATTTGGCTAAAATTTTTACACAACAAAGATCCTACCATCCAGTCTAGGATTTGCAAACATTATCCGTGATCAGGATAAAAAATAAATCCGGATCGGACGTAAATCTCGTAAATAAGTGTAAATGTTTCCAAAACAAAACACAGAAACATAATAAGAAATGTCCTGTTGAATATTTTTTAATCCAATTTGATTGGAAGACATTGCTGCCTAAGGCTATTGTTTTTGACTATCCAACCACATGCCTTATGCAGCAAAGTCTTCCAATAAAATTCGGTTCAAAATATCCAACCGTATGGTTTATTTTGTTTTGGAAACATTTTAAGTTAAGTCTGAGTTGTACTGTAAATGGCACAACATCAGCGCCAGAAAAACACTCGTTGGTTGCTATCACGCAGTTAACGCACCAGGGGAGTTAATTCTTGATGCGTCTTATGTCACTACACAGATATCAGTTACTTCCCTTGATCGGCACACTGGTGATGCAGAATAACCAAATGATCAATTAAATAATCGTTTCTCTCCAGCTTAATAGCCTTATTATATCCGTTATTGTTTCTGAGTAACCAACTACAAACCAATCTCAATGATATCTTCCTCAATATTTTGAAAATAAGTTGCATTGAGTCTGTTCTCTAGACACTTATCTTCAACATTCTATCCAACATTTGTGATAACCATAACATTTTATATCATTGTGGGGTGGGGTGGGGGTGGGTGGGTGGGTGGGTGGGTGGGTGGTGGGGTGGTGAGGGATGGGGGGGGGGGGGGGGTGCACGTGCGTGTGTGTGTGTGCGCAACGTGCTTTAACTGATAGGTATAAACGTCCATCAACTAGAATTATGAAATTCATCAGGAAATACACGTATTCAAGTAAACTTTCACGAAACCAGAGTATTGCAGATAATCATATTCTTATTCACAGCTTGTTTTCTTTTATAATAGACGGATCCATTTATAGCTATGCCCCGCCTACTTTTCATTCATGCTCGAATCGATATATATATATATATATATATATATATATATATATATATATATATATATAAATATATATATATATATATATATATATATATATATATATATATATATATATATATATATATATATATATATATATATATATATATATGCATGCGTGCGTGAATCGTTCTCTTATATTGACAATAATAGTGTGGCTATACAGCGCAGTTGTCGAATAGTTTGAGAATAATTTGGCTAGGCGAGTCAAATTAGTTTCAAAATATTCAGCAAAATCTTTATTACATTATAAATACATCACTGACATACAATTCGCACACTTATCATCGGATAATGGGTTTTCGAGGGTGTAAGCCCATTTTCGCCGATTTAATATAAGAGTAGGAATTTTATCAACAAATTGTGTCAATTTCTTAAACATTCACTGAAATAAAACATGCATAAAAATTTTAATAAACCCTAAAATGAACATACTGGTTATAAATATCCGCTACCTGGTCTACAGATGCAATTTCAGTAATGCGTCATGTGTTTTCGAGGGTGATGTAATCGCGTAATTTCAACTCTAGTGAGACGGTGAATTGATGTCATTTTTATGATTTGAGCAAAGGAGAGTCTGTCACCGAAAATAATACCATAAACGGGTCTGATATAAGCACAAAATTTAATTTATAGTTGTATATCCGGATCAGGTTATATTCCGCTTTTCGTGATAACCGGGTAGCAGCAAATTTTAGCCAACACATTTTAAAAAGTTAAAATCTTTCAGTTTTTCTTTTGTAAATTGGTAAATGTCATGTTGAAAATAAACATAAGTGTTTAGTCTACCGGAGAATAGAAAAAAAATTAGTGAAATTTATATTGTATGTGTATGTGGTTACTAGGATCTGTTTGAATTGCCATTGCTGGTAGAGAAAAATCAATCTAGATCTGAAAACTACATAAGCACCCTATAAAAGTTTCACGCTTCGAGAGAATTAAATTACTGCTATGGCAACGGATCTGCTATACTAATCAAGACAGGAACTGGCAGATGTCGTTGGATTGATTTGTATCATTCCCTTACGAGTTATCGGTATTTTTATCATGGGTAAAAAAGTAATAGTGAAAATACATGTTTTTCACTACACTGGCATCAAAATGCATACAATAATCGCTTGTTCTAAGCGCATCTTTTTAAAACTTTACATTTGCGCTGTAAGATCCTGTATCTATTTTAATACACATGATTTGTTGACATCGCCTATGCGACGCGCACGTGCGAACGTCAAAAGTACTACCCTCGAAAATACGTGACCCTCGAAAACACCTTACTGGACGATACTGACTTTTCGATTTTCATGATGGAGTTATAACACGCCAGTATGATTGTGACGTCAGATAATTAGTGATGTAATTGATTATGACATCAGATAACAGAGTGAAGGGGCAGATCCTTGCATTCGCCCGTCGAATTTACCTTTCAAAATGCTCCAGGTCGACAAATTATAAATAGATATGAGATTCGATTTTCCGCTCTGCATAATAATATCTTATGGCTATGGTGATTTATATATGACATCGGTTAACCCCTTTTTTAAACGTATTTTATCGTAACATATATGTACAATGGGATTGGGCACGAGTTCTGTCAACTTAGAGACACCTGCAGAATTATTAATTGGCAGCAGAAAAAAAATCATATAATATATAGGCCTACATATAACACATACTGTGAGAGAGGAGTAGAAAAAAGCGAGAGGAGGAGGAGGAGGAGGAGAGAGAGAGAGAGAGAGAGAGAGAGAGAGAGAGAGAGAGAGAGAGGGAGAGAGAGAGAGAGAGAGAGAGAGAGAGAGCAATACCTAAGGAGGAGAGAGAGAGAGGGGGGAGGGAGAGAGGGAGAGAGAGCGATCGCAGATGGTTTGCCTTTTACAAAACCTATGCTTTGCCTGGTGATTGAGAGATATAGAGATAAAAAAAATGATACCATTGCCATGAATAAAATGAACAGTAATAATAATAACAACAAATTTTGACAACAAAGAAATAACTTGTCTGTTAATAACATTTTATTTTAAAATACTATTTTCACATATGGGAGGAGACAAGCAGAAACGTCAGATTGGCAGACATCAAAATCTGCTCGTCTGTCGTATAACTCTGCGGAATGATTTTTACTCCCATTCAAAATGGTATCTAGCGCAATACCCTTAACACGCATATCAGCAAAAACGGCTTCTATAGCGGTCTTAAGAAATGTCCATTTGCAGACCAAAAGAGGACTATTTTTGAAAATTTACCATTGGAATGACTGGCTCGATAACCGAGCCAGTCATTCCAGTGGTACATTTTCAAAAAATAGTCTTCTCTTGGTCTGCAAATGGACATTTTCAATGAGAAAATCGAAATTTTCTTAAATAAATTCGAGAGTTAAAGAAACTGCTGTCGTTTTTTTAAGACGACGTTGAATGTCCTTAAATGGATTGTACTAATAAGTTATAGTCATAGATTTCCTATATACTTGCTAGATCTGTCATGTATGATGTATGATTACTGTATTCTGCGGCTGTAGTAGTAGATACATCCTACAGCTGCAATCAGTCCTTCGCTTTTGCTCACTGTGTCTTGTCCTCAGCCAAAATCCTTAGCTTCCTCAGGTCCATTCTTGACTTGAGTGTACCGAGTCCTGCTTTCTTGAGGTCACCTCGTAGCATGCTTAGCAGATTTTTGCAATGACATCCTCTCGTGACTTTGTATTTGTTGGCTCCGAGTAGGCAGAATTCCAAGGCGCTCTGCGCTGGTGTCTCCTCTGGCATCCTTAGCACGTGGCTAAACATGGACCATCTTTTCTGGGCGACTTTTACAGACAGCGACGACGTATTACACATCTTGTATAGTGCATCGTTGGAGATTATGCTGACTGGCCATCGGTGTCCAGTGATGGTGCGTAGGTATTTGCGGTGGCAGGCATCGAGTTTGTCTAGAGCTGCCTTTGGAGCTGCCCAGCTGTTACAATTATACAGCATCAAGGATACGCAGGTTGCATTGTATAAACGTAGCCTTTTTATCAAAGGTATCTTTGATCTACGAATCCATAGCGCTATGTTCACCATGACGCAGCGTGCAGCAATGTCAGCAGTACTGCAAAGCAGTGAGCCCAGGATTTTACTTTTCCTCCATGGTCCGGCGCCACGAAGTGGGTCGTCATTTTATTTAGTTTCATGCTTTGTAGATAGGTATATGTGGGTGAACTATATTTTGGATTCATTCATAAAGAGATTCTCAATTTTTAGTTTGCTTACAGCTATTGAGAGAAGTTCATCAGGGGGTTTCTTTTCCTCGTCTATGAAGTCCACATCGTCGGCATATATCATCTCTAGCGGCATACCCAGTATTGACACTGGGGGTTTGGTCTTGTGGATTTCAATACGGCAGCAAGGTAACAGGTGAAAAGCACCGGAGATATCCCATCTCCCTGTGGGGAGACGATTGATGTCTCAAACTCTACAGACTTCACTGACTTGACTCATACTCTCAGCTTGGTGTCTGCAAGCTGTAATCTCACTAGTCGTAGCTCATCTTCATTGCAACTGTCCTGGCGTAGTACATCTAGGATCTTTGAGCGGTTAATTGTGTCGAAGGCTCGTAACATGTCAATGCCCATTTTGTGGAAATCCCAGTGTTTGGACATTACTACCGACACAAGCATGCATTGAGCCCATACAATGTCTGCGCAGCTGCGTCCACGTTTGAAGACAATTTGACATGATCTAGTGACGTCATCGATCTTGTCTCGGATGCGGCATAGAGTAGCATTGGATTTACCGTATGCTGTTCAGGAGCACAATGGGCCGCAGATTGGCTGGGGGCCAGGTAGCTTCTTGGGCTTGGGTAGCGCGATAAGGGTGGCTTGGCCTACAGCGTCGATGGGAAGGTGGTGCATAAAAGCTGATTTTATTAGTGCATGATCGGGTTTGAGATAATGTCACTTGCATATGTGAATAGTTCATTGCTCATGCCATCAGGTCCAGATGCGCGTCCATTTTTTTCAGGGCTTTAAGTGCCTTCTCAACTTCTGCTGTTTTAATTGGTGTTAGTAATGGCCTGGGGTCTCCTGAGAACGGGTGCAATGACTCGTCATCGTGGTCAGTGAACTATTCCTTGAAGCATTCTCGAATCGCCTTGGCTTTTCCCTGGTCAGTCCCGACAAAGTGTCCATCAGAGTTGTGTACAGTGAGTGGTGGTGTGTAGTCAGTAACTCTCAGAACTCGGGATGCCCGAAACATTTTATGACAGTCATCCGTGGTAGTGATTTCATCTGCTAGGGAGTCTGTTTGTTGAATAGCAAGATCTTTTTAAGCGTTTGCTAATGTGGTGCAGAATGTTATTGCGCTCCTGGTGCAGTTTGGTGCGGTCTTTACTTTGGCCACTTTGATCGATGCGCAGCCATAACACCTTCTGCTCTGCTGATAGTTCTACGACTAGAAGATCGTCAGTATACCTGGTTTCGTTGCTTTTAAGAACACCTATGTGCTGTATTTTGGATAGGGCTTCGTTTGGATCGGAGCTGAAGTCGTTGTTAGCTATCTGCTCCGAGTGTCAGTGTCGCTGATGAGCTTGGGTAGGTTGTAGGTGACTCTACCCTCTTGACTGGTATGGTGTTTATATATTAGGTAGAGATCGTTCATCTGAAGGTGTGTAATGACCGGCTTATGGTCAGAATTGAGGTCTCTGCCTCCAGACGAACGAGCATTCCGGAGTAAGGGTTTTGCTTCTGTCTTGCATAGTATGAATTCTATTTGGTTGAAGATAGCTGTTGTAGCCTTAGAGCCTTTTGGGGCTTTGCGATCAGCAATGTGTCCAGTCCATGTTGTTCGGTGATGGCATGGGTATTTAAAAGCCGTATTTGTGGCAAATAGGCGATTGGAACTAAGGAATACCACCAGTGCATCTTCATTGCTTTTGCGTATATACGACCATACGACC
Source organism: Chaetoderma sp. LZ-2023a (assembly GCA_034401795.1). Classification (NCBI taxonomy): domain Eukaryota; kingdom Metazoa; phylum Mollusca; class Caudofoveata; order Chaetodermatida; family Chaetodermatidae; genus Chaetoderma; species Chaetoderma sp. LZ-2023a. The sequence goes on along the minus strand of CM067370.1, from coordinate 182,751,812 downwards.
CCATGCATCAGCCACGACCTGAACTCTTGTCTGCAATTCCGAGTTTACCCAGCTTGGAGTTGAAATATCCACACATCTAGTTGGGATTGTAATGGCGGAGCTCAGTTCTGCATGGAAGGAATCTAATATTGCTGGATTCTCTTTGGCTTTTTCGGTAGTTGGGCCATATGCATTGACAATGCGGCACTTAGTGGGTATGTGTTTTCGCGTAGGTATAGCCAGGTCGATGAATGCAACGTGATCACTCACGTATCCAAAACTAATGACATTGTCCAAGACCCTTGGTCCGATTACGAAGCCTAAACCACGGTATGTGGCCTGTTTTTGCTCCATGAGCACTAGCTTATGGCATGTCTGTAGGTGCTGCTCTGTGTGTTTGGCTACTTTAGTCTCTTGAATGCATGTAATATCTATGCTGTCGTGTTCACAGTCTGAATCTAAGGTTTGCCTGTTTGATGTTGCACTCAGACCACGTACATTCCATGTAGCTATGGTAAGATCCTGGGAAGATCGCGTCGCCCGAGGATGTCTAGCCCAGTTTCTTGTTTGAAGAAGGGTACACATAATCAGAGTTACCCCTGGATGCGGATGTCAGCCCGTAAGCCTTGATGAGTTATTTTCCCAACAAAGTTGGTACTTATTGAGGAGACCGGCGTGGGGTGTCATCTTTCTCCCCACCCCCCCCCACCCCCACCCCATTCAGTTCGCTCATGACCCTCTCAAAAGCGTCATTTCAGAGTTCAGTATTTTCTCACCTGATGTATAGTTTCCAAAATAATATGTTTTTGTTGCTAAACCTATTACGTACTCGAATAAAGTGCTGGATTATAATAGCCAATACAATTTTATTTTTGATAATAATATGTAAATTTGCGTCTGTTCAATTTCTCTTCAAATTACCAAAAGATGACGTAGTCATTTTTTAAGCTTGCATATGCAGCTGATCGTTTGCATCAGCCAGTCAGTAAATACCCGGCCAATGGCCATGCGCAATTGAAATTTACTGAACTCACACTGCGATATTTAATTGCAACAAAATTATCAATTATTTTGTCACTGTCTATTTACTGTAAAAGTTCGTTCTCGATGAACATCATTGAGAGGTAGTTTAGTCTCTACTGAGTCATACACGTTCTCTTTTCATTCTTAATTAACTTTTCCAGAGTACCCACCCATCATATGACGTCATAATGAACTGCGCGATGTGTACAATGACATCATAATGAATGACGTCGATAAGTACGTCACGAGCGCATATTTAAAGACGGTCTATGCGTTGTTGTACAAATTGTTTGCTTTTAATAATTAATAAGTATTCTGTTGAATATTTTGAAACTAATTTGACTAGGCGCCGTTGCTGCCATAGGCAGCAACAGCACCCAGTCAAATTAGTTACAAAATATCCAACAGCTTCCCTGTATAGTTTTCAGGAAATTCATAGCTAGGGCATTTGGAGATCGATCAATACCAACACGGCGAGGTGTGGGTGGAGCTTAGCTAGTGATGGGCGGGGCATAGCTAAAAATGGAACGGTCCATTAACTTTACCTTTGAGAATGTGCGTTCGCCTGACACATTTGAAACCATCAAACTCAGATGCATGCGCATGGCAACTTCAACACTTGGGAATGTAGAAACAAGCTGCTTGGTGGGTATCGGTAAGAATGCCATACATTGTTTTCACTGATATGTTTTTCAGTGACTCTGGTCTTTCGTTTAGTATCTTCTTTACAAATATGCAGGAATGATGGAATTCATTGACAAAACACTCCTCCAAATCGCTTTTGTTCTGTTCTTGCAATGACTCCTACTTTTCAATGATGAGTTATTTAGGCATTTCCAAAAATTTAGCCAGAAAACCAAGGGTTAAGTATAGTCATCGCCAAAAGGGCAAGGCTAGGGGCAGCTACGCGCTTGTCAATTTGCGCTTTTCCAGACGGAATTATGATGTTCAATAGGACAGAGAATAATAGGAAGCTAAAATAAATGTTTACAACTCTCAAATTTGCGACTGGTGCATATAATTCCGACTAGGTGGGGTCATTGGTATATTATATTATTTATATATACTAATATACACTACTACTACTACTACTACTACTACTACTACTACTACTACTACTACTACTACTACTACTACTACTACTACTACTACTACTACTACTACTACTACTACTACTACTACTACTACTACTACTACTACTACTACTACTACTACTACTACTACTACACTACTACTACACTACTACTACTACTACTACTACTACTACTACTACTACTACTGCTGCTGCTACTACTACTACTACTACTACTACTACTACTACTACTACTACTACTACTACTACTACTACTACTACATCATATGAATTCGCCAGTGTATCAGTATATCCGACATGTGAAAGCTGGTCCGCTAAACCAAGATTCTTGTCTTGGTGTGGTGGTCCAGTTGAAAGACATCTGGTTGCTAATGCTATGCTGAATTGGAGGATGGGGGGGTCGAATTGGAGGATGGGGGGTCGAATTGGAGGATGGGGGGGTCGAATTGGAGGATGGGGGGGTCGAATTGGAGGATGGGGGGGGGGGTCGAATTGGAGGATGGGGGGGGGGGGGGGGGTCGATCCCTGACCAGGGAAATGATGATCAACAAAGTAAACAAAGGGGTGCACTCTGTAGGCGGGGTTAGCACGGAAATTGAGGTCATCGCATTGCCAGTGCGAGAAAAACCCACTACTACTACTACTACTACTACTACTACTACTACTACTACTACTGCTACTACTACTACTACTACTACTACTACTACTACAACTTCCTTTAAAGTTACATATTGTTATTATAAAATGATTAAAATGGTTGATTTTTTTATTTCAAATTTTAGGGGGCCCCCATACAGTCGGGGCCCCGGGCTCCAGCCCCGCCAGCGCTTGCATAAACCCGGCTCTGTATGCGCATGAGGCATCTAGCCAATATATCAAAATCTATGGTTATAGTATAGGCCTAGAGATTTCGTATCATCCACTTCCCGGTACAGTCGTTATTTTATTCCTATCACAAGTATTTACTTCTTAACACCACGATAATGTTCAATTGTAGTCATAAGCATTTGCTGTCCTCGCCGGATAGAGCAATTTTCTTGTTGTATATTTTGAAACTAATTTGACTGGATGTTGTTGCTGCCTAAGGCAGCAACAACATTCAGCCAATTAATTTCAATATATTCAACATCTTACCCGTAAGATTGCATTTACGCCATGCCGCCAATCTAAAGATTAGACTTGGGTCTATACGATTTGAGAATATACCGAGGCAGACAGCTTATGTCTTTTCTGATTGGTTGAAAAGTAAATCATGGCTGTCTTCGTAATCTGGATTTTAAAATCTGAATATCTTTAACGGAATGTTAAAACGCTACAAATGGCATGCATGGTTTATGCGGTATATTGTGTCACCTGAATTGATAATAACATATAAGATGAGGTTGCTATTAGATTGGCTGATTGATTTATTCCACAATAAGCCATAGGCCCTTGAGTGTACATTTAAACATTATATATATATATATATATATATATATATATATATATATATATATATATATATATATATATATATATATATATATATATATATATATATATATATATATATATATATATATATATATATATATATATATATATATATATTGACAATTAAATTAGTATGCTATACAAGTATCTAAATGCCTAATCTTATATCTAATATAGTGAATTTCTCTTTAGCGTTATATTCACAAACCCATCAACAGCATAATAACATTTGTAAAGGCGGGCTTATACAGCTTAAACATGGCTTGGGCATATTATTTATACAGTTTTCACCAATATATATTAGAAACAGTTCAGCAATGCCATTTGTTAAAATAAACGCCAGCTTGTTGCGTACGGACCTTGACCACGGCGGGAAGCCAAAACGGAGATTTTTGGTGTGAAGCAGCGTTTCTATAAGTTCTTTGAGAAAGCCAACGACCGCTTGCAGAGCAAATTGCGGAAAACCAGGATTTCTCGCACACGTGACGAGTTAAAGGGTGACTGCGAACTGAATTGAACAGTACATTATAGGAAACACACAACACCTTGACATACAGATTTTAAGAGTCAACGAATTTCATGGAATTCCATATCTTCTCCATTTAATTTAATTTTAACTCCTGATATATTTTCAACATCTTTCTCTTGGATGTTTTCTAGATTATGTCGCTTTTTGCTGTTCATGCTACTCCGTTTTACTTGTAGTCTTGATATCCGCTTCTTGGCATCTAATATCCGCCGACGAAAGTCTGCTCTCCTCTCATCGGACAGATTAGCTTTTTCTAAAATATCGTCTCTCCTTTTATCGATCGTCTGCTGCCAAGCGGTCCGTTCTTCGCCTGTAATATACATATCCTGGTCCAAATAATCATTCTGCTCCATACGCTTCAGCACATCAGAGACGAGAGAACCATCTGGCAACACGATAGCTTTCGAAATTACATTATTAAGTAGCGTTAACTTCCGGTCGTTGTTTCTTTCATTCGCCTGAAGACGATTTATTGTTATTCTGGAAAGATGATCGTCCACTTCCAAACTCACTCCTATCGTATCCATCTTGTGCGTCGTCTATGTCAATATAACATGCATTGTTTCTATTCTCATTGCAAACTTCATCGATGTTCTTGACAGAAAATCTGTATAAATACCGCGCGTGAATAATTGAAATAGGATTTTGACCGCTTGACCTATCCAACACATCTGAAATCCCGTATCCCCGCGTTATGACAATGGACCTTTTCAACTGTATTCATCCATCAGATGACGTCATAATCAACTACCTGACGATTAGGATGACGTCATAATCGTGACATCATGAATGATTCGAAATAGTCCGTCTTTAGGGCTTAATAGTCCGACACGTTGTACGAATTGCATGTTTTTATCAATTAATAAACATTCGGTTGAATATTTTGAAACTAATTTGACTGGGCGCTGTTGCTGCCATTGGCAGCAACAGCGCCCAGTCAAATTAGTTTAAAAATATTTAATAGCTTACCTGTATAGGTGTCTAGAAATTGATAGTGATGGAGTTCAGGGATCGATGGATCCCAACATGAGCCAGGTATGGGTGGAGCTTAGCTAGAGATGGGCGTGGCATAGCTAAAACTGGAAAGCTTCGTTGTATATTTGTAGTTAATTTGACTGCGATGGATGAATCCAGCTATGCCCCGTCATTTCTAGCTAACCTCCGCCCATTTCTACGCGTGATGGAATCGATTTGAAGCCTTGAAAACTGAATTCACAGTATCTAAGTTTCCAGATAACTTTAGAGGTAAGCTGTTGAATATTTTGAACCCAATTTAACTAGAAGCTGTTGCTACCTATGGCAGCGACAGCTCTCTATCAAGTCAGCTCCAAAATATTCACCAGAGTATTTATTAAATTGAAAATTCATCAGAGACACGTAATACATTGATTACGCATTGCGCGACGGACTTTTGGATCGTGACGAGTTGCGCTATCAACGTAGTTGATTATGCTGTCAGATACTTGAGTGACAGGTCGGATCCATCTATTAGGCAGCAAATGCTTCAAGTCAAATTAGTTTCAAATTATTCAACAAATATGTCTACTTTCTGACATTCTAAAGCATATTTCCGTATTTGTTCTCTCGGATTCAACGCGGTAAATCTAGGCTGTGGATGGAGTTACGACAGGACAACATTCACACGCGCACCGCATCACGACAAACCGTACCAAACCTGACGAAACCGATTCATCGATACGATATTATAAACCTAAATCCGTCTTATCGATCAGATTACGGTATTACCTATATTATGGTCGAACGGGTGGTTATCTAATGCCTTTCCACCATTTACGGTCCCCAAAACCCGTTCCGCAGACCAGCTATACACGTCTCACCATTCAAAATACGTGTTAATTACAGTTATTACTACACATAGGCAAGGAAAATCTACAAATTTGAATAAGCTTTGATGTATCACAGTAAGAAACTTTCAAATTGGCAATTATAAATGATTTTGACCAAAATATATCATATTTCCATATGAAACCTATATGATCGTTAGGATATCAAATCGATTTTCACAAGTTCTGAACTGTTACTGCAAAAGACTGCGTGGCCTACCACGAAATACCGTGCTCTTAACGTTTTAACCCTCACACACCAAAAACAAACCAATTCTCTAAGATGTAAGACATATTCTGTTGAATATTTTGAAATTAATTTGACTATGGCAGCAACAACCCTCAATCATATTAGTTTTAAAATATTCAACAGCTTTCTCGTATATATGTTTTCAAATTGAAACACTGTTAAATTCAAGTGTTAAAGAATTGGTAAATCACCCGTGAGAAAGTCTGAAGCGCGTTATTAATCACACATAAATTTATAAACACGACATAGGCATAGCTAGACAGACATACATGTTTAAAATATACTTCTAATATGATCAGGCCATAAATTTAATATTATATAGACCTAATTGTATGTCGTTACACGCGAATGCCATTGTTTGCGCATGGGTTGCACAAAGGCCTACCTGCGAATGAATGATATTTCTTATTGCTATGTCCAAACGTGTTAATTGGACATCGTATTCCCACGAGTTTACATATATATGCCAGACCGGAATGAATTGACAATGATCCCTTGATGGCGCTTGTTGGGACTGAATCTCGTGTTATAGGCATTAATTTGGTTTTAAGTGGTTAAAATGACACATTTGGAGTATTTTGAAGAAAACAGTTTTGTAGATCAACAACGAATTTCGCTTCAATTTATTTTCAAAAGATTCAGCAAGTATCTAACTATTTCGTAAATAGCATTTTTTAAATTATTTAGCCTGTATCGGGTTCACGTTACCAGGCTGTCACAATAGATGATTGTCGTGGATATTGTTATAGATTTTCTACGTGATTGTTGCACCTTGAGCTGGTCAGAATTCTGGTCATTGTCATTGGGAATCAATAGACTCAACAGCGACTAATGGCGATAACGAAGAGGTGACAAAACTGAACCGGCAACGATAATGGTGGCGATGTTATTGTTGTTGTCGTCATCGTCATCGGTGGTGACATCGAATTTAACAATAAAGCCAATGAACCTTTCCAGTTCTAGCTACGCCCCGCCCATCTTTATCTAAACTTCACCCACACCTAGCTCGTGTTGGGATTGATGGATTGGGATCGATGGATATCTGAAATTCCTGACTCAATTTCCAGAAAACTATACAGGTAGGCTATTGACTATTTTGGAACTAATTTGACTGGGCGGTGTTGCTACATATGACAGCAACAGTCAAATTACTTTCAAAATATTCAACAGCAAGTTTTTAAAATAGCAAAAAAACATACAATTCGTACAACGTATCGGACTATTAAACCTTTAAAGACGGGCTTAATCGTGTTTAGTCAGCGTACACGTCGTGTAGTTGAGTATGACGTCATATGATTGAATGAGGAAATGAATCCATGAATTGGTTGGTGGTGGGGTCGGGTGTGCGTGCGTGCGTGCGTGCGTGTGTGCGGTGTGTGTGTGTGGGGTTGTGTGGGGTGGGGTGGGGTGGTGGCGGGGCGGGGGGGGGGGGGGTCGATGTAACCAAACCTCCCAAAAATGTATCACTGCGCCGTGCTTTGATCTGGGGGAAGTAAAATTGAAAAGCGAGGATCATCGGCCACTTCCGAAACTAATATACCTGGAAGCCGTTGATGATTTTTCCAGCAACGACTTCCAGTCAATTTAGCTTGAAACTATTCACCAACATTCCCGTATTACCACATTGATCTTTGCTATTGTATTTTAGATTTGAAAGTGCAATTTTAATCAATATAAATTCCCCTTCGTCGCGTGACAGTCGCAATCATAACGGTAATAAGCCATTTGAATAAAGTTATAATATGAAACGTCTTTTATTTACAATTTTAATATTCTAGGCCTGCTTTAAACCTGACTCAACATGCATTAAATATATGTACATATAATAAAGATAGTTCAATGCACGCACAAGTGCGGGTCGCTTCTTCTGCCAATATATTAAACCAATAGTTATATAGGTCCCTACGGGACTGACGTTTCTGGAGTATGTATATTAAATTATGGCTATAGATACACGTTAACCCTTTACCACTTAAATGTGTTCAAGAAAATTTCAATTTTTCGACCAAAATGTCCATTTGCAGACCAAGAGAAGACTGTTTTGACAATTTACCACTGGAATGACTGGCTCTGTTATCGAGCCAGTCATTCCAGTGGTAAATTTTCAAAAATAGTCTTGTTCTGCAAATGTACATTTCTCAAGACCACTGCAGAAGCCGTTTTTAGCTGATAGGGGTTAAAGGGATATTAATCTCATCACAAATGTTGAGAGAAGGGCGGGAGTGAGTGATGGAGAGAAGGGTGGGGGCGAGGGGCGGGAGAGAGTGAGGGAGCGAAGGGAGGGAGCGAGGATCGGGAGAGAGTGATGGAGAGCTGGGAGGGAGCGAGGGAAGGGAGAGAGTGATGGAGAGAGGGGAGGGAGCGAGGGAAGGGAGTGAGTGATGGAGAGAAGGGATGGAGCGAGGGCCGGGAGAGAGTGGTGGAGAGAAGGGAAGGAGCGAGGGCCGGGAGAGAGTGATGGAGAGAAGGGAGGGAGCGAGGGAAGGAAGAGAGTGATGGAGAGAAGGGAGGGAGCGGGGGCCGGGAGAGAGTGATGGAGAGAGGGGAGGGGCGAGGGAAGGAGAGAGTGATGGAGAGAGGGGAGGGAGCGAGGGAAGGGAGAGAGTGATGGAGCGAAGGGAGGGAGCGAGGGCCGGGAGAGAGTGATGGAGAGAAGGGAGGGAGCGAGGGGCGGTAGAGAGTGATGGAGAAAAAGGAGGGAGCAAGGGAAGGGAGAGAGTGATGGAGAGAGGGGAGGGAGCGAGGGAAGGGAGAGAGTGATGGAGAAAAGGGAGGGAGCGAGGGCCGGGAGAGAGTGATGGAGAGACGGGAGGGAGCGAGAGAAGGGAGAGAGTGATGGAGAGAAGGGAGGGAGCGAGGGCCTGGTTAGAGTGATGGAGAGAGGGGAGGGAGCGAGGAAAGGGAGAGAGTGATGGAGAGAAGGGAGGGAGCGAGGGAAGGAAGAGAGTGATGGAGAGAAGGGAGGGAGCGAGGGCCGGGAGAGAGTGATGGAGAGAGGGGAGGGGGCGAGGGAAGGAGAGAGTGATGGAGAGAGGGGAGGGAGCGAGGGAAGGGAGAGAGTGATGGAGCGAAGGGAGGGAGCGAGGGAAGGGAGAGAGTGATGGAGAGAAGGGAGGGAGCGAGGGGCGGTAGAGAGTGATGGAGAAAAAGGAGGGAGCAAGGGAAGGGAGAGAGTGATGGAGAGAGGGGAGGGAGCGAGGGAAGGGAGAGAGTGATGGAGAAAAGGGAGGGAGCGAGGGAAGGGAGAGAGTGATAGAGAGACGGGAGGGAGCGAGGGAAGGGAGAGAGTGATGGAGAGAGGGGAGGGAGCGAGGGAAGGGAGAGAGTGATGGAGAGAAGGGAGGGAGCGAGGGAAGGGAGAAAGTGATGGAGAGAAGGGAGGGAGCGAGGGCTGGGAGAGAGTGATGGAGAGAGGGGAGGGAGCGAGGGAAGGGAGAGAGTGATGGAGAGAGGGGAGGGAGCGAGGAAAGGGAGAGAAGGGATTGAGCGAGGGGCGGGAGAGAGTGATGGAGAAAAAGGAGGGAGCAAGGGAAGGGAGAGAGTGATGGAGAGAAGGGAGGGAGCGAGGGAAGGGAGAGAGTGATGGAGAAAAGGGAGGGAGCGAGGGCCGGGAGAGAGTGATGGAGAGAGGGGAGGGAGCGAGGGAAGGGAGAGAGTGATGGAGAGAAGGGAGGGAGCGAGGGAAGGGAGAGTGTGATGGAGAGAGGGGAGGGAGCGAGGGAAGGGAGAGAGTGATGGAGAGAGGGGAGGGAGCGAGGAAAGGGAGAGAAGGGATTGAGCGAGGGGCGGGAGAGAGTGATGAAGAGAAAGGAGGGAGCGAGGGGCGAGAGAGACAGTGATGGAGAGAAGGGAGGGAGCGGGGGCGGGAGAGAGAGTGATGGAGAGAAGGGATGGAGCGATGGGCAGGAGAGTGGTGGAGAGAGGGGAGGGAGCGAGGGGCGGGATTTAGTGTAGGCCTATAAATACCGAGGCAAACAGCCCAGGTTTCATCTGATTGGTTGAAAAGTAAACCATGGCCGCCTTTATAGTCCGGAGAAATGTATCAATATATAACCATTAAACCTTGAATATCTTTGTTTGGCGGAATGATAAAAAGTTCAAATTGCAATGCATAGTAGGCCCTATATGTATGCCTTATCATAAATGTATCAGCTGAGTGGATTGTAGGCTATACTACGATGGAGTGAATTTTCCTTTAATTGGCCACCTGTCTTATCTTGTGGGCATCAATACGACAATAGAGGGATCCATTTCTAGCTATTCCCCGCCAATTTCTAGCTACGCTCTTCCCACGCTTTGCCCGTGTTGGGGTCGATCGAACACTGAATTTACAGAATCCGAATATCAAGGCATACAATATAGGTAAGCTGTTTAATATTTTGAAACTAATTTGACTGGGTGCTGTTGCTGCCCAGCAACCGCGCCAAGTCAAATTAGTTTCAAAATATTCAACAGACTGATTATTAAATAGTAAAGACATACAATTCGTACACTTAGAGGAGTATTCAATCCCCATGCCTGAACTAGATACCTCATTCATTACGCATTCTGGTTATGATGTCAGCCTGCATGTGATATAATTGATTGTGATGTCATATACACGAGTGAAATATCGGATTTATTCATTGATATTTTTAATAATTTTTCTTATTATTTTTATCATCATCATGATCATCATCATCATCATCATCATCATCATCATCATCATCATCATCATCATAATCGCGTGCGTGCGTCCAGATGTGTAACGTATTTTATTGGCATATATACACTAGGTGTTCGTGGCCGCGAGTGCTTATAAACAACAACACCAACAACAACACCGCCACCACCACCACCACCACCCCACCACCACCACCAACAACAACAACAACAACAACAACAACAGCAGCAGCAGCAGCAGCAGCAGCAGCGGCGGCAGCAGCGGCGGCAGCAGCGGCGGCGGCGATACGTTACGAAAGCCTGTGATTATATTTGAACAATGTTATGCATCTATGTATCTCTATGTATTTATTATAAATAATAATAATAATAATAATAATAATAATAATAATAATAATATAAACTACGTTTTGCTATTACTATGATAGCATGTTATTAACCATTAATACTCATATCAGTCAGAAACGTCTTCTGCAGTGATCTTGAGAAATGTCCATTTGCAGACCAAGAGAAGACTATTGTTGAAAATTTACCACTGGAATGACTGGATCGATAACCGAGCCAGTCATTCAAGTGGTAAATTTTCAAAAATAGTTTTCTCTTCGTCTGTAAACTGATATTTTTTATGAGAAAATTGAAATTTTCTTGAACAAATGCAAGTGTTAAAGGGTTGAAGAGGTAAGATTGGATTAGAAAATACAATCATATTTAGAGCATTGATAGATAAACTATTTGTATTCTTATTTTAAAATTGTTATCCTATTATTCGTAAGTTAGGTTCATTCAAATCCAATATGGATGATTAAAACTCACAATGTTTCGTTAATCTGCCAATATATTTAATTAATTAGATGTCGATTCTGACACGGCTAGCCATGTATCTGAAATGGTGCAACCGTACCATACAGAGAATGTCGATGTTCACTAGATGCGTGTAGGGCTGTTCGATTATGGAAATAAATAATCGGCTATGGTGTCTGGAAAATAATTTATTCAATCTGATAATCGATTATTTAATCTTGAAACTTTGGAAGTAGCAACGACGTAGGGAGTTGCTGGTGGTGGGGGTGGGTGGGTAGGGGGATGTCTATGGAGTATAGCTTTCTTAAAATTAATAATATTAATAATAATAATAATAATAATAATAATAATAATAATAACAATAACTAGAAAGTACAGTTGCGAGTAACTGTAAATCTGCATGCTGAAGCTGTTTTGACAAGAGTAGCATATGAATTGCTCTACCAACCGTATCTCTGTATGATTTTTTCACCTTAATGGCAATAGAATGCCAAATTGTTGGAGGGGCTAAATATCCTGAGTAATTGTGAATGGTATGGGAAACAGAATACCATCGATGGTAATAAAATATCAAATCATCTCTAACCTCTCTGTATGATTTAGGGGAGGTGGGTGGGGTTGAGCCCAGATGGCATTGATAAGTTTGAGCAATGCTAGTTGTGCTATTACCCAGTAAGGAATTGTATCAGAAACAGAATATCATGCATTGTTCTGGGATGTAAAATTCTCTTCCTAACATAACTCAGATACGGTGGGTGACTTTACTGAATTGGATGGGAATCAGAACTTGGGGATTTAGTTACCATAGTGACAATTGGTTGACAATATGGGGCCGTCCAAATATCATAGGTAATTTTTTAACCGTGATATTTATGACACTGATTTATCTCTACGGATTGGTGGGTGAAACAGAATAACAGGGATGGTTTTGAGATATGAAATGCTCTCCTTAACCTATATCTGTGTGATGGTTCTGTCCCATTGGTGGCAATAGAATGTCAAATTATGGTGGAGTGTCAAATGTCATCTATAATTTTGAGCCATGATATTTGTGCACCCCCCACCCCCCACCCCTCATTGAATTGTATCAGAATCAGGCATATTTTATAGATTTGTAGCATTCCCAGAATATATGGTTTGTTTTCTTCTTAGTTGTTCACTCCAATGCCTCAATTATCATTGTTATTAGCTCACCTGGCCAGAAAATTGTCCGTCTGTCCAGCATGCATCCGCTGGATGGATCAACTTTAAATTTATGAGGCAGCGCACAATCAAGGCAATATAAGATGTAGAAGTTCACCAAATTTCAAGTCGATCAGAGAATAATAAGAGATCCTGAGTAATTATAATAATCTGCGATGTTTTGAATGAAATATCTCGGGAAATATTTTTTAGATGCTCGACCCTATTTTTGCAATTTTTGAACATTTTGTTTTACAGTTTTTCGAATATCTCGAGAACGGAGGGACCGATTTCGATCGATAAATTGCTGAATGGATGCGCCCCAGAGAACTACACTGCGAATATGGGGGTTGGGGTGGTGTGGTATTTTTCAGATCTGATGTCTAATAAGCCGGCTATCCACGGTTGAAATTTGAAAGTGAAAATGCACGTTTTGGCTTTTTATAGACAGGTTTGTATGAGAATTTATAACTTTTCTGCATGAATCAACGGCTGGCTAACGATGTTTCAAATCTTGCATTTATATTTTGTTGGCAAGAGCTAATTCCTGCCGAAAACGAAATCTGGTAACGTTTAGCACAAAGAAACAAACTTGGCATTTGACCCTTGACCCCAAAATCAGAGGAACTCTTCGGGGGCAAATTGGTAACATCTTAACCAAGTATGGTAGTGATTCCATCAAATCTCTAGGTGTAGTCGAACTTCAAACCGAAATATTGAAAATCTCCATTTATTTCATATGGGACATTTTTGCCCACTCAAAGGTGGGTACCTCGAAAACTGCTGTGCAGATCCAAAATAAAAACACACTCGCCATCGACTCCACCATGTGTGCTAGGAGTTGACCAAGTCGGGAGTTGATCGTATCAAAACTTTTGCGAGACGAATCACACACCCCCCACCCCCGCCTCTCTCTCTCTCTCTCTCTCTCTCGCTCTCTCTAAATGCAAAGGCCAAATAGTGATCCTAGAAGGTATATCAAAATACTAACTGACTAAGGGGAGACAACTCCTAATTCTGTGTTGAATTGTTAGCGGTCAGGAGGAGTTGCCTCCCTGGTTATTGCATTTACTACTGCAGGATAAAGAGAATTAATAAAAATGAATATCTCGACAACCGCATGAGATATTTAAATTCTGTAAACGGATTCAGAATGTAGACGGCGTTGCGTGAACCGGTTGGACCAGAGTTCGGGAAAGAGAAAAATTTTAGAAATCGAGGTCGCTTCCAATTTTTTTTTTTTAAAGTTAGGAAAACGAAAAAGAAAAGAAAGTAGCCAAGATTTGCGAAAATCGGATCAAAACTCCAGGAAAAGGAGAATTTTAAAATGTTAAGATTTTTGGCATGAAAAGGGTTACTTCTCGCAACTAATTGCCCGGATTAAAGATATAAACAACAGCAATAAACTACAAATGACGTTCTATTGGGTCGATAAGGTTAGGTTGCTAAATGAGCTGATCAAATCTATGGAAGAAGATACGTTTGAAAAAAATCGTAACCGAGGATAATAATAATAATAATAAGAAGAAGAAGAAGAAGAAGAAGAAGAAGAAGAAGAAGAAAGATCCGATCGTAGAATAATAATTTGGTGCAGTTTCTGCATGCAGATTAATAATAATAATAATAATAATAATAATAATAATAATAATAATAATAATAAATAAATAAACATGCGTCAAATGCAGTTGATACAATCAGTCTATCAGCATCTTCCACCGCCGTCTTCACTTCTATGTCATTTTTTCGAGCTCAGATGTCACCACGTTGATTAAGCTGCTTTTATTCCTCTCCCATTTTCCAAAACGTCCTTTTGTGAAATGGTGAAGTTATTGTTTGGTGCAACTTCAATGTCCACATCTTTTGATGAGCGGCTATTTTGTTCGCTTGCTTTAGTTGACAATGCACCACCATCTCCATCGAACACAGTTATTGCACAGTTGTAATATTTTGTCATATAGCCTGTATATGGTGCACAGATGTCGTTATATGTAACAGATGGGGATTTTCCTAACTGGTCGTGTGTGTGTGTGTGTACGCGCGTGTGTATGTGTGCGTGTGCGTGTGCGTGTGTGTGTGTGTGTGTGAGAGAGAGGTAGTCTTCCCGCCACACACACACACACCCATCAATAATGAAGCGACTTCTGGTTGGTATAGTTGTGATTATGCTAGCTTGTGATTTCAACAGAGCACCTAAACGACTTTTAGTTGATTTTCTCATTAATCCTTCAGAGAAAGATAAACGGCATGAAATTTGACAGTTCAAAGTAGAGGAATTTGTCCAATTCAGAGCTGCCATCAAGGACACCGCATATGCAACGTCGGGATTAACGTCTACCACTTCACCACGAACTGTTACCGATTTCTTTGCCCTCGCCAAAGTCTTTACATGATCATTGCAACTTCAGATCAGCAAAATTGTGTCCAGCCACATATTTACCAACTGTCCTCAGATTTCTGATTTCCAATTAATGTCCTTCAAGCAACTTTGTCAGTCACAATAGACGTGCATGGAATGGAGGGTGCGTTGTGAACCAGACAACAAATCTTTCAATATCTCTCATATCTCTGGCAATATTCTCTTTATTGAGGTCTCTGTGCTGCTCAAATGAGGTAGCATGAATTCCCGCAATTTTTTCAATGGCATCGCACATTTGTATGCACTTTGGTAGAGCATGGACCCATTTGGTTCTGGTAGATTCTGACATCCCACTTTACTTTAGGGAGACATTTATCAAATTACCCCAGACTATTTATCATATCTAAATAGTTTCATGAATAGCAACCTTAAATTATAAGAACCATGTTTACACACTAAGAAAAGAAATATATTAAAACTTGATATATGTGTATATACAGCTTCATTGACACGTTAGTAACAACATAATAAACGCCCCCAATTTTGCAGTCTGTTAGCTGGATACAGTGAACTGTGTTGAACATTTGGTATTATTTGGAACTATTAATTTGCTAATTATCCAAGTGATATTATATTGATAATGCGATTTACTAGCTCAGTCTATACTTTCCTATCAGCAGATATCATACTCAGCATACATTTAAGAGGAACCCTATCTTATGTCGTTTTATGCCATGAATAATATTAATTAATTAGCTAATTAATAAGCTATGAGGTAATTTTTATCTTAGTTGTTATTTTTTTTTAGCTCTGTCCGTTATTTCCTTTCGATAGATACCATACTTGACCCATTTCTGACACATTAGAATTGTTTGAGATTTTTTGTTGAATTTCTAAAAATAAATAATTTAATTAACATGTTTAATTGATTTCTGGATTTAGGTCAAGGAGGAAACTCAGGGGCTTTTAAAATGGTGTTACTAATGCTGTAGAGAAGCTGTAATACAGCTTTGACATATTTCTTTCCTTGAAAAATACTATAAGTCCTCTACTAATGATAAAGAAACGAGTAATAGTAGAAATTATAGGAATATTAGAAAATATATAGAGGATCTGAAACGCTTACGCTCGTGCAATGTAATCATTTTTGACTCAGTTGATAATAGCGATATGAAATGGGACCTAGCTTGAGATTCTATTTATCATATAAACTCATATTTTGACGAAATTTTCAATAAAGTCTCCCTTAACCCATTTTGAACGCACCAGTTTGCTATGTTTGATTTCATCACATGATTCATAAATAACAGATAGCACATGCTATATCTGACGTACAGGAATGAGTTCAATAAGAGCGCCTTTCATAGTGGATAATATGACATCGCAATATGCCGATTGGAAGATATTTTACAGTAGCAATGACTATATCCATCGTGCTTTCTATAAGGAGTTACCTGCCCTATTCTTGTCACCAGGATCTGTTGCAAATATGTTACCTCTGTACTACCTCATTGCTCTGAAAAAAGTACTGATCACCAGTATTTATGTTAATCACTAGTTTAGCTGTCACTGATTGGCTGACATGTATAAGTCATGTGGGAATGACAAGCAAGATACAACCACATGTGATTGTTCAAAGGCTGTTGTCCAGACGGTGTGCAAGTTTTCTCTCTGGTTAGGCAGTTAATGTGAACATCCACCATCTTGTCCTGTTTGCCAGTATCAGGTTTTACCACCTTTGTTTCCCACTGAAGGCACGGGTACAAGTCACAAGTAACTTTGTCTTTCAGTGCTGTGTTGGTGTATGGGTTGTGTTCGCAATAACATGGACGCCATTCTTATATTACCAATATGCGGACTTGGTCCTGTATAACGGCGAATCTGAATTTGTTTGCATCTTCACTGGAGATTTACTCACCAGATATATGGCATTTCTAATCACCAATACAATATATCCAGGTGTGGCTATAGTGTTGTTTTATATCGCCAAGTATATTCGCATTGTACAAGCCAGGAAGAACATCGCTGTACAACAAGAATGAAAAGAAGGCAATGCGCAGGCAGTCTTCATAGTAATAGTACAATTTCTTTAATACATGGATTCCAATGATTATTTATACTGCAGAACGACATGCTAAGCAAGGAGAAGGTTTATGTCAAGATAAACTGTGGCTTATATTCAACAAGACTATGTCTAGTAACTCTATTCTCAACCCCATGGTATATTGCTTAGCTGCTAGGACTGTGAGAAATGACATTGCAAACTGTAGGACATGTTCTATGCCTTGATCATCCTCTTGGACAAGAATTGCTGCAAAAGCATAACTGGAAGCATATGTGTACAACCGACATGGTTTGTTCAGGTTCGGGTATGTCAAGCCTGTTCGCTGCACAGCATATTCTTCAGCTTGTTCAATGCCATCTGCTCTTCTTTATCCCACACAAATTGCTTATGCTTCTTTGTCAAACCACTAATGGATGAGCTATCTCTGCATAATTCTTCACACATGATCTGTAGCATCCTGTAGCACCCAGAATACTTCTCACTTCTCCAACGTCTTGAGGAGCGTTCATTTCTCGAATGACCTTCATTTTCCCATCTTGGGGAGAAATACCTTGTGCTGAAATGCGGTAACCAACTAGAGCTACCAAATTGCTAGCAAAATCTCACTTCTTGCTTTTCAGCTGGAGGTTGTACTCTCGTATTAGCTGCATGACTAGTCTTAGATGATGAGCATATTCCCTATCGTTCTTAGAATATACTCCTACATCATGGATTAATACATGTATGAATTGTCTGGCAGAGCCTTCAAATACGGGGTTCATTGCACATTGAAAAATTGTGCCTGAGTTACAAAGTCTGAAGGGCATACGAATCCATTCAAAAATACATTCAGAGCAGATAAACGCTATCATTTTTCAGTCTTGGCTGGACATTGGAATTTGCCAGTATCCAGACTTGAAGTCCACCATCAAAAACAGAGATGCTCCATATATAGAGTCAAATATATCGGATATGTTCGGCAACGGATATTAATCTTTCCGACAGACACTATTTAAAGACCTGTAGTCGATACAAAAGTGAGTGGCGCCATCTTTCCTAGGTACTAGGGTGATAGGCGATGCTCATGGTGATGACGCTGGCCTAATCACTCCAGCTTCCAACATTTCCTTGACCTGTTCCTTAATGATATGGGCTTCCATCAACGGCATACTGTAGGCACGTTGCCTGATCAGTGAAGGATCTCCCATTGGAACTGTACACTCAACCATAGGGTTTTTACTTAATGTCGTTGGAGGATCAGTATCGAAATTATCGGTAAAGTCGCTAGGTACCGTATCAATAACTACATATCCTGTCGTTTCTTTAATACTGGCCTCATAAGTTTATAGATAAGTATCCTGGTGCCTATATGGGACATTGAGTTTATATTTCTTACCTTACCATACCATTCCATCTCACACTTGCCATAATCAATCACATACATACCCACACGTAATGAATCCATACCAATCAAACCTTCATGCTTCATGCCTTTCACAACAAGCACTGAAATCGAGCATGCATTCTGAAATCATATTTGTGGTTCTCCAAACATATCAAATGGGAGTACGATTTAAAGTAAGTAATGTTCCAGCTTTCCTTAAGGGACGAGCACCAAAAACAGTTTTCCAAATATCACACCTAATGAGTGATGTACTAGCACAAGTATCTATCAATAAATCTACATACTCACCAGTTTCGTCCTTTAGTCCCTTAGTATTTTCTAATAACAATCGGATCAGGAACCATTCGGTTTGTGGTTCCCTCCGCTGGCGTCCTGCATAGCTCCTGCATCTTACGTCTTCTCCATGATGCTCAGGATCCAAGCCATTGCCATTGCCATTACCATAACCATAACCATAACCACAACCATAACCATTGACATTGTCATAACCATAACCATTGCCATTCCCATTGCCATTACCATAACCAACTGAGTCGATCTCCATTGCTTCGCATCTTGGCTTAGTATCTCGTCTCATAGGTTGACTGTTCATATTGCGAGGACTCTGCCAGTTCATGTGTCCGGTCGCTCCGCACCCATAACATCGAATTCCTGGTCATGCATCAATTCAATTAGGCTGTGGTAGTGCATTATTTGCTGTCGTTGCAAGGACATTGATTATTCATGTGACCATTCTCGCCACACACCCAGCACGTGATGCTCGCAATCATGTTCTTCAGTGCCCGTTTGTCATGTATGGACGAACTCTTTGCAGTATCTTCATACTCTGTGTGCTCGTTTGGTTTGGCTGAGTTTTCTTCAAAGTCAGGCAGTATCGTTTGATATGTCCAGTTTTCCTACACTGACGACACGTTGTCATTCTCTTTGGCTGCCCCAGTTGCTGTTTCCCCTTTTGCAGATACTGAGGCATATTCGCTTTGGTAGTTTCACTTAACATGAACTGTCTGTCCACACTGGTTATATTGTGGTGGCTTTCATGTTGTTGGAACAGTAAACCACTGTGGCTGTATTGTATTGTTATTCGATATGATCATTTGAAGGTTCTTCATCGTGTCAAATATCTGGTTAAACACTTTATCGTGACGCACAATCAAGCATCGCTCTAAATCAAGAAAAAGCTTCTCAGTATAAGTCTCGGTGTATCCGAGTGCATCAACCTCCATTGATTCTCTGCATCGCATGACACTGATGTTCATGGCATCAAGCAAGTCTTTGTAATTTCCTTGCTGTTTAATGAATTTGATGGCGGCCTCTAGCATATCTTTCTCTTCATGCACTATTTGTCCCACCATTCATTCATTCGCCAGAGCTCTGATGTACGCCCTAGTCACTCCGCCATTGTAGGGCTCATTGTTTCAAAAATCATATGCTTTCTTCAGCTCATGGTTGTGGTTACTTTACTATGAAAAACAGACTTATGTACCACTATTTCAAGTCAGGTAATCATAGTGAAAAGAAACAGGTCATTGTACCAATTTCCTTAAGAGAAAAGGTCATGAAACTAGGGCATGAAACCGTTATGGCTGGTCACATGGGAATTGCTAAAACAATGATTCGGATTTCGCAGAATTTCTATTGGCCTGGTATTAATAATGATGTTAGAAAATTTTGTCAGCCTTGCGGATATTGCCAGAAAACTATTCCCATAGGTTGAGTTGCTTGTGCGCCGCTTCAAACTATGCCACTGATCGATACTCCCTTCCGTCGCGTTGCCGTGGACATTATCGGTCCAATAGAACCTAGATCCAATAATGGTAACCGATTTATACTTACACTAGTTGATTATGCTACGAGATACCCTGAGGCGATACAATTACCGTCTGTAGACACTGAAAGGGTAGCAGAAGCCTTGATGAACATTTTCTCCCGAGTAGGTCTGCCTGATGAAATTCTGTCTGACAATGGGTCACAATTTACATCACACAGGATGAAGGAAGTTTGCCGTATTATATCTGTGAATCAATTATTTATTACACCCTATCATGCTATGGCAAACGGTTTGTGCGAAAAGATGAATGGAACTTTGAAGCAAATGCTCCATAGAATTTGTTTAGACCACCCTTAAAGACTGGGATCACTATATTGAGCCAGTACTTTTCGCCTATCGAGAAGTTCCCCAAGCTAGTACCCAGTTTTCACCTTTCTAATTTGTTTATGGTAGGACTGTTAAAGGTCCTATGTCAGTTCTGAAACAATTATGGACTAAGGATGATATTAATGAAGATGCGAAAACTACTTATGAGTATGTTGTAGGTCTCCGAAATCGTCTTGAAGAAACTAGCAAGTTAGGAATGCAAAACTTGGTCAAATCGCAAATAAAATATAAGAAGTATTTTGACCGTAAGACTAAGGCTAGATCTTTCACTCCCCAGTCTAAAGTTTTGGTCTTGCTTCCTACCAAGTCTAACAAACTATTGTTGCAATGGAGAGGTCCTTTTGAAGTCTTAGCAAAAGTAGGCATATGTGATTACTGCATTAAAATGGGTTCAAAAGAGAAGATTTTTCACATTAACATGTTAAAGCAGTATTTTGACTGTGATGCTCCGGTTGAAGCAAATTTAATAGCTGCTATTAATGAAGACACTGATGAAACTAATGCATTTAATAATGAAGCTCTTACTAACGATTATCCGTCAAAAGAACCAGAATCTGTTAATATTAACCCTGAATTGTCTGAAAAGCAAAAGGGAGATATAATTTCATTAATTCATGAGTTCGAAGATATATTTTCAGGAAACCTGGTTTGACTGACATAGCTGGATATGACATACATTAATGATGAAACCCCTTTATGTCAGAAACCTTATCCTATACCTCATCTTTGGTTGAAACTGTCAAGTCAGAGGTACAGGAAATGTTGGATATGAATGTTATTGAACTGGCTATTTCTCCACACCAATTTCCATTGATTCTTGTAAAGAAAAAAGATGGAAGTTGTAGGCCCATGGTAGATTTCAGGAAATTGAATCGTATTACTGTATTTGACGCAGAGCCTATGCTAAATGCAGACCAGATATATGCTAAAGTTCTAAATTGTAAATATTTCTCCAAGTTAGACTTTTGCAAAGGTTACCGGCAGATCCTACTCACTGAAAAGGCTAAGAACTATGCATCGTTCAACAGTCCCCTCGGATCATTTCGGTTCTGTACCATGCCATTTGGCTTAATTAATGCTGGAAGTTCATACAATAGATGGGATGAGAAAGTTGTTAGATGGCTTAGAACACGCTGACAGCTTTGTGGATGACGTATTGAGTTAATCTGTAGAATGGGAAAACCATATCTCTTCACTTTTCAGATTTTTTTCATCGTATCCGTGATGCTAAGCTTACGGTGAAACTGTGCAAATGCTATTTTGGGTTTGCTAAGATAAACTATGTAGGTCACGAGGTTCGTTTGGGTGGATTAGCTACTCTTGAGGATAAGATAACCCAAATTAAGAATGCAGGTCAACCACGTTCTAAGACTTAGGTCAGGTCATTTCTTGGTTTATCCAGATTTTACCATAAATATGTTCCCAATTATGCTGAAATTGCTGCGCCGCTGACTGATTTGATTAGGAATGGCGCTCCCAGTAAGATAGTTTGGGAACCAGCCCATCAGAAGGCATTTGAAACTTTAAAGCATCGTTTGTGCAATTCTCCCATACTGTTATTACCAGATTTTCACAAAGAATTTGTTCTGCGAGTAGATGTATCAGATGTAGCATTAGGTGATGTTTTACTTCAGGAAAGTGAAGGGATGCTTCACCCTGTAGCATTTGCCAGTAGGAAATTAAAAGCTAGTGAAAGGGCATATTCTGTTGTAGAACGTGAGTGTTTAGCTATAGTATGGGCGACAGAAAAGTTCATGGTGTATCTGTATGGTAAACCATTTGTAGGCCAAACAGATCATCAACCCTTGGCATTTCTAAATAAAGCTACAATTGAAAATCCGAGAATCATGCGGTGGGCGCTATTTTTACAAAATCTAAATTTTGCTGTTCATGTTATCAAGGGAAAAGACAATGTTGGGGCTGATTATTTGAGCAGAGTACATGCATGAATCGTGTTATTGAGTATGTTACCATGTAACTTCTTTTAGTGGGAGAGTGTGTCACGATTTTGTATGCTGTGATATTTATGCATGCCCCTGTTGTATATCGTACATAATTTTGTAAATAATTTTATCATCAATGATAGCTTTAGCATGCCTATTTCTTTTACTATTATTCTGTTGACAGCGTGCGTGTGTGCGTGCAAGAGCATTAGCATAATAATGCGTGTAATCTTTTGTTATTCTATTTGTTTATTGCATGTTTGCCGTGTGCTTGTAGTTTGTGCGATTGTCGAAGTAAGGGGTCTCCGAATCCTTTATTATTTAAATTTAATTTTACTACGATGCGTGCACAATACTATTTCGTAGTATTTTCATTCATAACTTGTGAGCGTGGGAAAATTTTGCAGCGTCCCTCAGGTTACGTGTATTCACTGTCTTGTCTAAAATTCTTGACTTCGTGAATTTGTAGCTACTGCGGTTTTTTGCTTCCACTTGTTATGTAAATTAGTGTTGCTTTCTATCTGTATATAGTCCTTGAATTTTGGTCATTGGCTATCGTTACTTCACGTTCATTATTGTTACTGGTATGCAGTTTTAAGTTAGCAGATCGTTGTGTGCGACATCTTTGCATTGGTTAACGCATGTCTTGGACATCTTGATTGGTCATGCCTCAGGTGAGAGAAAGTTTGTATTTTATTTGACTGCTCATTTCAATCTTGTACCCAGTTGTTGTCTAATATTCGTGTATTTTTTGTGATTATTTTGGGTGCAATTTGATTGAAATCTGCTGCTGCCTACGGCACTATTCCTCCCTGATAATTCTAGTTATGGGCCTTTGGAATGTATACATTAATCATTTATGCATGGGGTGTAAACAATTCTTTTTCTCTGACGTCATTCAGATTGCAACATTTCGTTATACTGTATATGCTTTACATCACAATCAATTAAGTACCTCACCACAGCTTGATTACCCCGTGTTAAAAGTGTTATCATGATATAGCGTATATTTACACATTGCGCAATTCTGTTTACGATTATCATTGACTTTTGATTAAAGGTGCATTATCACCTGTCATTAACCTTTGTCCCTAGCTATTTTCTGATGACTGCTATACGGGGCTAGTGGCTAATGATATATTTACATTTATGATGGCATGAGACTTTAGTTTATATTGGTGTGAGTGAGCCAATTTATTATATCTTGATGTATACTTAGCTTGTGTGTTTGCTTGCTGTACTATTGCCGTACTATTGGTGGCATGCGCCATGGTGGGTTTGTGTGTTGCAGTAGTTATCTAGAGTCGCCGTACTAGATGTCAGAGTTGCAGCCTTTGAGCAGGTTGTCGTCTATACATATGAAGTCGAGATCATCTACAGAGTAGCTACCATTCTCACACTCGGTGCACCGAGAATCTTCATGGGCCCCATCACGACAGTCATCACGACAGTCATCACGACAGCCATCACGACAGTCATCACGACAGCCATCACGACAGCCATCATGACAGTCATCACATCACTCTTCACGTCAACATATCTTTAGTTAAGTATTTGTTTTATTTATTGTAAATACATTATTCTCATTCATTTAACCAATTCTTTGTGTTTTGATGTTTACTAGAAAGCACGTTCCCCTAGTCATTGCTCTGTTAATTTAAGTTACCTTGTCATCTGACATCACAATCTAGTCGGTCTTATGGCGTCATAATCATATCTTTATTTGACTGTCCGTTTTAGTAGTTGTTTGAGCATCCACCCTTGCCATACCCCTAGACACCCACTTCCTAATTGGTGGCAATGGGCCTCACCCTCCTACTGTGCTCTTGTATCGAGTACCGTGCTTGCAGGCTTTTGACGTCTGCGCTAAGTTCACTAAGCTTCATAAATATTAATGAGGTGGGGTCAGACAACTTCTGCCAATGAAATTGCTGAAATTGCTGGATAAGAAATAAAGGAAGCACACAAATTTACACACATGCATAAGTCAAAATGGCGGTTTTTTTGTTACCAGAAACCAATCTACATGTTTTCTGTTCCTCAGATAACTCGTTTATAACAAAATGATTGCAAATTTTTGCAAATGTCTCTTTCCAGTTCAACAGCATCGCCATCATTGCTGTTGTTGTTGTTGTTATGATTGTAAATTAGGTCAGTGGATTAAATCTTGCCTATCACGTTAAGCAAACTGAAATCTGGTTGGTGGACTCTAACCGGCTTGTAATGTTGAGTCACATAGCAAGAGATCACAGGACTGCAAGTACGGCCATTAACAGAGGGGCTATGTGAGTGGGTGTATGTTAGGACCATGAGAACGATGGTAATCCATTTGACAGCTCAACACTAACAAGACAGATTGCACCTCTCTCCACTGTATCTTTGTAGCTGTCTACCATCACCTCTGCGAGGAGCAAGTTGTCATCGCTATGCATATGGTTCTCTGCTTCTTGTTTGTAGCTGCTATTATCTGAGAACTCTGTGTCTGTTGCGCTACCACCATCATGAGGCAGCCTGCACGATTTCGAGTGAGGGGAAATCTCTGATGGCCATAACCATAGGTATAGGAATATTTCACAAAAGACTGCAATGTACACATCCGACAGCAGCATAGAAGGACCACAGGCAAGAAGCAATCATAACATCTACTAAATTTTCCCCTAAAATTTTGGAGGGACGTCTAGCTCATCTCCCCCTTCTTTTTCTTTCCTATCCTAGAGATCTCTCATATGTTTGTTCCTCTCCGCACCAAATAGGAGGACAGATAGATATAGTTAACCAGGTTTCTCTCCCCAAAACCCCACCCAACCACCCCATTAAACCATCTAAACAGAAACATATCTTACGATCCCCACAGTGTGAATAATGCACACACTTACCCACAGGTACTAAGAAGTACTGCTAGCCACTCCGGAGGTTTATTTTGAAATATGGCATTATTACTGCCGATTTGCGCTGCTCCAACATCAAATCCTCTTTGCATCGCCTTATGGAGAAGGACCAATCCTTGATTTAACTGGGGATGACACTGAACTGTTTGAGCTTTTACTTATTTCATTCCTGATATGAATGTATCAGGTTACAGAATAACGTCAGTTAGGCCTACCTCCAAGAGAGATGAGTAAAAGATATGTTGACAACCATCAAACTTGCTGAAAAAACCTATGATGGAATGAGATATTGTTTGCTGTGTAATTGGTGAAGCACTATAAGCAGTTACTATATGGATATTGTCTCTTGATTAGAACTGATCACTCATCTCTAAGATGGCAAATAAGCATTGGCAGGAAAAAGAGAATTTAATACATGCACCTCTCCATAGAATTCCAGAAATCGAAAAGAGACGGCAGTTAGTTCTTGAGCTTTAGACAAAGATTTTCTGCAAAAGCCAAAATGAGTTATGTTGAATATTAGATGGGCTGATGTCTGCCTACAGTTTCGTCCATTTCAAGGTGAAGCAGTTGATGAATAGGACTTGAGATTCCAAGGGTTCTGAATTGGAGCATAGGTATATCCCGACATACAAGCAGGAGTGTGACGAGGCTAATTGAAGCAATAAAACGTAGGAACATGGTCATTACCAGCCAAAATAAATCGCAATGTCACCACAATCCGAAGATTTTGCAGGACAGATTACCTGATGGAATGACTTTTCACCGGTTTCGATTTTGAAATCACCCATTGACCTGGTAAAGAACCTGGGAATATTAATTCATTGCCTCGCCCGTACTCT
Source organism: Chaetoderma sp. LZ-2023a (assembly GCA_034401795.1). Lineage (NCBI taxonomy): Eukaryota > Metazoa > Mollusca > Caudofoveata > Chaetodermatida > Chaetodermatidae > Chaetoderma > Chaetoderma sp. LZ-2023a. Next base: position 182,725,343 of record CM067370.1, on the reverse strand, counting down.
TCAAACAAAGAATACCAAAAACAGCATCTGGCGCTATGGGGACCTCCAACTTACAGGTTTCTTATTAGACCTAGCTGTATGGGCACTGGAATGGATACAGGCTGCTCAAGGAAGAGACGCTGAATTGGCTGTTATACAGGATTCGTATGCTGAAGCCCGAAAATGATGAAGATAAAAGAATGATTTCCTAATATTCATTGGTAAGCAAGTTTTACCATCAAAGGTTCAGTGAATGGCGGATTGTTGATGAAATACTATATTCGGAAGACCAGTTAGAGTTCCACGTGATTTCGTTCATATTATTCTAGAACAAACACATGATAACGCTGGGCGTATACTACGACAAAGATTAGCAATAGAACAAACTAAACAGCGATTTAAAACCAGGTTCCATATATATGCCATAGGCAGCAACAGCACCGAGTCAAATTAGTTTCAATATATTCAACAGGTTACCCGCATAGTTTTCTGGAAATGGATTGTCAGGGAAGTCGGGGATCGATCGATCCCACACATACGAAGCGTGGCCTTTCCTGACTAACTTAGCAACGTCATTCATGGCGTAATTGATTATGACGTCATCCTACACGTCACGTAGTTGATTATGGCGTCATATGATTGGTGGATAAACTGGAATCCGCCATTACTTATATAGACTACGCATTCACACATGTCGATCCCAGCTTTTATTATAGACGGTAGCTTGGTGTTGAAATACTAATAGACATATATACCGTATTGCGCAATAAATCTCTTGAGGAAATACCAGTAATTAATAACCAGCGAACAATGAATATTAATGGGAGGGCATTCCAATAATAGTGCTGCGTGATCCCGTAGTTGCGTGCGTGCGCGCGTTTGTGCGTGCGTGCGTGCTTGCGTGAGTGATGTAGGTTGTGTTGGCGGGTGAGTGGCCAACTAGACGGAACTGTATCTTAAAAACTACAGATGATGATATCATTTGGCTCAAATTTGACCACAACAACAGCGGAAGAGCAGGGCTTCCAAACTCTTATTGCATCTTGTTGAAATGTCAATTATTGCCCCGCCCATCTCTAGCTAAGCTCCACCCACATCACGCTCGTAGTGGGGTCGATCGATCTCTGAACTCCCTGACTAGCAATTTTCATAAAACTATACAGATAAACTGTTAAATATTATAAAACTAATTTGACTGGTTGCTGTTGCTGCCTATGCGTCCAGTCAGATTAGTTTCAAAATATTCAACAGAATGTTTATTAAATGGTAAAGACATACAATTCGTACGTGTCGGACTATTAAGCGCTAAAGACGGACTATATGGATTCATTCATGACGTCATGATTATGGCGTCAGCCTACACGTCACTTAGATGATTATGACGTCATATGATGGATGGATAAACTTGTAAAGGTCCATTCTGTGATTCACAAACAGCAGAATCGATCAACCCGTATGCTGTTATGTGTATGCCTCTATATACGGGTTCTCCTGCTCATTGTGATAGAGACATGCAGTCATGTCGTATAAATGTAGGCTACACAAGGGAGATAATCATTCATATAATGAATAATAGAGTTGCCTCGGTTGTTAATAGTTAGTCCCCTTTGATTATATTTGACCACTAACACACGTTTCGGAGGCATACCACACAGTAACGCTGCCTACTGTACTCATAATACGGCAGATGGAAATGGATTAGGAATAAATTTACTGCTTATATCCTTAGCATTCCAGTGTCTCAGGTAGGCTGCTGGGTGCGTGCGTGTGTGCGCCTGGACGTGCGTGCGTGCGTGCGTAAGTGTCTGTGTAAGTGAGTGAGTGAGTGAGCGAGCGAGTGCGCGCACGTAACGTGCGCGAGTGCATGAGTGAGTGCTCGCATGCAAGCATGCGCGCGTGTGAATGGCTGTATGCCTGTGCGTCCCTCCTTTAAAGGGGCGGCGTAGATCAAATTGAAAGAGGATGGATTACTTTGGATAGCTGGTGAGATACAAGTATTTGCATTAGTTATTTTTCATTGTGTCTTTCCCTGTCTGCCTGTCTGTCCGTATGTATGTTTGTCACTGTGTCTGCGTCTCCGAATATAGGGAAGCTAGACATACGATACGTCACAGAAATGTTAATTGATTAGGGGAATTAAAAGAAGTATTTTTTTATCAGTCCATTCATCTGTCTATCAGCGAATATTGATTGGCATATGTAAATCACGTGTAAAACATATGTCGGTCCTGATGCGTAGATGGAAGGACGGACTGGCAGACGGACCACGGAAACCGTGTATAATACCCAGCCTGCGATGAGTCCAGTACAATGAATTGATGAAGAGAGCTAATTAATGGGCCTTTCCCCATTTTGCTATGCCCCGCCCAGCTCAATCTAAGCTCCACCCACACCACGTCCGTGTTGGTATCGATCCATCTCTGAACTCCCTGACCATCAATTTCTAGAAAACTATACAGGTAATCTATTGAATATTTTGCAACTAATTTAACTGCGCGCTATTGCTGCCTATGACAAAATATTCAACAGCATGCTTATTAAATAATAGACATACAATTCGTACGTGTCGGACTATTAAGAGTTAAAGACGGGCGAAATATAATCATTTATGACGTAAAGATTATGACGTCATCCGACACGTCGCTTAGCTGATTATGACGTCATATGACATCAGATGCTAGATGGATACTCTGGAAAGGTGAATTGTGCGTTCGTTGCTCAATAATTACTCAGAATTACAGCTGGTGAGGCAGAGCCGAACCTTAAGGCGGTGCAACAAGTGCATTTGCACAGAGCCCCCAAAATGTGAAACAAAAATTCCTTTTTAAATTGCAAATTCACAGCAAAATGACTGAAAATAAAATTGTGTGAATTGTATAATTTTAGAGGCTTAAACTGCGGACCTAGATGTCATGAAACGAAATAAAACTTAACATATGATGGTCTCATTACGCATAAATTAATATAATATTTTAAGTTGTGAATTTGAAATGGAGACACGAGTCCTTAACTCAAACTTAAAAAATTATGTTAAATTATACGTAAAGCTGAGTTTCTATAGAACCTTACGCGCCACGTCTCACGCCTCACGCCTCACACGTGAACGGAAGAATTAACATATCAATAGCAATGCCACGGTCTCCATAGGCATTGTCGCGTCACTTTTACTTTCGATTCATGCCTCACGCGTGAGGAAGGAATGGGCATGTTCATTCTTTGTGAGGTGAATCGTAACTGGTAGCTGTAGCAAGCGTTTAAATCGTTGTCATAATACAGGTAATTTCTAGAACTTACTTTCGGAATTATGATTTATAAATATTTTACGCAAAGATATACGATTTTATTTTTAAAAATTCAACAGAAAATGTTTACTTTCTTCTCCAAGACTATATATCCAATCTCTCTGAAAATCACACCAGGCACACTTTAGTGTTTCCAGCCGATAATAAATAGCCGAGATATGAACTTCTGAAAATTTGTTACTAGTTTTGTAGTAAATTCAGACACATTTTTGGTGCAAACTTTGAATTATACATTTTGCAAAAGTGAACATCTTGAACACTTTTTGCATATTTTGACGAAATTTGATACACAGATGTATTATGAAAATACAGTTACATCTGATAGCAAAACTCGCCCAGTGACCTACTTTTCATGGTTCAATGATTTTCGTCAATATCTTGAAAACTTCTTGACCTATTTGCACAAAACTTTGTAAAAGTGACATTGATGGAAACGCGCATGTAGTGTGAGGCGTGAGGTGTAAGGCGTGAGGCGTGGGCTTCTATGGAAAGCCAGCCTAATGAAATCATATGTTAAGATTTATTTCCCAGAGGTATCGTATAGAATTTCTCGTCAGGTGATGTGAACAGAGTAGCATACGTTCTTCTAGTCCTGTTGGTATGCGCCATATATGGTTTCTAAGTTTGGTGAAATTTATGCAATCCTTTAGCACATGCGCAGTGAAATTGTTTGAAATTGAAATTGAAAAGTGACTGTTGTGTTTATCCACACGGGCATATAGGGGAGGATACCAGGTGAAGTATCTTATGCATATGTTGATTAATCATGTTATGACCAGTTCTCAAGCGAAAGAGCTTTGCTCTGACTGGGATAGTGCATGGTATTCATCGACTTGCCGACTGGTTCTGAACAGACTTTTAATAATACTAATTGCCGCTGCAAACGTCGCCAGAATATCTACTTGTGACATAGAAGCTCCTTGTTTTGCCAGCGTTTCTGTACGTTTATTCCCAGGAATTCCACAGTGAGAAGGCGCCCACTGCATCACAACTGTTTTACAATCGGTAATAGGATGAGATACATCTGTGAGTTCATGTAGCTTATTGTTGTTGAGAGCCTCTAGGACTGACAATGCATCTGTAAGGAAGACAACCTGTGATAAATCATCATCTCTATTTTAATGATGCTAGCAGCATGAATCAGGGCTTGAATTTTTGCATTGTAGTTGGAGCAGTGCTTTCCCGTAGCATATTGTATAGAGAGTTAGGTGCGGGATACTGTGGTTTATTAGAGGTTAGATTTGTCAGTTTTGTTGATTGATCATCCACGTGTGCTAATGTCAACAGCACTGGTGCTATATGGTAACTGAAGAGCAATTCATGGTCCACCGCCATTGCTTGCCGCCACATATGGTAATCTCCCGAAGAGATCCCACATGCCATGCAAATCGTTGATTTTTTTTTGGCCATCACACACTATTGACCTGGATAAGTTGAACTGGAACATTCATTAACTGTTCCACCACCACCACCTCTCTCTCTCTCTCGTCTCCATATCTCAGATCGTAAGCTGTGTGAAATAAAACTGAACGTCAACGTGTTACCTCAGGTGTCATTAACCCTTTAACCCTCGAATTTATTCAAGAAAATTTCTATTTTCTCATAGAAAATGTCCACTTGCAGACCAAGAGACGACTATTTTGAAGTTTTAGCACTGGAATGACTGACTCGGTTAGCGAGCCAGTCATTCCAGTTGTATATTTTCAAGAATTATCTTCTCTTAGTCTCCAAATGGACATTTCTCAAGACGACTGCAGATGCCATTTTTGGCTGATATGTGTGTTAAAGGGTTAACATAAAAATCGATATGTATCTAAATCAGTCTCGCAGCTGCTTCGCGGAAACGGAGATTCCCTGCAGGGTATCCGAATTGGTGTTATATAGCATTCTCGGGGTATTATGAACACCGAGGACTATATTTCAATGTTCGAATCCTATAATAAATGGCCTAAATTGTCTTCTCTTGGTCTGCAAATGTGCATTTTCTATGTGAAACTTGAAATTTTCTTAATTAATTTCGAGGCAAGATAAAGGCCGGAATATGATGGTTTGAGAACCGGAATGGGTTATCTCCACTTATCACGATGTTCGGAATGTCTGATTGAACGTGGAATGAGTTACTTCCCCTTATAACATATACTATAGGCTTATGTTAAGATTATATATTGTAGGTTAGATATTTCACTCGAAATTTAGGTTTGCCATAATAACATATAATATAGGCCTATGTTAGGGTTGTATGTTGTAGGTTGTTAAAATAAAGTAGCCTTTTCACTGGAAATTTAGATTTGTCATCATGCCGCCCCACCCCATTTAACAGCAAATAATAAACAGTCTGTTGAATATTGTGTAACTCATTTGACTTTCCGCTGTTGCTCCTATAGGCAACCACATCACCCAGTCAAATTAGTTTCAAAATATCCCACAGTTTACCTGTATCGTTTACTGATATTTGATATTCAGAAAGTGTAGGGATCGATAGATCCCAACTCGGAAAAGCGTGGGTGGAGCTTAGCTAGAGGTCGGCGGGGAATAGCTAAAACTGGATTCATCCATTAGCCCTTAGGTCCTTCAATATCAGGCCATAAATTCATAGGTGAGCGAAACAATCGTTTCACTGGAGGTTATACCCGCCACCATGAACCTTCACCGCAATACTGAGTAGCTAATGCAGGTACCTACCAGATATAAGATTTATTTAATGACTATTACATTCTGTCGAATATTTTGTTGGTGAAGCGGTATTATATTCTATTATAGGCGTCCAGGGCTGACACTCAGGTAACCTATTTTTAGTTTACCCAATTTTTTTTTAATTTATAGACTGCTCCCACTGTCTTATTTTGGATATGGTGATTACGTATATTCTGTAACAATGTCTGAAAATTCGTCCTTCTCAAAATAGATCGTCAATCAGTAAAAGCCAATAATAGAATCTGGCATCGATCCTTGTTGTGACAACTAATGGTGAAAATTGAAACTGAGAAAACGTGTCACGCTGAGAGGAGTTAAATACGTCACGGTTGGGTAGACTATCACTAAGGCAATGGTTGGATCCAGTTTTAGCCATGGCGCATCCATCTCTAGTTGTCGTCTTGGGATCAATCTATCCCTGAACTGTCTGACTGTCAATTTCCAGAAAAATATACAGGTAAGCTGTTCAATATTTTGAAACTAATTTTACTGGGTGTTGTTGCTACCTAGCGCCCAGTCAAATTAATGTTGTTGAATATTTTGAAACCAATTTGATTGGGTACTGTTGCAGCCTACATCAACAGTGCTCATTCGAATTAGTTTCAAAATATTTAACATCACCTTAGTTATATAGTAAAGCCATACAATTCGGACAACGCCAGTTAATCTGTCAACAATTAACGAACTTATCTACGTCATTCATGACGTTATTGATTATGACGTCATCCTACACGTCATGTAGTTGATTATGATGTCATGTGATTGATGGATAAACTGGAAAGGTCAATTGTTGTAAGCTAAGTCCCATCCACTTAGACATCATTGGTAGGTGTTCTAATTTGGTCTTAAATTAGGTGTTAAAATCTCAGCAGTATTTGATGTTTCTTGGCTTTAAAAATTTCTAATGAAATCTTTCGGCAAAATAATAACAATCCATAATAATTATTATTCAGTAAGATCGATACTCATATAAAAAAAAATAAGACGGATAGTGCGTGTCCGAGTCCGATCTTGATCGATACATCATTGCGAAATATGTCATCTATCTAGCTACATACTGACGCGAATGTACAACTACCGTCGGGAATATCTGTGTCCTGTAAGTGTCCAGGTATTAAATGTCTTTATTTTTCTTGACCCACTCTCCAATCATGGTTTATGTCATCGTGGTCAAACTCATGGAATTCCATTAAAGACATATGCAGGAATTCAGAAAGGGTGGGCTCATGACGTAGTTATTAAACATTAAACATTTTTATCCAATCCAAGCAGGACAAACATCCGACTGATTCGTTACCGACTGGATCATTTAGAAATGTAACTGGTTAGTTACGTTCACTGACTGTCTGTAAGCAAAAATGTAAACACATTGTGGCCTAGTTAAATCATGAATCCATTTCCTCAGTCAATCATATGCTATCACAATCAACTAAGTGACGTGTAGGATAACATCATAATCATTACGTCATGAATGACTCGATTTAGTCCGTCTTAAACGCTTAATAGTCCGCCAGGTTGTTTGAATTGTATGTCTTTACTATTTAATAAAAAATGTTGTTGAATATTTTGAAACTAATTTGACTGGGCGCTGTTGCTGCCATTGCATGAGTTCTGTTGATCCCAAAACGGACAAACTGTGGGTGGAGCTTAGCTAGAGATGGGCGCGGAATAGCTAAGACTGGATTCCTCCATTGATCAGTTACGTCCAGTTTCTGAAAACATAAATGTAAACACATTGTGGCCGAGTTAATTGTTGGCCGAGATGCGAGTAAGCACCTGTGGGCAATTTCAGCAGTTTTGGTGAGTTTGTTCAAAATCAATGGCAGTGTGTGTAGGAGGGAATTATTTCAATCCACGTAAAATCCGTATTATGTAAAAAGCAATGGATTTGCTTATTTTTCATGATAACGGATGTTAGTGACCCGGTATTGGCCCAGTACCTGCCCAGTAACCTGCGTTATCAAGGTTGAAAATTGTGTTGCTGAAGGAGGGCTAAGACATCCCTAGCTTCTGACTGCTGCAAGCCACCAGACAATATATTCCATATGCAATAACTCAGGGCTGAATTAATATTTTGAAAATAATTTGACTGAAAGTTGTAGGTAGTTTAGCCACAAATAACTTTCAGTCAAATAGTTTTCAAACTATTCATCCAATTCAGAGTTTATATCCACTCGAACATATTGTTTGTACAAATTCAGCACTCAGACGGTATAATGTCGTATTGCGAAGTCCAAGACAATTTCAAAATGATTTGAATCAATATAGGGAAAGAATTCCCGCCGTTCCAGTGACCGCATGGTCCGCTACATAATCGATTTCCTTTCCATAATAGGCATCCCACGGGGATCGTTTCACGTCAAATCGATTATTGAATTTTCTGTGTTCTATTATAGAAAATGCTACGAAAATAACCCTGAGCAGCCATTCGTAGTATCCCACCGGCCACCACAACCACATATCGCCAGTTATCCCCTAACCCACGCCTCGCCACCGCAGTGACGTCATAAGCCGATGACCAATTACCGTAATATTTCCCGCGCGTAATAGCAGATAATAAACGACCAATCAGAAAAGAGCCGATAATACCACGTGGTTTTATTATTTTTGCCATTTTCTTTTCATTCAAAGTCGGCACGTAGTAGTAGTAGTAGTAGTAGTAGTAGTAGTAGTAGTAGTAGTAGTAGTAGTGGGAAAGGATATGTCGAAGTTAACCATACGGGCACATATTACGAATCTAAATAGGTAGATTGTGCCAAAATAATTTAGTCAACATTTGACGATAATAGAGATTGTGTTTGTATACATTTTTCCTGGTTTTTCTTTCATTTTCATTATAACTTCGACTTGAGTATCTGTCAATCTTTCACGAATTTAATATGATGTGTTGATAAAATTAGATTAATTGAATATTTGTTGGTAAAACGGTTTCTGTTGAACGTGTGGGGGAACTTAAAATGATCATCGAAAGCATCCCGGCAAAAAGTCCGTTAAATGGGGAAGGCTGTAACGGAGGTCAGGAGGTTAAATACGTGTTCGCTGATGTTGAACAGGTAAGAATGAATAAGTAATTACAGTACAGCTCAAAAATAACTTAACATGTTTCCAACGCAAAGACATGTTAGCTAGTAGGCCTAAAAAATTTAACACGATGTAAGAAATGGTTACGGCAGTAATGGATTCAAATCGAATTAAGTCCTGAATAGCCAACAGTACGTTTATTCTGTTTTAGAAACATCCTAAGTCACCAAGAATTTCCTGAAATTTTGTTTCAAGTGGCGTACAATGAAACATTGCAGATATGTAAGACGGTCTGATTGGAAGTCGTTGATTCGGAGGTAAAAATTGTCGTTAGACCAATGTAGGCCTACAGGGGAGTTGAAAAATAGCATAAAATGTTTCCAAAATATTATAAAACGCACTGGTGTGTATTTTGAACTTAATTTGATTGGAAGCCATCGCTGCCTAAGGCAGCAATGGCTTCCAAACAAATTGAGTCCAAAATATTCAACAGAATATTTCTTATATCGTGTTCAAAATTGTACTAACTACCCCGGACAGGCTTCTCGATTATACTGTATCACGAACTTTCAAATCGTTTAATCCGGACTCGCCCCTTGGCCAATGATATATCGATCATAGTGTCTACGTACTATTGTTTCCCGCCTTTTTCGCATCGCTTCTATCTAATTTCTACTTCAGAGCATTTTTTGTTTGAAATAAATCAAGTTTTCCAATCATCCACTTCTCCAACGCGCTTGACTAGCATCGTCTCCCGTAATCGCATCCAAGAATAATCCAAGAATTTTCTGGCGCGAAATTGAATTCCCCTAAGACTGGATTCATGACGCACTGGTCAGCTGCTGATACCGTCTCGCAACGAGATATGACGCGAAACGTGGCAGATATCCAGTCGTCTGCGACAGTGGGCTATAGCGGGGTTGGAAGAATCTAGTGGTTTCTGTCGCACACGTTATTTAGAGCGATATTTGCGATTGAAAACTGATTGTTGTTGCAACTGTGTTATGTATTTATCGAGGGAGTTGAGGTTCGAAGGTTGATAAATAAACGATTTTAGCAGACGACTGGGTCGAGATGATGCAATATGTTTTAAATATGGCCGTCCTACGCAATGTCAATTTTTTCCTGTACAATTTCTCATATTTTATACTAACCTTACGAAACGGCAAGTGTCGTTGTATAGCTCTAGTTTGATTTATCAATGTATTGCTTGGTCGTTTGGAATATGGAAAGATAAGGCCAAACAAGATTGTTAATTAAATGGCGTCTCTATGTTCCCTGTATAGTGTTTAGTTAGGACCAAGACTTTGACACTAGATCGACCTGTAACACGTCGCTAAGCCACCAACAACTTTCAGTCAAATTGTTCTCAAAATATTCAGCATATGCAGAGTGGAAAATGTAGTCTTATAGATTCAGCAGTCAGACAACTAAAAGGTTACAGGTCGATCTAGTCCAAAAACTGTCAGTCAAATTGTTTTCAAAATATTAAGCCGGTCCAGAGTTATTGCCCATTCATACTATTGTCCAGTGGCTTGCAGCAGTCAGGCTTAAGGTTTTCCCCTAATAGAGAATAACAGGTAGAGTCAATACATGTGAAGTAGTCTAATTAATGGGAAATAAATATAAATGCAACCGTGATGTAAAAACAACATAATGGAGAACAACAAAAACAACGACAACAACGCCAACGACGACGAGGACAGCAACAACCGCAGCAGCAGCAGCAGCAGCAGCAGCAGCAGCAGCAGCAACAATAACAACAGGAAATAACCACCACCACCACCAAGGCACCACCACCACCACCAACAACAACAACGTGTCTTCCTTCAATTATTTTTCTACGTTTCAATGTTCTTATCTTTCGCGCGCTGAAAAAGCAACGGTCTATCGAGAGTGTGTTCCATTATCAACATGTACTAACGATTGCAGTAGAAAGTCCGAGGTAATTGCTTACGGTTAGTTTTGGAAATCGACACTAATGTTAACAAGTTATACGTTGTTATCCCTCCCTCCAGGCCACTAGAAGTGTCCTTTCTTCCTAAAGACAACCCGCCCTGTCCTTGGGCGGGTGACACGTGACACTAATTCTTTACCATTATCGCCCTGACCTATTTTTGTTGAACAATGAACCGTATTGTAGAAGAAAACAATTTAGAGTTACCAAAAGCAGATTTTAAGGGATTGAGACTACGACTAAATAAATAAAATCATACTAACGTAAATTCTTCAACACACATTCCCACACTTTAATACATCTTTCTTTATTCGCTTTCTTGTGAAAGTTTTCCTAACAACTCACATTCCCAGAGTATCCATCTATCGTCTGACGTCATATGACGTCATAATCACCGAAGCTGTGCGTAGGATGACCTGATAATCATTACGTCATAAATGATTCTATTTCGCTCGTCTTTAACAGTCCGACACGTTGTACGAATTCACCTTTCCAGAGTAGCCATCTATCATCTGACCTCGTATGACGTCATAATCAGCTCAGCGCGTGTATGATGACGTCACAATCATTATGTCACAAAGGGTTCCATATCGACCGTCACCAATTCTCAAATACTCGGACACGTTGTATGAATTGTATGGCTTTGTAATTCTTTGCTATTTAATAAACATGCTGTTGAATATTTTGAGGCAGCAACAGCACCCAGTCAAATTGGTTTCAAAATATTCAACAGCTTAAATGTGTAGTCTTTTGGAAATTGATAGTCAGGGTGTTCAGAGATCGATCGATCCCAACACGAGCGAGGTGTGGGTGGAGCTTAGCTAGAGATGGGCGGGGCATAGCTAAAAGTAGAAAGGTTCATTAAGCAATATGGAAAACTTGCATTCCATTTCGAGCCCCGCCCTCTTTTTGTAATCGATTTGAAACTTTGAAACCAGAATTCCCAAAACATGATTGAAGGTAACTCTACAGGTAAGTTGCTCGATATTTTGAAACTAATTTGACGGGGAGCTGCTGATGCCATAGGCAGAAACATCTCCCAGTGAAATTAGTTTCAAAATTTTCAAAAGAATGTGTATTAAATTGTAAATTCACCATGCAAACAGATACAAGCCGTGCACTCGTGACAGATTATTCCGAGTTTCGTGACGAAGCTACATCGTTTTGATTATAGCGTCGTATAACTATTACCGTAATTTGATAATGACGTCAAAATGTTTGCACCCCCCCCCCCCGCCCACCATAGTTGACGCCCCCTTCCTCAACCCCACCAACTCCCACCCCGCACGACACACCCTACAGACCGAAATGTGCATGGCGATATTCCATAAGGGTAGGCATATATATATATATATATATATATATATATATATATATATATATATATATATATATATATATATTTCAATGTGGTCAATAAACCAACCCAGCTGCCTACAAGAAATAAGGGTGTTGTTTATCACCCAGAATGCAGGAACTTGGGTCCGAGAGAACTTATCCAACGTAATTGACATATCAGAAGCTAACTTGTCGTTCCTTTGCCACCACTCCACCTCCACCCCGTAGTTCCTTTGCCACCACTCCACCTCCACCCCGTAGTTCCTTTGCCACCACCCCCACCTCCACCCCGTAGCTCCTTTGCCACCACACCACCTCCACCCCGTAGTTCCTTTGCCACCACTCCACCTCCACCCCGTAGTTCCTTTGCCACCACTCCACCTCCACCCCGTAGTTCCTTTGCCACCACTCCACCTCCACCCCGTTGCTTCTTTGCCACCACACCACCTCCACCCCGTAGCTCCTTTGCCACCACTCCACCTCCACCCCGTAGTTTCTTTGCCACCACTCCACCTCCACCCCGTAGTTCCTTTGCCACCACTACACCTCCACCCCGTAGCTCCCTTGCCACCACTCTACCTCCACCCCGTAGCTCCTTTGCCACCACTCCACCTCCACCCCGTAGCTCCTTTGCCACCACTCCACCTCCACCCCGTAGCTCCTTTGCCACCACTCCACCTCCACCCCGTAGTTCCTTTGCCACCACTCCACCTCCACCCCGTAGCTCCTTTGCCACCACTCCACCTCCACCCCGTAGCTCCTTTGCCACCACTCCACCTCCACCCCGTAGCTTCTTTGCCACCACTCCACCTCCACCCCGTAGCTCCTTTGCCACCACTCCACCTCCACCCCGTAGCTTCTTTGCCACCACTCCACCTCCACCCCGTAGCTCCTTTGCCACCACTCCACCTCCACCCCGTAGTTCCTTTGCCACCACTCCACCTCCACCCCGTTGCTTCTTTGCCACCACTCCACCTCCACCCCGTAGTTCCTTTGCCACCACTCCACCTCCACCCCGTAGTTTCTTTGCCACCACTCCACCTCCACCCCGTAGTTCCTTTGCCACCACTCCACCTCCACCCCGTAGTTCCTTTGCCACCACTCCACCCCGTAGTTCCTTTGCCACCACTCCACCTCCACCCCGTAGTTCCTTTGCCACCACTCCACCTCCAACCCGTAGTTCCTTTGCCACCACTCCACTTCCACCCCGTAGTTCCTTTGCCACCACTCCACCCCGTAGTTCCTTTGCCACCACTCCACCTCCACCCCGTAGTTCCTTTGCCACCACTCCACCCCGTAGTTCCTTTGCCACCACTCCACCTCCACCCCGTAGTTCCTTTGCCACCACTCCACCTCCACCCCGTAGTTCCTTTGCCACCACTCCACCTCCACCCCGTAGTTCCTTTGCCACCACTCCACCCCGTAGTTCCTTTGCCACCACTCCACCCCGTAGTTCCTTTGCCACCACTCCACCTCCACCCCGTAGTTCCTTTGCCACCACTCCACCCGTAGTTCCTTTGCCACCACTCCACCTCCACCCCGTAGTTCCTTTGCCACCACTCCACCTCCACCCCGTAGTTCCTTTGCCACCACTCCACCTCCACCCCGTAGTTCCTTTGCCACCACTCCACCCCGTAGTTCCTTTGCCACCACTCCACCTCCACCCCGTAGTTCCATTGCCACCACTCCACCTCCACCCCGTAGTTCCTTTGCCACCACTCCACCTCCACCCCGTAGCTTCTTTGCCACCACACCACCTCCACCCCGTAGCTCCTTTGCCACCACTCCACCTCCACCCCGTAGTTCCTTTGCCACCACTCCACCTCCACCCCGTAGCTTCTTTGCCACCACTCCGCCTCCACCCCGTAGCTTCTTTGCCACCACTCCACCTCCACCCCGTAGCTCCTTTGCCACCACTCCACCTCCACCCCATAGTTCCTTTGCCACCACTCCACCTCCACCCCGTAGCTCCTTTGCCACCACTCCACCTCCACCCCGTAGTTCCTTTGCCACCACTCCACCTCCACCCCGTAGCTTCTTTGCCACCACACCACCTCCACCCCGTAGTTCCTTTGCCACCACTCCACCTCCACCCCGTAGTTTCTTTGCCACCACTCCACCTCCACCCCGTAGTTCCTTTGCCACCACTCCACTTCCACCCCGTAGCTCCTTTGCCACCACTCCACCTCCACCCCGTAGCTCCTTTGCCACCACTCCACCTCCACCCCGTAGCTCCTTTGCCACCACTCCACCTCCACCCCGTAGTTCCATTGCCACCACACCACCTCCACCCCGTAGTTCCTTTGCCACCACTCCACCTCCACCCCGTAGCTTCTTTGCCACCACACCACCTCCACCCCGTAGCTCCTTTGCCACCACTCCACCTCCACCCCGTAGTTCCTTTGCCACCACTCCACCTCCACCCCGTAGTTTCTTATTTGTATATCGTAACACCAAATGGAGGAATCCCTTTTGGCTATGCCCCGCTAATCTCTAGCTAAGCAACACCCACACTTTGACCATGTTGGGATCGATCAATCCCAGTGCTCTCAATTTCCAGAAAACTATATTGGTAAGCTGCTGAATATTTTGGAACTATTTTGACTGGGCGCTGTTGCTGCTTATGGCAGCAATACTGCCCAGTCAAATTAGTTTCAAAATAACTAACAGCATGTTTATTAACTAGTAAAGGCATACAATTTGTACAGCAACGCTTAGTCCGTCATCAATTAAGTGTTCATGATGAACTTAGCTACGTCTTTCATGACGTAATTTATAATGACGTCACTCTACACGTCACGCAGTTGATGATTATGATGTCATATGATTGATTGATAAACTGGAATCCTCCACTGAGTGATGCCATCTGTCAGTCAAGTATATGACGTCATAATCAACTACGCCACTAGTGAGCAGCTGTCGTCTTCATATGATATCTCTTCACACGGAAGAACATTTATTTTCAAATCACTGAATAAAAACTAGAAAGGTGTCATTGGGAGCCAGGCCCGGAGATTACGGGTGCTCAAGTAACAGTTCCTATCTACGTTCTTGTATAGCATCCATTGCAACATTGGATGTGTGGAGTGGTACGTTGTCCCAGTGGAGGAGCACCCCTCACGTTACTTTACCACACCCTTTCTGCTTGATTAAGTCACCTTTCCAGAGTACCCACCATCATATGACGTCATAATGAACTGTGTGATGTGTACAATGGCATCATAATGATTGACGTCATGAATGACGTTGTTAAGTACGTCACGGACGCATATTTAAAGACGGTCTATGCGTTGTTGTACAAATTGTTTGCTTTTACTATTTAATAAATATTCTGTTGAATATTTTGAAACTAATTTGACTGGGCGCTGTTGCTGCCTGACATAGGCAGCAAACGCACCCAGTCAAATTAGTTACAAAATATTCAACAGCTTCCCTGTATAGTTTTCAGGAAATTGAAGCTAGGGCATTTGGGGATCGATCAATCCCAACACGGCGAGGTGTGGGTGGAGCTTAGCTAGTGATGGGCGGGGCGTAGCTAAAAATGGAAAGGACCATTCCTTCAATTTCATAAGCATGGCATCATAATCTTTGCCTGGGATGGTGGTTTCATGAGACATAAAATCAATGTAAATGATTCCTCTGCCGGGTACGTGAGGGTAACTGATCACATACTCATCTACCCTAGAGTAGCTACGAGAGTTTTCGCCTAAACTCGCTAGTAGGTACTACTAAAGAACGAACACGAACCGTTTAGGCGCTACTCTAGTAACTCGAGTAGCTACTCTACTATGGGCGCAAACTCAGTCGTTGTAGCTGTAGTCTGCTTGGTGTGCATGGATGCTTTGAATTTCTTTCTCCTCGGGGCATGTGTCGACTCTATGGACTCTTGTTTGGTTTCAGCTTGTTAGTGGTAGTGCGAGGACTCCTGACACGTTACTAATCTTGAGTGAAAGTTCCCAACATCTGTATTGTAAGAAGAGTTCTGCTGGCAGGTTGGATGGTCGTCATTTCTGGTGTGATCATTCGTGCTACGCATCTGGCACACACCTTTGACATGTGTAATTGTCGGTGTATTATTCAATCAGTTGATCCAGGTAATCACCCGGTCTCCTCCTCTTGTTCATACATAGAAACTCGCCTATTGTCCATCACAAATGTATGCACTTATTATGTCAATGTTTTCTTGACACGCGGCTGTTGCGGGCCTTTCAGTCCGAGGTGCTCTTGTTGTGTTTCATTTCAAGTACCCAGCATTTAACTGTGTCATAAATAGCAACGGACCAATGGCAGACCCACACAGACGGTCGTGAATCTGCTGTCGAGGCCCACTAGTGGCAATATTTTAATGACAGCTCTATGCTCCAATTTCTTTATTTTGACAGAGGTTGAGTTAGAGTGATTAAAGAGCTTACACAACATAACTGCAGATATAAGAAAGGATTAACATTCATCCTACCAACTTGGGTTCAATCGGATCCCAGACAAGGATGTTAATGTACCATGCTTTCGCCAGTTCAATAGCACTACAATGTACCATGATTTTATTAATTTGTTTGTCTACAGAGGACTCTTCTAACTAAACTGTTACTTCTAGATTCTATCATGTTACATAAATCTAGCATCAGCTTTCTGCCAGGGGTGCGATCGGAGCACAGCGACGTTTCAGGAAAAAAACCACGAGTACATAGCTGTAACTGTGTTGTTACAAATCCTATCTAATGGTTATTTTTTCAATATTTCTCTGTTGTATTACGCTCACCATAATTTCCTGTTTTATTGCAATAAATGAAGGGAAATAATGTGTCACGGGTGGGGCATAGTACAGCGTATGCCCTACAAAGTCATTCTAGAAGCGGAAGATGACTCGGGATTCTGATATCTCTAAAGGCGACAATAAGCATCTATGTGAGTCCGCAGATCATGGTAGCCAAGAAGCCAGAAACCAGCCGCATGTTCCTTCCCACCCTGATGCTGAGCCTATCAGACGTCTGGGTCTACATTGGGTTGAACCTAGAGGATGGGGTCGTGAGCGAGGTCTGGACGACCATGTGAACTACCACAGAATACCCCTGATATAGAACAACTTTCTTTAAGAGAAGAGAATCAGATATGACTCAACACTTGCTATCAGATAAGCGTCGGGCACGCACATGCTGTTCACTGTAACAATATTAATGAGATCCAATATTTGTGGTGTGTATTTTCTGTGGGGGAAATTTGATAAAATGGGAAGTTTTAGCATCTAGTTGGACTAGCTATTCTTTAGTATTTTGATAAGTAAACCTGTTTACGGTGAGACCGATTTCCAGTTAAACCGATTTCCACAGTATTTCCACAGTGTATTATTCAACAAGTGTATAAGCATGGTCCGTTATGGGGTCCGAACGGACCTCAATGCGACCGACGGGAATATATAATTCCGTGATATACTATATTGATGCTATAACTGTATATAATCATCTTTAGTTGATGGTCAATCAATGTAAGATTATTTGGAGCGATATGTATCTATGTCATACGTAACATGGAGCATATGTAGTGGGGTCCTTTCAAAGTTGGCACATATTTTAAAGGTACATATTCACAGCAGAATGCCTCAAAAAGAATTGTTTAAATTGTGTACTTTTAGAGTACTAAAATAGTGCTCCTCCACTGGGACAACGTACCAGCTCACACATCCAATGTTCCAATGGCCCTTTCTATTTTTAGCTATGCCCCGCCAGCCTCTAGCTCAGCTCCACCCACACCTTGCTCGTGTTGGGATCGATCGATCTCTGAACACCCTGACTATTAATTTCCACAAAACTACACATGTAATCTGATGAATATTTTGAAACTAATTTGACTGGGTGCTGTTGCTGCCTAAGGCAGCAACAGCGCCCAGTCAAATTAGTTTCAAAATATTCAACAGCATGTTTACTAAATAGCAAATAATTACACAGACATACAATTCATTGTCGGACGATTTGAGATTCGCTGACGGTCTATATGGAACACCTTTTGTGATGTAATGATTATGACGTCATCATACATGCGCTGAGCGGATTATGACGTCATACGAGGTCTGATAATGGATGGATACTCTGGAAAGGTGAATTGAAACTGTACAAGAACGTAGATAGGAACTCTTGCTTGAGCACCCGTATTCTCCAGGCTTTAGTAAGTTAATTGGTAAACCGTAATGTAATGAAACGAAATTAAAACTTAACATATGATGATTTCATTCCGTACAAATTATTAGAATACTTTCAAATGGGGATTTCTCAAGAACACTGCAGAGGACGTTTTGACCGCATTCGTCGTGAAAGGGTTAGTACAAATTATGAAACTTATTTGACTGGGGCTGTTGCTGCAATGGCTCCCAGTCAAATTGGTTTCAAAATATTCGACAGTTCACATTCTGTAGGCAGCAAGAGCTGCCAGTCAACTTAGTTTCAAAATATTCAACAGCTTACGTGCATAATTAGTTAGCTGGAGGTATAGATTCTGAAAATTGATTGTTCGAAGTGTATTTAAATCGATTCAAATACGAGTATGCCTATAAAGTGGGCGCGGCTTAGCTAGAAATGGGCGGGGCGTAGCTAGAAACGAATCCCTCTAGCATATATACACCTGCCCGAGCGAGAATAGATCGATTCCAGGTTACTATCGGCATGTTATTCAATTATTAATAAAACCATATGGCGCTAGGGTGGGGTGGGGGGTGGTAAAGCACGCCAAATAAGTGGCCTATTTGCATAGATGCTCATTGATGCGTGACCCAATTCAAATATGCCAGCAAGTTTTACCTGCCTGCGGGAAAGGTGTATTGTGTAGGCATACGATGAAGTGAGAAAATACTAAGCCTATTTTTCAAACCCACGTAGTAATTGTTATGTACCGTATGCGGGGTTTACCTTATGTGTCATGCTTATAGATACGCGATGTTATATCCGGACTAAGAATATTTGTGTTCTGACGATATGCAAGTGTCAAACTTCAAAGCTAGGAAGATGTCGTTTGTATTCGTGTTAGTGTATGTAGGTTTTTTTAAATGATTTGTGAATTCGGTTGAGAAAGTAGAGGATTTGTTTTAGTGATGGCCGTATTCACCATAGGCCTAAATGTAAGTTTAGTCTGTAGAAATAATATCACGGCTTAACTTCCTGTAGCCTCTAATATACTAAACTCACCCAATTAACTTTAACCTTGTCCACGATCCCTGGATTTAATTGCTAACTGTTCAATATTTTCGAAAACATCTGACTGATCGTTGTTGCTGCCTAATGCAACAATAACTTTCAATTAAATTATTTTCAAAATTATCACTATTAATAATTTATTTATCGCGTGTTTAGAAGCATAATCATATGTGACATATAGAAGTAATAACACATTGGGTTAAATTTTGAACTAAAAACGAATAAACGGTTAAATCTTTATACTGCCGCGGATATATTTAAATATTTGCTATTCGTACAAAAACCGTTTCAAAGGTGAGTGCATTTGTACTAACAACAATTACAAATATCATGTTGTTGGCGATAAAGATAAGAAAGCGTTGTGCAAATGCCTTATTTGTGGGTCTAATCATTGTAAATGGTCGCCATAGAAAACAGACTAATGCCTTGAAGGTATTTGGATTTATAATGTGTTTTCCATATACTCGACCTATGTAGCTTTTACTACGCAATGCCGAAATCATACTGGATAATTTGACAACAGTTTGACTGAAAGTCGTTGCTTGCCATAGCAGCGATTTTCAGTCGAACTGTTGTTAAAATATATTCATTACGTGTTAAATTTGCAATCCATTTATTTTGTTAAATCCTAATCATTTATAACGATAGACGCTCTATCCATATAAAATTTTCAATCCGTGTTTGAAAAACAACAACAACGACATTTTATACAACTAATCGATCTTGGGATATTGCTATCTCATTTTTGGCAGGCCTTTTTAAAACTATGTTTCGAAAAGTTTTTAACAAGAACAGATAACCAAACAAGTCTACACGTTGTGCGAAGCGATTACTTATCACGTAGGTCATTGCAGATAATCTGTTTACGTCCTTGCCGTAACGTTATTTAAACTGTTAAGAATGTTGTTACAATAAAATCCGTTGGTCACCCAATTGATGATTGAGTAACGATTACGTAGAAGGCAAATCCAATAATTTACTCCGGTCAATATAGCAGGCATATATGTATATGGAACGGACTAGCAAAGTGTTGAACATATCTTGTAATATAATTTTGTCCCTACGTCTATATCCGACTTGCTTGCTTGCTTGCTTGCTTGCTTGCTTGCTTGCTTGCTTGATTGATTGATTGATTGATTGATTGAGTGATTGATTGATCGATTGATTTAATAATTGATTGAGTTACGGATTGATTGATTTATGAATTGTCAGATTTATGAATTGATTGATTTAGAAATTGATTGATCGATTTAGTAATTGATTGACTTATGGATCGATCGATTTAGTGATTGAGTGAGTTATGGATTGTCTGATTTATAAATTGATTAATTTATAAATTGATTGATTGAGTGATTGGCTGGCTGGCTGGCTGGCTGACTGGCAGGAAAGAGCAATTGCAAGCAAGCAAGTAAACAAACCAGCAAGCAAGCAGGATATAGACATAGGAACAGCATAATATTACAAGGTTTATTCAATACTTTCGATCAATCGATCGATCGATCGATTGATTGATTGATTGATTGATTGATTGATTGATTGATTGATTGGTTTCTTGGTTGATTTCTTGGTGGGTGGGTGGGTGGATGGATGGGTGGGTGAGTGGGTGGATGGATGGATTTAATAAGTGACTGAATTTTTCATTTATTGATTTATGAATTAATTGCTTCATGAATTGATTGATTAGTGATTTGATTGATTTATGAATTAATTGCTTCATGAATTGATTGATTAGTGATTTGATTGATTTATGAATTGATTGATTCATGAATTTATTGATTCATAAATTGATTGATTTATACATTGATTGATTCATGGATCCGTCTTTTTCTTTTTCGTTTTCCCATGCGCATTGGGCCTCTAAACTGATGAAAGAGTTGTTTTCATGAACTTTGCCGTCAGTAGTCAATCGTCACTATATATCGTAGTGGATATTCTCTAGGCGAGATCTGTATTCTGATGTCGTTGTAACTAGCGCGTATTTGGAGAATTCGCTCTGTCGTTTAATGCCCTGTATTATAAGAACGCATAACTGGCAGTGTTATCGTCAATTTATTTTTATGAGCATTTCTGCCCGGAATAGCTTGTTCTCAATGTGTCTAGCTTTACTTGAGCGCGCATATTCAGGTGCGAAATGGTGCATGTTGGGTAGTTGCAGATGGTTTTGGTACATGGTCGCTTTTGATGAGTGCTTTGGTATCTGAGAAGGGTAAGCTGTGCTGAAATGGAGGAATCCAGTTTTTGCTATGCCCCGCCCATCTCTAGCTACCCTCCGCCCACGCTTTGCCCGTGTTGGGATCAATCGATTCCCACTCTGTTATGTGCACTCTGTGAATCTCAATTTTTAGAAAACTCTACAGGAAAGCTGTTGAATATTTTGAAACTAATTGGCTTGGGTGCTGTTGTTGCCTATGGCAACAACATCGACCAGTCAAATTAGTTTCAATATATTCAACAGTATGTTTATTAAATAGTAACCTGACAACCTGAAGGACTATTAAGCATTTAAGACGGACTAAATCGAGTCATTCATGACGTAATTGGTTATGACGTCTGCCTACAGGGCACGTAGCTGATTATGACGTCATGTGAATGATGGATAAACTGTATTCCTCCATTGAAGGAGTGTACCAGCTTTCTAGAGCATGGCTGCAGAATCATTTCCCACAATGCAATAGTTCACTGGGTTCCATTGAAAAGTGATGTTGTTGTTTTGAAGATGCGGTTCAGACTAGACCGCGTTTCTTTGAAGGAGTTGTCGACGGGTCCTTTTTGGACGATTTGTAGGAGAGATTTTGTGCTTCCTTTCTTTTTAATGGCAGCCGTCTTATAGATGATTGACTTCAAGATAGTCTAGGAACTTGTAGTTGGCAATTCTCTCCATTGTCTAGCCAATGCAGTTGCTACAGCTATAGGTTTGTAATTTGTAGGTGGACTTGTTATTTTTTTGGTTTATAACTTTTTTAAATATGAATTCACCATCTTTCTATTCTTCCGGGCTTATGGATTGATTGATCGGTCGAGCTATTAATGGTTCATCGATGGATTGCTTATCAAATATTGATTTGATAAATAAGTGATTCATTAATGTATTAATTGTTTGCTAGGTCGGTCGGTCGGGTGGTCGGTCTGTTGGTCGCATGGTGGGTGGTATAGGTTGCTCAGACAGTGGGTGAGTGCGTGGGTTGTTGGATGGATAGATGGGATTGATTGATTGATTGATTGATTGATTGATTGATTGAATTCTTGACATATGTTTCTAGGGAGACATACCAAGAAGCATAGAGGATGACATCAGCAGTGTTGGGAAGTCCACCTACATCCCTAGTGAGAGACGCAGTGAGACGCAGAGTGATGACAGGACGCTGGACAGCGCACAAACTAACAGGGCTCAATGGGGAGGCAAGGTCGAATTTCTCCTGACATTGATCGGGTTTGCTGTTGGTTTGGGAAATGTCTGGAGATTTCCATTCTTGTGCTACAAAAATGGAGGAGGTAGGTGCCGAGTAAACTGTAGAACATATGCATATGCATTCTATTATATTCTCTTAAATCATATTGTTTATTGCGTGTCCAAAATAGTCTTTAAAGAGATTTAATTGCGAAAAGAAACAGATTGCTAGTAGCAACTACATTCTTCGTCATTCGATTTATCTTGATTCGATTAGAAATCTTGATCAGTCAATCGAACAATATCAATTAAATCCTGAACAATTTACGACCACATCTTGAATACTTTTACAGTCCTTCAACCGTTTTTATTTACCCTATTAACAAAGTATGTCCAGAACTACACTACCCATCCACCAAGAATTATTCCGACATCGGAAAATACGATATATTAACATATCGCGATATTTTATGGATTAATTGATACATTGTGACAGTTTTATGCATTTATCGATATATCTTGATATTTTATGCATTAATCTATATATCACGATAGTGTATGCATTAATTGATGTATCTCCATATCTCATGCGTTAATCGATATATCACGGTATTGTCGGGCACCGATACTAGCAACAGTTTTCAACACTACTGTATTAAAAATAAACAAGGTACGGCCTATCATGTAATCCATGGATCCGATCTTGGCAAACATATGACATTATTCGTCAAAGATTTGTCAGAGTAACAGTAAGTACATTTAATTGATTCCAATAATAACATTATGATCGGAATAGTGGCCCATGCCTTGCTAAAATATTTATTTATGTATTTATTTATTTATTTAGTTTTTATTATTATTATTATAATTTTTATTATTATTATTATTATTATTATTATTATTATTATTATTATTTTTATCACAGGTGCATTTCTCATCCCTTACGTCATCATGCTGGCATTTGTGGGGCTGCCTCTATTCTATATGGAAATTGCCTTTGGTCAGTTTGCTAGTTTGGGGCCCATTTCGATTTGGAAAATGAATCCATTATTTAAAGGTAGGTATGGAATGGACTATTGCCGGGAGGATATAATTGTTGATAACACTACTACTGCTAACAGTTAGGTATTATGTAGTAGTAGTAGTAGTAGCAGTAGCAGTAGCAGTAGCAGCAGCAGCAGCAGTAGTAGTAGTAGTAGTAGTAGCAGTAGCAGCAGCAGCAGCAGCAGCAGCAGCAGCAGAGGAAGAAGAAGAAGAAGAAGAAAAAGCAGCAGCAGCAGCCAACCAGCCAGCCATTCAGACAGGCAGGTGTGCAGACAGCAACCATCGCCATGATCTAGTAGTACTAGAGCGATCTGCTCTGCATTTTATTATATTGGTCTTTTATAAGGCCAGCTATTTATACGATATTTCGTCAGTTGAAAGCAAGTCAGAATGGAATTATGTGTTGATTAACTGGTACAACTGAGTCAACTCTCAAGCCAAAAGGAAGTAAGCTTTATAGAAGTCTAATTCAGAAGTTTTTTGAAATTTGGGTCTGCTTCCTTCGGTTTCTGAGTCGGGAAATTTTTCTATTGAAATAATTGTGAAATGCTCAGTCCATGAATGGTCAGAAAGGGTAAAGACCGGCAATGGCAGTGCCCCATTGCAAATCTTTTTCTGATGAGTTCGTCACGAACGCATAATTGAAGACTGACTAAACGTTGGTGTACGAATTGTTTGTATTTGCTATTTAATAAACATTCTGTTGAATATTTTGAAACCAACTTGACTGGGCGCTGCTGCTGCCATAAGCAGCAACAGCACCCAGTCAAATTAGTTTTAAAATATTCAACAGCTTACCTGTATAGTTTTCTGGAAATTGATCGTCAGGGCGGTTGGGGATCGATTGATCCCAACACCAGCGATGTGTGTGTGGAGCTTAACTAGGAATGGGCGAGGTATAGCTAAAACTGGAACTGTCCATTACTGTTGTCATGAGGTCATTTGGCGGGGGGAGGGAGGGGGCGGTGCGATGGGGTAGGTGTGTGTGTGTGTGGGGGGGGGGGGTGTCTTGAAAATGGACTGACTCGGCCACCAGCAGGTAAGTAAAAAAATAAATTGACAGCCCTGCCGAGAGCGGGGTGGTTGGGGGTGCGTGCCTCACCCACCCCACCCCTTAGATCCGCGGCTGCTGACACTACCTAATGTACTCTCTTCCATTGCAGGATTGGGTTATACGATGGTAATATCAAGCTGGATTGTCTCCCTTTATTACAATGTGGTAATCTCTCACACGTTACATTATATCTTCTCATCAATGACGAGTGAGGTACCTTGGGCTAAGTGTAATCATACGTGGAATACTAACCGATGTTTGCAGTTTGATTACGACAAACACAAAGGTAAGTTGTCTAAGTAATGGTTAATTGATTCAACTGCTGTGTGCGCTGGGGTCGACACCGCTGTCCTGTTAAAAGTTCTTTGGGGTATTCGGTTTGAACCGAACATTAGTGACTCCGGACAACAGCACATCATATGACGGTCAGGCAGTGTTATCTTTGCTGAAGACAAGCCGGGTCTCCATACTTCTCCGTGATGCAACACGTTACTGAGCCTGTATTGGCCAGTATTGGCCTAGTACCAGCCCAATAATGTGCGTTTACCATTTACCAATTATTAAATTACCAATGTTCACCCAACGTATGCATACCACACTGGGAAGAAACGCCCATTCAACATATTTTCACATTTTGCTCTCTTTCTCTCTCTCTCTCTTCTACCCCCACACACCCGCCCTCCCTCCCACCCTCCCTCTCTCCTCCCCCCCCCCCGCTCTCTCTCTCCCTCTCTCTCCCCCCTACACTCCATCCATCCCTCACTCCCCACCCCGCCTCCACTCTCTCTCCCACCCCACACACCCGCCCTCCCTCCCACCCTCCCTCTCTCCTCTCCCCCCCGCTCTCTCTCTCTCCCTCTCCCCCCCCCCCCTCCACTCCTTCCCACCCCACCCCACCCCACCCCGCCCTCTCTCTCTCTCTCTCTCTCTCTCTCTCTCTCTCTCTCGCTCTCTCTTATAACACACCTCTCTACATTTTAGCTACAACGCTGTCTCCAACAACAACAACCACGACAACCACTGTATCATCATTAACAGCAGCAGTCACATCGGCGGCCATCAAGTACAAAACACCAGCGGAGGAATACTATGAGTAAGTATATAACTATGATTTATGGATAAATTATAGAACTAGCTTAAGCTTTTAAACTGCTGTCTACTTAATGTTATTTTATAATGTTTTGGAAATTAACATTTGTAGAGGACAGAAAATGTAATTCGTGAATTTCTCTAGAAAATCAGGTGATTCCTGGCAATGGAGACTCCCAGGCGGTTGGATCTCCCTAAGTGATCCAGTCAACATCAAAGCCAAAACAGATATAAACACTGAAGGAAACCTGTCCGCGTTTAGTAGGCTATAGTTGCTACTACATGCTAACGCAGTTTAAGATGCTCTACCTGTCCGCCCACGTCACGTCTGGTGTAGATGCAAATTTACTCGCCCATACACAACCTAAACCAGCAATAAAAGCCTGTTGAGGCATATACAGTATGTGTATGAATTTGCGAAAGTTCACCCCACCCCCACCACCCACCCCGGTTCTCTAAGGGTTAACTCTTTCAACCTTGAATTCACAGAATTCCAACTTCAGAGCAATCATACATATTTAAGCTATCGAGTATTTTGAAACTAATGTAACATGAGCCCGTTGCTGCAGGCAACAACATTTTCCAGTGAAATTATTTTCACAATTCTCCAAAAAAATAATTGTTAAATTGTAAAGATGTCAGCTTTCTGGTTTAAAGGGTTAATGGCGATGGATGGGTGCTGTTGTCAGAATAGCTGATCGTCAATACAAGAACGAGGTAGGCAGCAACAGTTTCAACAACATGTTTATTAAAGAGTAAAGCCATACACTTCGTACACAAAAGGTTTTGTCCGTCATCGATTAAGCGTTCGTGGCGAATTTATCGACGTCATTCATGACGTCATTGATTATGACGTCATCATTCACGTCACGTATTTAATTATGACGTCATATGATTGATGGATAAATTGGAAATGTCCTTTATCTATTATGTATAAAAGTTGTAGCACACAACAACAGCGCATTTATGTGCGAGAGCTTGTCAAAAGTCTACAAAGTTTGTCTCTCTTCCAGTGTTTGCATATATGTGAGTATGCAGAAGTGCATACAAACCATCAAGTTAAACTATAACTTGTCAGTTAATATTATTATAATTCTATTTAAATAAGTCATCTGTCTATTCAGACTTATTTGGTCGACTTGAATAGGGTCGAAATTGTAATATATAAAACGAAAACTGGTAACTGATTAATTATCTCATGAATGTTGGTAATTCAACAAAAAAAATCCGGATATTTGTGACAGGATGTACGGAAACCCGGAGGTCTGTTAAACAATCCGCATTTTAAGGATAAATCCGGAGAGATGGTCTGATGCGAAAGACTACGAGGATTTTTTTCTCGTTTACAGAAACTACATCTTGCAACAAACAGACGGTATTGAACACTTTGGTGTGACTAATTGGCGGCTAATGCTATGCTTGCTACTAGCGTGGATTCTGGTTTACATATCAATCATAAAAGGAGTGCAATCTCTCGGAAAGGTTGGTACATAATGCAGGTTACTGGGCCAGGAATTGGTCAATACATCTCATTATTTGCCCAGTAACCAGCGTTATCACGGTAGTATAACACGTTTTCTTACATGTATATAATATACACGCTTAAAGGTTTGAATGCTTGAAAATACAATGATTAAATTTGTATACTTTTAGAGGTTTAAATTTTGCATCTCAATGTAATAAAACGAAATAAATCTTAGCATATGATGATTCCATTTCCTATAACTGAATATCATTTTTTTCGTTGTCAAGTTGAATTAGGGACTCATATGTCTCTAATTCAATTTCACAACTTCAAAAATTATATTAATTATTACAATGAAATCAACATATGTTAAGATTTATATCTAGGCACATAATTTACGCCTCTATAAGTATATAATTTAACAACCTCATTTTCAAGCATTTGGGTATGACTATGCACTTTTAAATAGCACAGACAGACGCACTGTGACATTCGGAGTGGGGGTTGGGTAGGGTGGTGGATGACTGTCCGATAATTATGTTAGCAAACCATGATGGAATCTTGAAAAATAATGAAACTATGCTCTATAGTTGTGTGTAAAATTCTAAAGAGAATTTGAAATGTCCATACTATGCTACTCGAAGGGTAGGCTATTGAAAACGAACATGCTATACTACTCGATGTGGTATTGAAAACGAACATGCTATACTACGCGATGTGGTATTATAAACGAACATGCTATACTACTCGATGTGGTATTGAAAACGAACATGCTATACTACTCGATGTGGTATTGAAAACGAACATGCTATACTAATATAGTAATGTTATTAAAAACGATCTTGTTATACTTCTAATGGTGATATTGGAAGCGATCATGGCTACATATCTTGCAATGGTACTGAAAACAATCATGATATGCTACTATAGTAATGGTATTCAAAACGATCAGACTATACTACTCAATGTGGATCTTCATAATCAACACGTCTATGTGGATATAATGGAGCCCGTCTATGGGAATATAATGGTACCTTCTTTTTAAGGGCCTTAAGATGGTGGTCCTTTAAGAGAGATTGCCCTGCTCTTAGATAACCACCGAGATGGGCCCCTACCAAAGAAAGGAAATTAGATAGTCAGCCTATATCTAAACTAAGTGGTCACCATCGTCGTCGTCGTCATCGTCGTTGTTGTTGTTGTCAGCAATGGTGGAAAAAGCAGCAAATATTAATAATTATTATTATTTATGCAGGTCGTCTACTTTACAGCCATATTTCCATATATCATGTTGACAATAATGCTGATTAAGGGTGCTACTATGGAAGGGGCTGGCAATGGCATTATATACTACCTAAAGCCAGACTTCAGCAGACTTGCAGATCCTAGGGTAAGTGCTTGTTTATATATGCTAATATCTCGATTTTCATGCACTTGGTTGGCGATAGTAAAAGTATGCGCATACGATTGTGTATGTGCGTGTGTACGTGCGTGTGCGCGCGTGTGTGCGTGAGTGGGTGCGTCCACTGTCCACGTGTACGTACGTGGTTGCGCGTCGTGATGGATGTTGCGTGTGCGTGCGTACTTACGTGAGTGTGTGCGTGGCTGCGTGCATGTATGCATGTTTGTGTGATAGGTATGATGAAAGGATGCGAACTTATTGGCCTACTACTTAGGTAGCTCCGATGGTAAAGCCTTTTCAGATAACAAGACTAAATTGGCCCAACGTACATTGTAATGTTGGCCCAATATTGGCTGTCTAGGTTGTCAAACGGCATTCTGTTCATTGGTATACTGTTGTCGCAACCATCCATGCAGCGTTGGCTCAATATTCATTAGATGACATTGACCCAACATCATTCTGCTAATTGGTCTGACATTTGGCCAACCTATTTAACAAATACTAGTGAAATATTACCAAAACTGTTTATATGCGCTGTATATTTAGCACTTTGGCAGAGTAAGGGACACAAGTAAGGGACACATGAAATATGTCAAAACCTCCATGTACCATGTTTAACTAAAGGTTTGCAAGGTATTGGATAGTAATACAGCAGATTGCGTTGATTCGATTTCTTAAGATGGTGTTTCACAAGATATTAAAATTACAATAGAGCCATATAATTATTTTGAGGGATGATAATATGTAGACCACATAGTTGCTTTCAGGTATAGAACGAAACAATAACATGTCAAAATATTCAAATCGCTCTATTCCTAACAAGGACTTAATATAAGCTACTAAATCATATTAAATCATTTGATATCAAGTAGTTGCCATGTTACCTCCCTCGAGAAGTGAATATTTCTCATTAAAAACTGTGATTATCAAATGCATCGGCTTACTGATTTTAGGTAGCAAATAGTATGCTAAACATTGCCCTAACATGTACATGCTATTTAGTATATGCTTTGGCTATAAGTTGTTAGCATGGCGTTGGCCCAACAACTGTAACACAAAAGTAATTTCACCACTGTTATGTCAGCATTGGTCCACCCATGTATATAGCATTTAAAATATACATTGACTACAGGTTGTTGGGCCTACCCTAGCCCACCAACTGTAATCTAACTGTAGTTTTGCCACTGTTATGCCAACGTTGGCTCAGCACATGTGTATATCATTATTAAATACATTGGCTCTAAGTTGTTGGGCCTGCGTTTCCCACAACAGCAACCCAACTGTAATCTTGCCACTGTTTTCCAACGTTGGCCCAAACGACATATAAAACACAATTATTATATATATTGGCTATAAGTACTTGGCCCAACGTTGTCCTAACAAATGTAAACAGATTGTAATTTTGCCACTGTTATGCCAATGATGGCTCAACCCTTTATTGCCCGCAGCGATGGTGCCACCCAAATGCCAATTTTGGCCCAATACCCAATAGCCAACGGCAACCTCGCCATCACCAATGTTGGCCCTAGGCAATAAGGTTAGCTTAGTTGGCTTTCACAGACAATTACAGTGGTTTTGAAAACTTTTGATTGGCCCCCAACAGGTTAGGTAGTCTCTTTCAAGCATGTGCGAACGTACACGCGCACGCACGTATGCAGGCACGCACACACACGTACTGTCGCTGAGGTAATTTAAAGACGCCACAGTACAAATTTTGCTTTAAAATACACATCAAAATGTGTAAATGAGGCAAAATATTTGTTTCAGACGGAATGGTATGTATTGTTGTGATTAATGAAAAGCTCGCTCCATCGCAAATTCGCCAGAGCACCCCTGAGAGCATCTCAATTTCAGAATTTTCTGGGGTGGGGAGAACACTTAAAAATTACTTTCATTTTTAAAAGTTGAGAGGTCTGTTTCAGGTTTGTGATCAGATCTTCACTAACTTGATATATGCCTAATATGTTTAACATATTAAATTGTAGGTATGGAGTGATGCAGCCACGCAGATCTTCTATTCTCTGAGTGCATGTTCTGGCGGTATGATAGCGATGTCAAGTTTCAGCAAGTTCAAGAACAACTGCTACAGGGACGCCATTATGGTGGCGCTTATTAACTGCGGTACTAGCATCTATGCTGGATTTGTCGTGTTCTCTGTGCTCGGATATATCTCGTATATCAAAGGAATTGATGTTAAGGATGTAGCGGCTGAAGGTAATGCAAGAGATTATCTATGATAACGCAGTAACGCGCCGGTACTGAATCAATACCGGGCCTATGTGGCCCGGTATTGGACAAGTACCGGGCCAGTAACTCGCGTTATCGTTGATAGAATTTTTATTGTTATCATTCCCTAAGTGGAAGATGGTATAGTGCCTGACTGCCTGCCTGTCTGTCTGTCTATCTGTTTTCCTGCCTTCCTGTCTGTCTGCTTGTCTGTCTTGCTGTCTGTCTGTTGTCTGTGTCCAGAGCTATATCTCAAACGCTACTTATCTGATTTGTCCTAAATCTTAACCCTAGAAGGTATCTTGGTATAATAGATTTCCTGACGTTGGCCATGATTCGGAAAAAAGCAACAATGCTCTGAAGACATTTCTGCCTACAACAGTAAGCTTTTCAGAAACGTTTTAACCACCAAGGCACACGTAAAATGTTTCGGCAAATTATGGTTACGTTTGAGCTTAGGAGGCAACTGAGAGTTTGGGGAACAAAGTTGCAAATGTTGGGGCACTCTTTAACCTTCTGTTTCAGAAACATTGGCCATGTTCACAGATGTACACCAAAACAGTTAATCCAACTAAAGACTTGAGGTGCTTCGGAGTAAAGGTTTTGCGTTCGCCCTAGCACATCTTTAATCTGAGTAAAGAACCTCCTCCAAATCATCAGTATCGTAAAGGAACTAGCCAATATTGGGGGTGGGGGTGTGTGCGGCTGGTGTCATATACGACTCTTGTTAAGCAGTGCCCATATCAGCGTGTATACGAAATGCATTGCGTTCATATTACGGATTTACGTTGGAGAAACTACTTAGTCAGTTAACTAATCTGACAAATGTATTGAATTAACTGCAGGCTTCTAGTCCTAAAATCCACTCATACACGCATAATAAGCGGGCATAGATAGAAATGGGCGGGGTAAATAGGCAGGGCATAACTAGAAATGTCATGTGCCGGGAAAATGGCGGGCATGGCTAGAAGTGGATGGCGCATAGCTAGAAATTGGCGGGGCATAAATGAAAATGGGCGGGACTAAGTAGAAATGGGTTGGGCATAGCTAGAAATGGACGACCATAGCGAGAAATGGGCGGTCATAGTTAGAAATAGGCAGGTACAAATAGAAAGGGGCGGGGCACAACTAGCAATGGGAAGGCATCGCTAGAAATGTATGAGGCATAACTACAAATGGGAGGGCAGAGATAGAAATGGGCAGGGCAAAACTAGAAATCGGCGGACATAAGAGAAATGGGCGGACATAGATAGAAAATAGCTCAGTAGAAATTGGAGGGCATATCTAGAAATGGGCAAGCATAGCTAGAAATGGGCGGGGCATAACTAGAAATGGGATCGCATAGATAGAAATGGGCGAGACATAGCTAGTAATGGGTGGACATAGATAGAAATGGGCGGGGAATAACTAGAAATAGGAGTACATCGCTAGAAATGTACCAGGCATAACTGTAATGGGCGGGCATAGATAAAATTGGGAGTGGCATAGCTAGAAATTGGCATAGCTAGAAATGGGCAGCCATAGAGTAATGGGCGGACATAGATAGAAAACAGCTCAGTAGAAATGGGAGAGCATATCTAGAAATGGGCATACCTAGCTAGAAATGGGCGGGGAATATCTAGAAATGGGCATGCCTACCTAGAAATGGGCGGGGCATAACTAGAAATGGGTTGCATGGCTAGAAATGTGTGGGACATAGATAGAAATGTGCAGTCATAGCTAGAAATTCGCGGGGATAGCTGGAAATGGGCGGGCATAGCTAGAAATTCGCGGGAATAGCTGGAAATGGGCGGGCATAGGTAGAAATTCGCGAACAAAGCTGAAAATAGCTAGAAACGGCCGCGGTATATAGATAAATTGAACCATCGACTTACAAACGGAATTTCCAAAACATTCTGTCAGAACTATTTTGCCCAGCTAATGTCAGAAAATGTGTTACTGCAAATTTATTTCAAAAAACATTTAATATACCACACCTCCATCGTACATCAATAACCCCACTCACCTCCAACAAAGTTTGAGAAATATAATTATTATCTTTTTCAGGTCCCGGTTTAGCATTCGTGGTTTACCCAGAGGCACTTGCCAGTATGCCAGTAGCACCATTGTGGTCCATATTTTTCTTCCTTATGATGGCTACATTGGGATTCGGATCACAGGTAGGGCTTAGGATATCGAAGACTTCACATTTGCCATAAATTTCTCTAATTCAAATTCACAACTTAATAAAAATTATATTAGTTTATACATAATGAAATCATCATATGGTGCTATACAGAACGGCACACATGCGCCTGTTATTTCGAAGGACAGATCTTACACGAGTTAACTTGGAAAGAATTTTGTCTTTCAGCCATTGCCTACTAAATGCTGGAGGGCCAATTTCCAAGAATTCTCGGCCAAGCATGTTAATATATTGTTATTTGTTAGCAATAGAAAGATAAGCCCCATTTCAGGTATGTGTATCAACGATGTTGATAATTTCAATCAAGTATGCCATTTGCCTGGAGAGATCTTTCCAAGTGATTCTTTTATTTTCTGCATCTCATAGAACGTAGAAGACATACTTCCTCCAGCATGGCTTGTAATAATGAACATCAATTCACCTTTCCAGAGTACCCACCCATCATATGACGTCATAATGAACTGCGTGATGTGTACAATGACATCATAATGAATGACGTCATGAATGACGTCGATAAGTATGTCACGAACGCATATTTGAAGACGGTCTATGCGTTGTTGTACAAATTGTTTGCTTTTACTATTTAATAAATATTCTGTTGAATATTTTGAAACTAATTTGACTGGGCGCTGTTGCTGCCATAGGCACCAACAGCACCCAGTCAAATTAGTTACAAAATATACAACAGCTTCCCTGTATAGTTTTCAGGAAATTGATAGCTAGAGCATTTGGGGGTCGATCAATCCCAACACGGCGAGGTGTGGGTGGAGCTTAGCTAGTGATGGGCGGGGCATAGCTAAAAATGGAAAGTTCCATTGCATGCGCATCACACGAGGAAAGCGAAGTGTTTAATATCGTAATTAATACTGTATCTTGTGATATTTCCAATGCATCTCGTAGTGTTTTACCAGCATTATCTGTTCGCAATTTGAATAACTGCTGACTAGGATCGACAGTCTGGCAAAAGACAGGTCCTTACACAATGGAACTGCTGATGAGCGTGTAAGCACAGATGATGAAGATGGTGTCGATGGCTCATCTACTGAGCTTTTCCTTTTCTTTCCACGACTCTTAGTAATGTAAGACCCAGTAGATAATGCATCCTCCTTGCGATTTCGTGCACGTCGTATTTCTTCCTTGTTAGTGGCAGTAGAGTAACAACCTCGATACCAACCCGCTTTATGTGAAGATAAGACACCCTCTGGAGAAAGTGTAAGCCTTTTATTAATTTCAACGTATGCACCATCTTGTAAGGTTGCTCTCTCTCTCTCTCTCTCTCTCTCTCTCTCTCTCTCTCTCTCTCTCTCTCTCTCTCTCTCTCTCTCTCTCTCTCTCTCTCTTTAACTGCTTGTAGCAAATTGCTAAATGAGTCTATTATTGGCTGCTGCACCCTGCGGCCCTTTAACAGTAGCATCTGTCTGACACAAAATGCATAGCCTCCAGTTTGTGGGCGTCTGTGTTGTATCACGCTGTTCCTCCCTCACGGTTAACTCAATTTGAGGACAAAATAAATTAGTTTAGCCTTTATTACAAACGCTATTGCTATAATAATTGCTGTCTGATTATGGTTGTGGCAAATCTGCGAGCAGACGAACATTTGAACATGTTTTTTTGCAAATTATGTTTTCAGTTTACTTTCACGATCAAATTTACAGGATTACCCCGGACCATCCATTACGGTAAAATCGTTACAATTGTTACCATGAATGCACTGGGCGGTTAACCAGTTTCACGTCGTTCACCATATGTATACTCTATCATAATATGTCTATTAATAAACGAACTGGAGTCCTGTAGTAGTCCCGCAACTTTTATGAGATATTTCCTTGTTTTAAAAATATAATCAGCTTATGAATATTCCATGTTTAATCGACTAAAATCAAGTGGAAATATAATATAAAATATCATTTGCCAAGGCGATATTTTTAATGGTATATAAAGGAACGGAAAAACCTTAATTTTGTAAAACGAGTTATCACTAGATATCGATAAGAAACCAAGATTTTTATGATTAAGTGTTCTCGATGGTGGCTATTGTTGGCAGTAAGGCATAGAGTAAATCGGCGAGGACTCAAGTCTATATGTTAGATGAAAATGATGACAATGTTAGTACGTAGAAAACAGGACATTGTATGAACACGTAATGTGCTAGAAATAATTGTGTTAGATGCCAAAGAAAATTTCAACGTTAACATAAAAGGTGCAAAATTTGCTGATGATGTCTGCGAATTACATATTAAATCTGTCAAATATGTCAAAACAGAATTTCTGTTGCTTAAATGTTATTATAAATGTTACCAATGCATTCCGTGACCCAAAAAATATAGAGATAGACATCAGAAATTATGAATCTGGGCCATTTGGTTGCCGATATATCAGGTTTCGATATATCAGGTTTCGGAGGATATGGCTGGCGGCCATTTTGAAATCCAAGATAGCCGCAATGAAGACATCGGTGAAAATGCAAACCTTGTTTTTTGGAATTGGGACACCAAATGCTTTCTAAAAATATATAGTTTTACAAATCCCCAAAAAAATTTTACGAAAATACAGTGCACACTACTATTTATTTCATTTCATTGCTTTACACCTAGCCACGCGATACAAGCCTCTAAAAGTATACCATTTCGATAAATTAATTTTCCAGTATTCTGGTGTGAACATGCATGCAGCTTTAATATCTCAAATTTACGGCACCTCCAAAAGAAGGCTCTAGAATGTTTTGAAACAAATTTGACTGGAACCTGTTGCTACGAAAGCCAGAAACAACTTCGTCAAATTAGTTACAAAATACATGATAGGATAATTTGGCGTTTCTGGTCCGTTAGAGTTAAAGGGTTAATATGTTTATTTTTCTACTCTTTTTCACAGTTTTCTATGATTGAAACAGTATTATCCGCATTCATAGATGAATTCCCACAATACCTCAGTGGTCGGAAAGCATCCATGATTTTTAGAACAGTCGTCATATTCGCTTCGTTTCTTCTTGGCCTGCCCATGGTCTCCGGGGTAAGTTAAATACCTCGTGGCTTGATTTAAACAAGGTTTATTTTTTAGTCTATGTGGGAGCACAATAAGACATGTCTTATGAGCGTGTCTCCCACTTACGTACAAATATATTACATTAAATAAATCAAGAGGCGAATAATAATATTGCCAACTGTCACAACAGTAATAACAACAATAACATTAATAATAATAAGAAGAAGAAGAAGAAGAAGAAGAAGAAGAAGAAGAAGAAGAAGAAGAAGAAGAAGAAGAAGAAGAAGAAGAAGAAGAAGAAGAAGGAGGAGGAGGAGGAGGGGGCAGAAGAGGAGGAGGAGGAATGTTGTAGGTAGCCTAATGATGACAGAATAAAATCTTCGGGAGAAGGAGAAGAGCATGGTTTGACGAATCACAAGGCGGTATTAGGAGAAAGGAGCTCGATGTGCTGTAGTCACCGGCGCTGGTCCACACTGCATGGCCATCCAGAAACATCCGCGGCTATGGATTTGTCGACACAATCCATGAGTGGTGTTTGAAATTACTATAGGTCATTTAAACCGACAGGTATCAGTAATATATTGACATAGAATGGTGGAAACCGTGATGTTTAATTCTACATCATCATCAGCACGGCCATATAGAAGTTGCTGAGTAGTTAGGGTTGTTGAGGAGATTTGGTTGGAGGCAAGCTCATTTACAAAGGTGGTTCTTTGTTCATTAAAAAGTGGACAGTAAAAAAGATAATGTTTAACAGATTCATCAGGATGGTCGCAGGCGCAGCTGGCAGAGTCAGAGAGGAAGTTATGGAATAGATGTCTATTTAATCCACTACAGCCATTACGAAGCCTACTCAAACATATATTAGCCACTCTTGAGCCGACGTAATACCACGGAGGGGGACTGGGAATACGGGACATTGCTCTTAGTTTGGTCTTGAATTCCGGTAGGGTATTAGAGATTGTGACAGGGGCTGGAAGGGTGTTCCAGGCACGTACTGTTGCTGAAAAAAACCACTCGCGATAGAGATTCGTTCGACATCTAACTGGGGTGAAAGAATTCGAGCGTCGGATATTGTAGAGATTACGTGCTAATATCAGTGGAGGATGATAATCAGTCACGGCCTCGCTCATCATCCCATTGACAATTTTGTAAAGCATGACTAATCTGTGAATTTCTCGTCGGTGGGAAATTGTTTCTATGCCAGTTTCTATATACAAATCTTCGATGTGGGCACTACGTGTCACTCCGCTAATTGTCCTAAGAGCATCCTTTTGTACGTCTTCTAGTCTGTTAACAAGATATTGTGGTAAATTATCCCAGACAGCATCTGCATATTCCAACGATGACCTAATAAAGCTCTTATACATGATTTCGAGTCATTCGCGGTCTAAGATATATTTTAGTCCTTTGAGTACCTCGTGGCTTGCGAAATGGCACAAAGAATAAACACTAAAACATTACTAGCTACATAAAACTGAATTGGTAGCAGATTGGACTTGCTATCATATGAAATGGACCTTCCCGCTTTTAGCTATGGCCCGCCCATTTCAATCTAAGCACCACCCACGCACACCACGTCCGTGTTGAGATCTGTCGATCTCTGAACTCCCAGACTATCAATTTCCAGAAAACTATACATGTAAGCTGTTGAATATTTTGAAACCAATTTGACTGGACGCTGTTGCTACCATATGCAGCAACAACGTCCAGTCAAATTGCTTTCAAAATAATTAACAGAATGTGTATTAAACGGGAAAGGCATACAATACGTACAACGCGTCAGACTATTAAGCGTTAAAGACGAACTATATCGAATCATTCATGACGTCATGACTGAGGAAATGTATTCATGAATTATGTTGACTCCAGTCACTCTACCAACGCAACCTTGAGGGAGTGTTGCTTCCGAGTCAATATTTTATGTTCATACTAGATCATTTTTAATTCTAGTAAAACACCCAATCCAAAAATTCGTAAAGGAGTTAACTAACAAGGGAGATGGATTTAAGACAAGGGCTAAGAGATTACAGCCCCGGAGCCCAGAAAAATGAGGCCTCAAAACAAAAATCGATATCGCATTTTACCCATTTGAAACTGTAATCCAAGTATCTCACTTTTAGGCAGTAGTGCCGGAGCACCAGCTTTCAGTCAACGATTTTAGTATAAGTAGTAGCATAAAAACATAAATAATTAAGTAATCTACATTTTTGTGCTATAACTGTTACTTAAGACATGCCAGTTCAGCTTTAATTCTAATTGATCAGAATTAATATTATAATTTCTACTTGCAGGGTGGGATTTATTTACTCAATCTTGTCGATTACTATATGAGCGGCTTCCCTTTGCTCTTGGTCGGCCTCTGTGAATGTATTGCTCTGAACTGGATATACGGTAAGTTAATGGAAGGATCCGTTTCTATAGCTATGCCCCACCCATTTCTAGCTTTTTAGTTAAGCTCCGCCCACTTTTACGCGTGTTCGAATCGATTTATATACTTCGAATCTTAAATTGCAAGAATCCCAATTTCAACATAATTATACATGTAAGCCGTTGAATATTTCGAAAATAATTTGATTAATATGGCCGCAATTCCAGTCACAATACTTTCAAAATATTCAGTAGAATATTTGTTAGATTGTAAATTCAGCAAAGACACACAATTCACACACGTTTCGATTTTCATAACGGTGATATGTCATTATTATTCAAATGGTGATGTCGCAAACTCGTGACGTAATGGAGGAATCCAGTTTTAGCTCTGCCCCGCCCATTTTTAGCTAAGCTAGACCCACGCTTTCCCGTGTGGTCGACCGATCGCTGAACTCCCTGACTATCAATTTCCAGAAAACTATACAGGTAAGCTGTTGAATATCTTGAAACTAATTTGACCGGGTGCTGTTGCTGCCTATTCAACGTAATGTTTATTAAATAATAAAGGCATACAATTCGTACAGCAACGCTTAGTCCGTAGCTACGTCATGAATGACGTAGTTGATTATGACATCACCCTACACGTCACGTAGTTGATTATGATGTATGATTGATAGATAAACTTGAATCATCGATTAATTATAACGTCAGCTACTAGAGTGACGGATCAGATCCCTCCATTCAGCATAAGCCAATAATGTGCAGAGATCTATTTACCTATAATGCTCACAGTGGCTAACAAAATGTTGATGTCTGACATAAATAAATCTTCTGTGCCAAACAGAACCACCAAGGCGTGCGTGCGTGAGGTGATATATATAAAAACAACTGTTTTGGTTTGGCTTAGATTTTAACATAACAATGAATCTTGCCATGAAAGATGATTTCCAAACCTTGGCCGTGATACAGCTTTAACTTCGGACTTCGGATTTGTTTAAGCGATGTAGCAACCCTCTTCTTGACAAGCTGCTCACCCATCCAGGGGCATTGGAGTTGGTACCATTTCAGCTGGGGCCATATTATTATGTTTGTACATTATTTGGTCATCATTTCTCACAATGCGCACTCTATGCAACATCCAGTTACCATCTCAGTGTGATGCTTCCAATGGAGGAATCCAGTTTTAGTTCCGCCCCGCCCATCTCTAATTAAGCTCCACCCACACTTCGCCGTGTTGGGATCAATTGGTCCCTGAACTGCCTGACTATTAATTTCCCGAAAACTATACTGATAAGCTGTTGAATATTTCGAAACTAATTTCACTGGGCGCTGTTGCTGCATATGGCAGCAACAGCGGCCAGTCAAATTAGTTTCAAAATATTCAGCACCGTGTTTATTAAATTAGTAAAGACATACAATTCGTACAGCAATGCTTAGTCCGTCATCAATTACGCGTTCTTGACGAGCTTAGCGAAGTCATTCATGACGTAATTGATTATGACGTCATCCTTCACGTTACGTTGTTGATTATGACGTCATATGATGGATGGATAAACTAGAAAGGTCCATTACAGATTCTTGTTAGAGCTTTACAAAACACGTTATTTACTTATCTTTGTCTGTTTCAGGATACAGCAATTTTGCCAATGATATTAAAATGATGGTTGGATTTAAGCCGAATATTTACTGGAAAGCTTGTTGGATCTTTATATCTCCATTTATTATTTTTGTAAGTACATTAAGTGCGTGCGCACATGGGTACACGTATAGTTCAAACTCGCTCACAAACTCCACACTCCACCCAAACCCATCCCCACAAGCCCCCAAAACGCCATAAGAACCAAAAAAATTTACACGGGCATTCAACAAAATAATTTTGTATCCAGAACATTTATAGCATTATTAATATAGTTACAAAGAGAAAGAAATTGTCTGTTTTGCATTTTAAGTTTGCAACTGGGTAGCAGCACTCTTAATTGTAGTCAACAACTTTGAAATGTTAAGAAAGTTTAAATGTCTGCCCAGTAAGCCTATAGCTGTGATTTTAGTTACCGGTAAACCGTTCGTATCTCGCGAGATCTCCTTCGATACGAGATCGAGAAAAGTATAAGTGTATTCTCGAAGAAGCCATGCCTCTATTTTTTTAGATTGACCAGTAAGCATATGTAGAATTATGAATATCAAGGGAGAGAATTGGCGTTATTGAGCTAGGATAACAAGAGGAGTTACCTACCTTTAAATAAGAGAAATTCATCCGATTCATTTTATCCCTTTAATGGCTAATTTTGGTCAAGAAAATTTAAATATTTCCTTAATGTATGCCCACTAGCAGTCCATCCAAGGGAACACAAAATTTAGAAAGTTTATCACTGGAATGACTGGCTCGGTTATCGAGCCAGTCATTCCAGTTGTAAATTTTCAAAAATAATCTCTTGTCCTGTAAATGACAGGGTTAATCAGGATAGCTTTATTAATGTTTTGAGTTGATTTTTGGTACATATATTAAGTTATTAATGCTAGAAAGTAGCTGTGTTAATCTTTCTTCTAACAGGTGATAATAATATTAAACATGATCTTCTACAAAGAGCCCACCATGGACACGTACACGTACCCAGACTGGGCAAATGCGATTGGTTGGTTGATGGCTATCTTCACCATGATCTGGATTCCGGGGTGGATCCTCGTCAAATTCTGCTATCAAGGCGGATACGAGGTGAGAGATGTGGGCATCCAACCCTTTAATCACAGGCCTTTGAACTTTCGTCCATCCATTGCACCTACTATATATATATATATATATATATATATATATATATATATATATATATATATATATATATATATATATATGCATATGTATATTATATGTAGTAGGGGGAATATGCAGTAGAGGGATGGATGGACGAAAATTCAAAGGCCTGTGCTTTAATCCTCAGATTTGCTCAAGAAATTTAAGTTTTATCATAGAAAGTATCCATTTGCAGACCAAGTGAACTTAGTGCAGACTATTTTTGGAAATTTATGACTTGAATGACTGGCTCAGTTATTTTGGTCTTCAAGTGGACATTTCTCCAGACTGATGTAGTTTTGGGCCAGCTTGAGCTTATTCTTATATTTACCCCTACCCTGCAAGGGAAAGAGGGTATTACATTCAACGTGTGTGCATACATGTGTGTGTGCACGTGCGTGCGTGTTAGCGCGTGTGTGTGTGTGTGTGTGTGTGCTGTCTGTTTGTTTGTCTGAAAGCTATATCTAACTGATGTAGTTTTGGGCCAGCCTGAGCTTATTCTTACATTTACCCCTACCCTGCAAGGTGTGTGCATGCGTGTTAG
This sequence comes from Chaetoderma sp. LZ-2023a, assembly GCA_034401795.1. Taxonomy (NCBI): domain Eukaryota; kingdom Metazoa; phylum Mollusca; class Caudofoveata; order Chaetodermatida; family Chaetodermatidae; genus Chaetoderma; species Chaetoderma sp. LZ-2023a. The sequence goes on along the minus strand of CM067370.1, from coordinate 182,683,334 downwards.
CACGCATGCGTGTTAGCATGCATGCACCCCTGTTTAAGACTATATGCTCGGCCTCAACGTGGCGCAGGGGTGTAACCCACTGGGTGTCAATCCAGACATTTGGAGGGGCTAACCAGAGCATTATGCACAACGCTAATGAAATTACACTTGGAGATCGAATCAATCGAAATGGTGCTCGCCCTGTGAGGATCCGCCAGGCAGGTGCAGCGCCGGGCTCCATGCCTCGAAGGAGCCCACCCTCAGCTACTGGAGGTCCCATCAACTCGTCTTGTGGAGCCAGGGGACGAGGATGGAGAGCTACTGGCCAACGGAAAGAGAAGACCAAACCCAAAGAGAACCCCAGTATCAACATCATGCACTGGAATGCAGAAGGGGTTACCAACAAGAAATCAGAGCTCGAACAGTTCCTGTACGAAAACAACATTGATATCTGCTGCATTCAAGAGACACACCTGCAAGAAGGAAAACCATTTAAGATCAGAGGTTACCAGATTTTCCGGTGTGATCGAAGAGGAAGAAAGAAAGGTGGGGTGATGACCTTGGTCCGAAACAGCGTGAACGCCAGCCAGATCAAAACATTTATGGAAGAGGCAGAATATATCAAGATCAAGGTAACAACCAGCAACTCTGTGATTGAAATTGTCAATTATTACTGCCCTAATGACAAGAATCTCTCACTTGACACAATCCAGGTCCCGGACTGCCACTTCCTCATTGCGAGAGACTTTAATAGCCAGTCCCAGAGCTGGGGATACAGAACACTTGATAAACGAGGAGAAGACATTGAAGCATGGCAAGATGAAAAGCACCTTTTACTTGTCAACGATCCCACAGATCAGCCTACCTTCTACTCGCGCCGATGGCACTCGACAACAACGCCGGACTTGGCATTTTGTACAGAAGACATTCACAGAAACCTCAGTAGAGTGGTCGGATCGCAGTTAGGAGGAAGCGACCACCGCCCAGTCCTCCTCTCTCTTTCTGGAAGTATTTCGACCAGTTCACCTCAACATCCAAGGTGGAACTACAAAAAGGCAAATTGGAGTCTGTTCGGCATTCGTTCCAATGAGCTTACCCATAATATAGCAGTAGAAGGGAGAAACATCAACAATGTGGTCAAGGAATTTAATTCAAGTATCCTCAAGGCTGCCAATGAAGCGATTCCTCGAGGGTTCAGGAAAAACTACCACCCCTACTGGACAACAGAACTGCAAGCAGCACATGATAAACTAGACAAGGCCAGAGAAGATGCAGAGGGTAATCCCTGTCATGAAAACCACTTCACGCTACAACAAACTAAAGCCAGGTATCTAAAGTCCAAGCTGGAGGCCAAAAGAAGAAGCAGGAGGGAAAAGACGGCAGGGTTTAATTTAGAGAGAGACACCACAAAACTATGGAGACTGACTAAAGCACTCAATGATGAGGGTGTCAGGGGAGAGAAGATTACTCTTGAAGAAGATGGACAAACACTGACAGGAAAGATGGCAGCAGATGCCTTTGCGAAGGCATATGCAAAAGAAAGCAACATTTCTATACCACGAATGCGTCAAAGGGAGGTTAGAAAAGAGCAAAAGGAAAGAACAGACACCAACACTCACGATGCAATGAAAGTTGACATTAGTTTAACAGAACTGAAGAAGGCTATCCGCCAACTGAAAAAGAAGAAATCTCCCGGGCCAGATGGCATTACGAATGAAATGATCCAACACCTTGGTAATGCATCTCTTCGCAAGTTGCTAGACATCTTTAATCTCAGTTGGACCAATGGAGAGGTTCCTCAGTGCTGGAAGGAAGCCAGAATGACTCCTATTCTGAAAAAAGGAAAGAACAAGACGAAAGTGCTGAGCTGAGTGCAGAGACTAAACCAACACATGTACAGGCGGTTCCACCTTACGACATCGCCCGCTTGTCCTTGTGGAGAAGCAGAACAGACCACAGAGCACATACTTCAATGTTGCAGTACGTATCAGCTGCTGAGAGAAGAGATCTGGCCTTTGTCAACCTCTATTCTTGAAAAGCTGTATGGGCCTGTGGAAGAACTGCAGAAAACCACAGATTTCATCTTGAGAACGGCTCTCCAAGTGTGATACCAGCGATCGAAAAGAAGAAGAAGCATGCATGCATGTTAGCGTGTGTGTGTGTGTGTGTGTGTGTGTGTGTGTGTGTGTGTGTGTGTGTGTGTGTGCGTGTGTGTGTGCTGTCTGTTTGTGTGTCTGAAAGCTGTATCTAACTGATGTAGTTTTGGGCCAGCTTGAGCTTATTCTTATAGTTACCCTTACCCTGCAAGGTGTGTGCATGCGTGTTAGCACGCATGCGTGTTAGCATGCATGTATGTTAGCATGCATGCATGTGTGTGTGTGCGTGTGTGTGTGCTTGTCTGTTTGTGTGTCTGAAAGCTGTATCTAACTGATGTAGTTTTGGGCCAGCCTGAGCTTATTCTTACATTTACCCCTACCCTGCAAGGTGTGTGCATGCGTGTTAGCACGCATGCGTGTTAGCATGCATGCATGTTAGCATGCATGCGCGTGTGTGTGTGTGTGTGTGTGTGTGTGTGTGTGTGTGTGCGTGTGTGTGTGCTGTCTGTTTGTGTGTCTGAAAGCTGTATCTAACTGATGAATTTTGGGCCAGCTTGAGCTTATTCTTATATTTACCCTTACCCTGCAAGGTGTGTGCATGCGTGTTAGCATGCATGTATGTTAGCATGCATGCATGTGTGTGTGCGCGTGTGTGTGTGCTTGTCTGTTTGTGTGTCTGAAAGCTATATCTAACTGATGTAGTTTTGGGCCAGCTTGAGCTTATTCTTATATTTACCCTTACCCTGCAAGGTGTGTGCATGCGTGTTAGCATGCATGTATGTTAGCATGCATGCATGTGTGTGTGTGTGTGCGCGTGTGTGTGTGTGTGTGTGTGTGTGTGTGTGTGCGTGTGTGTGTGCTTGTCTGTTTGTGTGTCTGAAAGCTGTATCTAACTGATGTAGTTTTGGGCCAGCCTGAGCTTATTCTTACATTTACCCCTACCCTGCAAGGTGTGTGCATGCGTGTTAGCACGCATGCGTGTTAGCACGCATGCGTGTGTGTGTGTGTGTGTGTGTGTGTGTGCTTGTCTGTTTGTGTGTCTGAAAGCTGTATCTAACTGATGTAGTTTTGGGCCAGCTTGAGCTTATTCTTATATTTACCCTTACCCTGCAAGGTGTGTGCATGCGTGCGTGCATGTCTGTTTGTGTGTCTGAAAGCTGTATCTAAAAAACTGCAAATCCAATTTGGCAAAAATTTTAACAAAACCAAGATTACCATGGAAGAGGATTTCTAGACTTTGGCCCTGATCTAGATAAGATCCGATCAAATTCTGAATCTATGGATATCTCGGAAACTACTGGTTAGTTTTGGCTCAAATTTTAACATATGAAAGAGTCTGACCATTTGGAATCCACAACGTTGGTCAGATCCTAAAAATCTAGAAAAATCAGTGAAACAAACGGGAAATCAAACAAATGAGTACAATTTGACAAAAGAGTATGATGGTTTGCAGTCTCTGATTACTGTTGTTTTAGTAGAGACTCACAACTAGCATAAGTGGGGTCAAATAATTTGCATTTCTGACAAAATTATACTACGTTGTACATTTTATAGTTCTAGTGTTGTTTTTCTTTCTTTTGTAGCTTCTGAAGGAGCAGATGCAGCCAAGCGCTACGTGGGGACCAGCTAAAATCAAAGACCGAAAAGGACGCTATTCTAACGTGGTCAAACTCTCCACAGACACACTAGAAAATGGTCTCGATAACAACGGATACGGAAGTAACGGAAGAATTACGGGAAGCAGACGAGCGAGTACATTATCGAATAGCAATAGTGGGAGATTACGTGGAAGTCGTGCGACGCTGTCTACAAGTGCGGGGAAGTTAAGCGGAAGCAGGGGAACGTTATCCAGTAGTAATGGTCGGTTAGGTGGAAGTCGTGCCTCATTATCCGGAAGTAGAGGTCGATTAGGCGGCAGTCGAGCGACGTTATCCGGTAGTAACGGTCGCCTTGGGGGAAGTAGAAACACTTTATCCACACCAATGCAATCAAGTTATGTGATATCTGCCACGCCCGACAGTTCCGTATCTATAGCACCGAGCACCGAGACATCAGTATGAAGGGATGTTTTATAATATTTTACATTTTCAACAACAAATTCCTTAAAACTAATTTGAACCGTTTCACCAATAAATTCCCCGTATCTCATTTTCAAGTCAACCATACAGGAAAACTGTTGAATATTTTGAAATTAATTTGACTGGAAGCCATTGTTGCCTTTAGGCAGCAATGACTTAGTCAAAGTAATTTCAAAATATTCAACAGAATAAGTTTTATATCGTAAGGAATTACTTTTTAGGGATTTGTCAGTGAAAGGGTTAATCTCATACACTGCGATATGCGTATGGCATCTGTTGAAGATTGAAAACAATTAATTGAATGAAAGTTGCTGCTTCAGCTTGCAACAACTTCCAGTCAATTTCTTATTTTAATATTCAAGAAAGTTTGTAAGAAATTAATGATAATTTACAATGGTCAGCAGTGTTAATCCTATAACTCTTAAATCTGTTCAAGAAAATTCGATTCTTTTTCATTGAAAATGTCCAATTGCAGACAAAGAGAATATTTTTGAAAATTTATCATTGGAATGAATGGCTCGGATATCGAGGCAGTCATTCCAGTGATAAATTTTCAAAAATATTCTTATTTTGCTCTGCACATGGATATTTTCCAAGAACACGAAAGAATCAATTTTCGGCAGTCTTGAGCGTTAAAAGGGTAAAAATATTAAACTTAATTTAAATAGCAACTTTAATTGCAAAGGCATTGTATATATTTCATTTGTTAATCTATTGTCATACAAATCCAGTGAAAATTTCTTTTTTTAAATTTTTAGTGATTTAAATTTAAACAAAATTTTTAATTTTTTATAGTACAATCTTTTCTTCTTTTAACAATAACTATTTTTATAATCGATTTATTGATATAATTTTGACAAACCTCAATTTCCATCTTCAGTGTACTTAGTAGCGAGTTCAGAATGGTGTGTAATGGCTTCAGTTTGTGAAGTGCACGAAGATGATATGATTAGAGTGTATGGACGCTATGTCCAAGCATAACCCTTTCACCATCACATTTGTTCAAGATAATTTAAATTTTCTCAAAGATAATGTCCATTTGCAGGAAAAGAGAAGAGAATTTTTGAAAATGTATGACTAATAACTGGCTCAGTCATTGAGTCAGTCGTTCCAGTGGTAAACCTTCAAAAAACGTCTTCTCTTTGCCTGCGAATGAACATTTCTTGTCAGTGAAAGGGTTAATCTCATACACTGAAGCAGTTTTTGGCATGCTTGAGTGTTGAACGGTTAATTAAAGTCGAACAGCCATGAAGAAATATTTAGTATCAAGCCTTAACCCATTGATAAATGATAATGTCATAGTCCAGGGTGAATCTTTTAAATCGATGAGAACCTTTTTCTTTTTAATTTTGAATCATGATGCACCAAAGCAGAATTGTGTAACTCTATTTCATAGCAGCTGTAAGTGTGTTAGTCAGTCCTTATCTTCTTCTTTTCGATCGCTGGTATCACACTTGGAGAGCCGTTCTCAAGATGAAATCTGTGGTTTTCTGCAGTTCTTCCACATGCCCATACAGCTTTTCAAGAAAGGAGGTTGACAAAGGCCAGATCTCTTCTCTCAGCAGCTGATACGTACTGCAACATTGAAGTATGTGCTCTGTGGTCTGTTCTGCTTCTCCACAAGGACAAGCGGGTGATGTCGTAAGGTGGAACCGCCTGTCCTTATTAAAAGAACCAATATACAATTCTAATTGTTAGTTAATGGAAACGGAGATATTGGTACAATTCTCGTCTAGAGACTGATTATTAGTAAAGATTTTAACATGATAGTTCAGCTTTAACCCCTTTTGTGTCAACTTAATCCTATAACAAAATCGACTATGCAGTGGTCTTGAGGAATGTCCATTTGCAGGCCAAGAGAAGACTACTTTTAAAAATTTACGACAAGAATGACTGGCTCGGTTCCTGTGCCAGTCATACCGCTGATAAATCTTTAAAAATGGTCTTCTCTTATCCTACAAATGGACATTCAATAATATCTTGACCCAATTTAACCATTTACGGGTTAATAGCATTACAGGTGACCTTATTGTGTGGCTATATTATATTCATTTCATAATTGTGCAATATTGATTGTGATGTCATCAAAAGGTGTGAAGAAAACTCTCGCCAGGGCCTGCATTAATAATGATGAACCATCGGGGCATTTTTAAAAACTAACGTTCTACCTAATGTAGGGTTCCAGTTTATACATCAATCATGATGTCATAATCAACTACGTGACATTTAGGATGATTTCGTATATTTAATTACGTCATGATTGATTCGATTTAGTCTGTCTTAAATGCTTAATAGTCAGTCAGGTTGTACGAATTGTTTGTCTACTATTTAATAAATATGCTGCTGAATATTTTGAAACTAATTTGACTGGGCATTGTTGCTGCCACCTCATCACCTCAATATCATTGTCCCAATGATACAAGGAAGCATGCATCCATTTTTTATGTCTCAATAGGGTGAAGCCATGGCGAAATATAAGATGATATACTGAGCTAAATCAAAAACTTAACCATAAAAAATTGATTTTAATACTAATGACCTCGACCGTGTGACCTTAATATAAATGAAACATGTGTCCAAGTTTAGTCCCAATAGGGTGAAGCCATGCCGAGATATAAGACGATATGTTTAGCTAAATGCAAAACTTAACCGTAAAATAAACGAAATCACGGATTTCTTTTTTCACGAGAGAGTTGATACTTACCTCCCTAATACTCTTTGATATTGCTAAATATCGGCTTTCACCCAATAAAACACTCAGATTAATGAACCACCTAGGGAGAGAGGTGGACATAAGGAGTGCAAGAGTGCCACTGTCTCCTTGGCCAGAAGCACCAGAGTGGTTCTCACCGTGATAACCAACCCATCAGGCACGATTACCATGACCAGATCCTCGCGCGTCATGACCAGCGCCATGCGCACCTCGGTGTGCAGGTGGCTGCCTGGCTGGCTGCGCCGGAGGAGCCTGCACACCCCCCACCACTCGCTGCTGGCTGAATCGTGTGCGGCCAAGGCCACCTCGAACCTGGAGGGGATGATCCGCAGGTGGTGCTGCGTGAACACGCTCTCTGCGGAGCACCTCAAATTGCTCGTGCAAGGTTATTGACCAGAGTGACCATCTCCTGGAGGTGCCTACATCCCTCACCTCCAAAAAGATCAGGACCTGCCATAGGCATATGCAGCAGCCTATTATACGGGTCCTGAGATGGGCACAGGTTGTCTAGAGCAAACGTGCGCCGCGCCCGGACACTCCTGGTCACAGCCCGGGTTAAACAATCCAGAGCCAGGTTGATTCCATCTTGGATGGCTCGCTGGACCGTTACCGGGATAGGCTGGCGCAACGCAGATGCCGTTACTAACCCCTGTAACAGCTGGGAGACATGAGAAAGCGCCGCAATAGACGCTCTCCAACTCTCTGCATCGCGAAACGCGGTATTTGCTGAATGCAAAGCGTTCGAGCACAGCGCTCCCATGTCAGACCGGGAGCCTGGCCGCGTGTCCTCACCTAATGCTGTGCGGTCATCCACGCTCGGCTTAGGCACCACACCGTATTTCTGATACTCATCAGATATGATGCAGCAATGCCTCGCCACTTCGCGAGGGGCCTTCAAGACATCCATGCGCCTTGATGGACGTCTCTGCCGCTGTGAACATATCTACAATATGTTCCGCCAGCGGCAGAGATGGCATTGCGCTAACAGCCGATCTACCGGCCAACCACGGGCGGTGATCCCGTTGGCTGGCTGACTGTTCCACAGGCAGGTCTGGCCTGATGCTTATAAGCCACTGACAAGTGTCCGACCAGTCATCCTCTGTGGCTACCTGTGAGGGCTCTACAAGACGAGGGCCTTCATCTTCCTCCTGAGCGTTCGCAGGCGTGCTTGAGACTGGATAACCTGACACTCCTGGCAAGCCAGAGAAAGCATTTGGGCCCGAAAGAGCAAGCATGCTAAACTGACTGGCTTGACCAGGAGTAGGCGCCGTGGTATTGCGTGGGTCACTTATCGCCACACCACGGCCCTGGCCAGCACCTGCTACACTCTCGGCAAGCCGAGGTATGCGGTAGACCTGGCCATCAGATCCAACCCGGGCCACCTTCTGCGCCGTGAACCCTACTCCTGCGTGAGTAGAACCATGGATAATGTCACCTGTATTCCCCGCGAGGGGTGCACAGACGTCAATGTCCATGGTCACGGCATCAGAAGGAGAACCCAGCAGATAATCCTCTTCTTCCTGGCCAGAAAGATTAGACTCCGGGTCAGCGAAGAATGCTAACCCGGACTGGCCAGGAAAGGTACCATAGGAGGAACTGGTACCTGCGGGGTGCAGAAAATCCTGGCCTGATAAGCAGCCACCAGGCTCCAGCGACAGCCATCCATGGATCACCGGCATGGCAAGCCTGCTGCCAGTGTCCTGGACCGCCCCCTCTAATGGGGCCACCTCTGAATCTTCGAAAACTGGTAGGGTCCTAGAGAAACCAGATTCAGAGGCGGGGATTACCTGCTCAGAAGTAGATGAAGAGGACAACAAAAGATCTGGTCCAGGAACCATGCCACGGAGCAACTCTGGAACAAAATCCTTGATTGTCCTCTTCATCTCTACAGAGGACGAGGCCTTCCACTTACCCTTCTTACCAGATACCTCTCTCTTCGCTCTTCTCTCCTCCTCCGCCACTTTCTCCTTAGCCTGTAACGATAAAAAATCCGTCATTAGCTCCCCCCCCCCCCCCCACTGTTTACATATATCGCATTTAAGTAGTGATCCACAGGGACTGCACTGGAAACAGAGATGATGGGCGAAAGTCTTTCAAAAAACGACCACACGAAGGACAACCAGGTCTCTGAAACAGGCCACAGGACGAGTGGACAATGAGTATTTTAACTAAAGAATTAGTAACTCAAAAGCAAAATAAAAAGGAGAGAAAATGTGGTCATAAAGACCACCTACAAAGATAATAAACCAGCGTTGGGCAAAACTTTAAATGTTAATAAAGTGCAAGGCTGATAATGACGTCATAACTTCAAAAATAAGAAGTTAAATCGATCCGAAACAAACATCCAGGTGTAAGGACGAATTGTATTCATATCCAGAACATCCTAACTAGAAAGGATAGAACATACAGGCTATACAAACATCAGATAAACAATGATAAAATGGCAGCAGATTTCATAAATGTTTTCAAATATAATCGAAGTGCCTCATATCATAACTAAAATACCTGAGTCTTGAGCATAGACAAACCATCCTCTCTGATATACTGAAAACTCCACCAACTCTATGACCTCTGAACTCTCTCCACCTTTAAAGGGAAGGAAGTGGACCAAGAGGGCAAAGTGAGACCTTCTTCCGAGGTCTCCACCTCACTGGGCATAGAACTTATGGTTAGATAACCTAACAATGTTAGTAGGAAATGGAAGATTGGTGGAGAGAAAAACAAACCCTCTGACGATGTGCTGTCCTGTTCAATCACAGATAGATACCTGTGGACATAAATACAGAGAGATTAGTATTTCATAGAGCCATTTAGAAATAAACGAGTTATTTTAGGCGCTTATCACAATAAACGCGAATCCCGGAAACACATTACAACGGGACAAACTGGCTAAAATATAATTGAAGTCACCTGATGAATAGGTCCTGGGCCCTCCTCTGGAGACATAGCGCCTTTATGAAGATCAGACATCATTCATTAGGTAGATTTCAATACAACTTTTCAGAAACAAGTTCAGAAACTTTAGAGCAAAAAATTGCATGGGAACCCTCTGCCAATAAATTAGCAAAGAGGAAGTACTAGTCGGCGCATGCACGGTGATGGGGCTGGCATCCGCCTGACTGTCTTCTGACTACCTGCCCAGTAGGGGCACCTTACTTTTTTTAATCTGAGTGTTTTATTGAGTGAAAGCCGATATTTAGCAATATCAAAGAGTATTAGGGAGGTAAGTATACTCTTGAAGTGAAAAGGAGAGTTTGATACCAAGGTCACAGTCACTTTGAACTTTGACCTCATGACCTCGATATCATTGTGCTCAATCCCTTTGATATAAGGAACCATGTGTCCAAGTTTAACCTCAACAGGGTGAAATCCAGCCGAGATATAAAGTTAACTGAGATTGGATGCCGACAAACAAACAGACAGACAGATGGAGTAATGGAACCCATCGATATATTGGTGAAAATTCTAATTCTTGCCAATAATAATACAATGTATTTCTGTATTTGTAAGAATCTCTTCTAAACAAATTTGTACATATATTATAAATTAAAATATTTTGTAATAAAACATAACAATTCGTTATTTTCCAATGTACTGATTTTATTATTAGTCATATGTATGTCGATCAGTGCATGCATCCATGAGTGCACACACGCATGCATGCATTCACAGACACATACCCGCGCACACATATACACACACACATGCACACACACAGACATACACACATGCACACACGCACAGATGTATACTCAAATAATTAACCCTTTCAGGACGAAACCAGCCAAGACCGGCCTCTGCAGGGGTCATGAGAAATGTCCATTTGCAGGCCAAGAGATTATTTTTGAAAATTTACCATTGAAATGACTGGCTCGATAACCGAAAAATTTCAAAAATAGTCTTCTTGGCCTGCAAATGGGCATTCAATAAGTAAATATTTTAAATTTTTTGAACAAATTTAGTCATTAAACGGTTAAACAAATCCAAAACACGCAGGGATACAAATTTAATATCACTGCCTGTCTTATTATTAGAAATAAATAAACAAATATTTATAAAATATCATTAATAATTTAACAAAACATTGCTAAGTTTGAATTATCAGTTAGCTTCATTCATCCACTCATCGGATGAATTAACAACCAACTGTAGGTTTCATAATAACCTTTATACCCTCAAACATGTTCCAAAAAAAATTTCACTTTTCTCGTAGAAAAATGTCCATCGACAGACCAAGAGGTAGTGTTGGGAATTGGTACTCTTTTTGTGATCGATGATTGGTTTTATATACTATAGCTAACCGATGATCAATTAATGATTGATCCTAACAGGTTCTCATTTTTTACCCATTTTGAATGCTGTAATTATAGCATGTTCAAAGATAATTACCCCTTTTAAACCAAGTCGCAGGTATAACAGATTCTTAATAATTTAAGAAATAATCTGTTGAAATTAATTGAATGAAGAAGAATGCTGATGTTTCCACCGATAACAAGACATTAACACACATGGACATGAACCAGGATTGATCATTAAAGGGATACTATTCTCATCTCAAATGATATACTGCACCGACAGATTCTGGTTTATAGATTCCATTTCATTCATATCTTGTTACATTCCCATATCTATATCACAATTATCTGCTTTGTAATATCGCGTAAATGTTGAACTGATCGCCACAATTTTGCCACCTCAAGCGATAGTGTGTGATGTCATGTAAGTGCCAATGCATTAGATTCCTTATTACGCAACACTCATCTCGTTGAATAATTTGAAACTAATTTGGCAGCAACAACTTCCAGTCAAATTAGTTTCAAAATATTCAACAGCTTACCTGTATGATTGTTTTTATACTACATTGCCAAACCATAGCTGGCACCTCTATGACTGAGCATATATTCCGAAGCAGACACCCTAGGCGTTTTCTGATTGGTTGAAAAATAAATCATGACAGCCATCATAAGATGTAGAAATGTAGCAACATTTAGCTACTAAAGCCAGGACATCTTTTTTTAGCATCATGGTAAAGGCTTAAAGTTACCTGTATAGTTTAGTACAGCACCTGAATAGCTATCAAGAGATGAGATTAGTTATCCTTTAAGAATGCTTGTACGCTATAACCACTGAGCCACTGTGTCCTCTCACTGTTCTCTCACTATTGATTATCTGCAACCAATGAATGGATACAATTCTAGTATTTCTGGAAAAGCTCCACCCACTTATCATGCATTGAAATCGATTCGAAACTTGAATTCCCTAATCTAAATTTCAAGGTAACTATACAGTTAAGCTGTTGACTTTTTTCAAACTATATGCCAGCAACAGCTCCCAGTCAAATTAGTTTCAAAATATCCAATAGAATATTTATTAAATCATAAATTGATTAGACGCACATTTCGTACAATTTTGTGCCATACTTCGATTTTTGTGATGTCATTAAGATAGTTACATCAGCTCACCTGTGATGTATTTGATTCCAACACACAAAAAGTGGGTGGAGTTTATCTAGAAATGGGCAGGGCAAAGGTCACATAGCTACAAATGGTTCCCTTTATTGTAACGCCACTCTCCAGCCCAGCTCCAGCCTGGTTATGCATATGTGAGAATTTGTGTCGCTTTAAGAAGCTGTTCAACACAATTTACAAAATGGAAGTCGCTGTTCTGGATGCGGTCTTGCCCTTCTGGAGATCCTTGCAGCAGGGCTAGGTGATACATGTCCGCTTGAATCTGGGAAAGGTAACAAAATGAAAATGTTAAATACAATGTTTGTGCAAACTTTAACCATTAATGGATTAACCTGTGAAAGTGGATATCCTATCCACGATTCTCTTGTTAAGAATAATGGAATTCAGTTTTAGCTATGCAACTCCACCACCCCCCCCCCCCACCCGCATCTTTAGCAAAGCTCCAACCACCCTTCGCCCATGTTGCGATTGATCGATCCCAAACCTCCCTGACTATCAATTTGCACAAAACTATACAGGTAAGCTGTTGAATATTTTGAAACTAATTTGACTTGGTGCTGTTTCTAACAATTGTAGCAACAGCGACAGTCAAATCCATTTCAAAATATTCAGCAGCATGTTTATTAATTAGTAAAAACATACAATTCATACAACAATGCTAGTCCATCATCAAATAAGTGTTCGTGACAAATGCCATTAATGACGTAATTGATTATGACGTCATCCTACTGCAACGGTGCTCAGTCATATTACTTTCAAAATATTTAACAGCATGTTTCTTAAATAGGAAAGACATTCAATTCATACAACAACTCTTAGTCCATCATCAATTAAGAGTTCAGGACAAACTTAGCTACATCATTCATGACATAATTACATCTTACACATCATGTAGTTGATTATGACATCATATGATTGATGGTTAAACTGGAATCCTCCATTGCCTGCATTTCGGGATGTGTATACATGTATGTACCATCAGTTGGTTGTCAAACTATCTTATTTTTACTTACTGGTGACTACCAGTTAAATGAGTACTTTAAAAAGTACCAAATCACATAGATGACAACTGCTCCCCTAGCCCCCAACAGGATAAGACATGTACCTCCCCACCCACCAACCCATATTCTTCTCACTCTATGCATACCTCAGATCCCTCTGCCATCTCGTCACTGTAATCAATATCAAACTCAGACATCTTGAGCTTCATTGACCGACGCTTGGTGATCATGTACACTGCCCAGTCCTCCTGAAAACACAACGTTGTTAAATAATTTTTATCCTGACCACAGAGTTGTGGAGTCTTAGTGTACGGTCATACAGTTTCTTGTGTTAAAATTTGAACGAAATCAGATCAGAAGTTTCCAAGAAATCCATAGATTCAGTACTTGATCAGATCTGGATCCAGATTTTTTTAGATCATGGCCAAAGTTTGCAAATCTTTTTCCCCAGTAAGATCCTTTGTTGTGTTAAGATTTCAGATGAATTTGATCTGTAGTTTTTGAGACACCGCTCTGGAGACCCACACATGCATGCACACACGCACGCACGCACACACACACACGCACTCCCATGCCTGTCTGGTCCCAGAAGTACATGCACGCATGCATGCGTGCCCGCGTGCCCGTGCGCCCGCACGCACGCACGCACGCACGCACGCACACACATATCACTCTAACAGGTTAACCGTTTAATGGTCAAATTTTGTCCAGAAATTTAAATATCTTCTTATTGAATGTCATTTTAGAGGCCAAGAATTTATCACTGGAATGACTGGCTCAGTTATCAAGCCAGTCATTATGTATGTATGATTACTGTATTCTGCGGCTGTAGTAGTAGAAACATCCTACAGCTGCAATCAGTCCTTCTTCATTTTTGCCCACTGTGTCTTGTCATCAGCCATAATTCTTAGCATCCTCAGGTCCATTCTTGACTTAAGTGTACCGAGTCCTGCTTTATTGAGGCCAGCTCGTAGCATGCTTAGCAGATTTATGCAATCATAAATTATGCAGTCATTCCAGTGGTAAAATCTCAAAAATGTTCTGTTGGCCTGTAAATGGCCATTCCTCAAGACGACTGCAGAGGCCGGTTTCAGCCGGCATGACCATTAAAGGGTTAAGCTAACTCCACGAATACAATGCAATTAGAGACAGCTGCTCCTCATCACATCATCAGATATAGTTTAACCCCTCTTGCGTCAACTTAATCCTTCAAACATCAAATCTTCTAGTTCAAACCAACCAAATCAGCTATGTAGCGGTCTTGGGGCATGTCTATTTGCAGGCTAAGATAAGAGTATTTTTTAATATTTACCACTGGAATGACTGGCTCGGTAACTGAGCCAGTCATTCCAGTGGTAAATTTTCAAAAATACCCTCATGGCCTTCAAAATGGGCACTGGCTAATCAAAAACTTAAATTTTCTTTAATGGTACCCTTTCGATGGTCAAGCTGTCCAAAATTCCAGTGGTAAATTTATAAAAATAATCTAAAATTAAAATTACTTGGAAAATGTTTACCGTTAAAACGATTAATTGATACGCGCTGTTGACAGAAGCGGAGTTAAATCTACCCCGATACATCACCACCTTCACTAGCTTGGCACACCAGAAGCCTGTCATGATAGCATCGTATTCTCCACTATAGTCGCCATTTTCCCTGCATTGTTTGCAAATGGCATTTGCGTATGGATATGTAGATTTTTCACCCAAAAAATGAGCATTTGACTGAATGATGTCCTCCTTAAAAATTGAACTTAATCCGTTAACACTTAAATTTGTAGAAGAAAATTTTCTCATAGAAAATGTCCATTTGCAGACCAAGAAGACTATTTTTGAAAATTTACCACTGGAATGACTGGCTCAGTTATCGAGCCAGCCATTAGTGGTAAAATTTCAAAAATATTTTTCTCTTGGTCTGCAAATGGACATTTCTCAAGACCGTTTTTGGCTGATATGAGTGTCAAAGGGTTAATAGCTCAAGATTTTGGAGTGCAGACAGTGTAGGATAGGCAATTTTAAAGCGCACACCTTCACACACATACGCATATGTGCACACAGATGCAAATGCAACAAGAGGCCCAAGGGCCTGTGACGCTCACCTGGACCATTAGCATTTGAAACATTTGCATTTAAATATACATGAATCTTTACATTAAACAGATAGCCACCGGAAAAATTGACCAATCAAAATTCTAAATAGATTCAAGTCCAGATTCTAGCACTGTAGGATATCAAAGTCAAATTTGGTTAAAATCCGCCAAGCTGTTAAGGAGATGTGATTTGACAATTTCCAGTAACTATTTCATTATAAAAATCATGATTTTCACCCAAAAGATTGACCAATAAAAATTCTGAATACAGCATTTGGAGCCTACTGACATAGGATCATTCCAGCACAATTTTGTTGAAATCCTTGAAGCGGTTAAGAAAGAAATGCTTTTTTACCATTTCCAGTAGATTTTTCATAACATCAAAGATTTTCACCCAAAAAATGAATCAATCAAAATTCTGAATAGAAGTTCTAGAGTCTACTACGATAGAATGCATCTAGTCAAATTTGGTTGACATATGTCATGCAGCTAAGGAAGAGTAGCATTTTGATCATTTCTGGTTGATTTTTCATAAAATGTCAAATTTTCACCCAAAAAATTGATCAATCAAAATTCTGAAAAGAAGTTCTAGAGACTACCACCATAGATTGCATCTATCAAATTTGTTTGAAATATGTCAAGCAGCTAAGGAGTAGTATTTTGACCATTTCCGGTAGATTTTTCACCCAAAAAATTCATCAATCAAAATTCTGAAGAGCTTCTAGAGCCTACCACCATCGAATGCATCTATACAAATTTGGTTGAAATATGTCAAGCAACTAATGAGGAGTAGCATTTTGACCATTTCCGGTAAATTTTTCATAAAATCTAAGACTTTCACCCCAAAAATTGATCAATCAAAATTCTGAAAAAAATGTCCAGAGGGTAGTAGCTGAGGATCATCCCACCCAAATTTGGTTGAAATCGGTCAAACCGTTAAAGAGAAGACGCAATTTGATGGAGGGACGGACAGACGGATGACGGATGGATGACGGCCGCCTGCCATGGCATAAGCTCACTTGGCCTTTCAGGCCAGGTGAGCTAATAATATATAGATATATTAAGGCTAAGGGCACAACATGGTTCAAAATGTGATGTTGCTTACCTCAAGCAGTGGCTCGTCCTTAAGCGACTCTGATCCTTGTAAAATAACAATGTCTCGGCCGGCATCCGCATTCCACTTGGACCATGCGTATGCCATTGTGGGCAGAGTTAACGCCATCTGTTCATACATACGACTCTCCACTATCGGACTCTGTAAAAACGTTTGAGTGGTGATGGTATATTGGTGAAATACGACAATGCATGTGTGCGCACACAAGTGTATGCATGTTCGCATTAGACTTGTGCGATTACATGATTAAATAAAAAATCACGATTATTTTTTAAATCGTGAATTTATATGATTAAAAATTATATAATCTAATAATCGTGAATAATTAATACTGCATAAAATATTTCAAATCACTTACTTTTTAATTACTATTTAATATGATCAGTTACGAAAATTTGCCCAGTCAAATTAGTTTAAATAACCCATTTGCTGGCCAAGCGAAGACTAAAATGCATCACTGGAAGGACTGGCTCGAGAATCATTTTCGAAAATAGTCTTCTCTTGGCATGCAAATGGGCTTTTCTCAACACCATTTCAGCTTTCGTCATTGATATGCTTGTGTTGTTATGTCTGGGTAATTTAGTACAAAGCTGATTAATCAAGTAATCACGATTATTCTTAAATAATCGATCGTGATCACTCAAAGCAATAATCGCGCAAGCCTAGTCTGAGCCACTATGATCAAACATAGGTATGAACGGTATCTTAATTTCAAATGCAATCATACAGGAGAGTTGATGTATACTTTTGAATGAATAGTGGATAGAATCTGATCCGACACTCAAATATCTGACGTCACAATCAAATACGTCATATGTTAGCTGGCATCACAATCAAACTAACGTAGCTCTGTCATAAAGATTGAAAAGTCTGTCACGTAAGTGTATGAATATTACATCTTTGGAAAATTTTACAACTAAATAAGCATTATGTTGAATAATTTTAAACTAATTTGATTTAAGAAGTTCAGCCTCTTGTCAAATTAGTTTCAAAATATCCAATGGCTTACCTGTGTTAAGTTACCGTGAAATTTAGATTCTGGGAATTCAGCGTTCACAGTTTCAAAGTGAGTCCTACACGCAAACAAAGTTGGCATAGCTTAGTTAGAAATGAGCGTTATGGTTAGGGTATTTTAAAGTAGATTTCTAATTTTTTACGGGAAACTCACAAGATGAGTGCGATTTTCAGTTAATGTCATGAGAGTATGAGAGAAGCCAAACATGGATGACATGGCTAATAGTTCATCACGAATGCTTAAGTAATGACAGACTAAGCGTTGTTGTACGAATTGTATGTCTTTACTATTTAATAAATATTATGTTGACTATTTTGAAACTAATTGGACTGGGCGCTGCCAAATTAGTTTCAAAATATTCAACTGCTTACCTGTATAGATTTCTGGAAATTGAGATTCCAAGCGAAAGGACTGATTGACCCCCAACACAGGCAAAGCGTGGGTGGAGCTTTGATAGAGATGGGTGGGGCATGGCTAAAACTGGATTCCACCATTGCATGATACCACATGTATGTACGTATGCATACGCATATATGGAACAGACAAAAGCCAATGCTTGTACACATGCGCACACGTCCACATGTGGGAAAGCATTAACCTCTCAAGACCCAAAGCTGGCCATACAATGTTTCTGTAGCGCTCTTGAGAAATGTCCATTTGCAGACTTTTTTTTTAAATTTTACACTGGAATGACTGGCTTGGTTATCGAGCAGTCATTCCAGTGGTAAATTAAAAAAAATACTCTTCTCTTGGTCTGAAAATTTCCTATGAGAAAAATTGATATTTTCTTGAACACATTTGAGGGTTAAATGGTTAATTTGCTTAGGCAAGGAACATTTAATTATTGCGTTACATCTCTACTACCTTCTGTTGAACGCTGACATATTTAGCTGAATCCACGGATGGGAATATGTTAACACCAGCCATCCGCATCATCTGAAAATTATACAAAATACAGGTGACAATAGACTTCCAAGAATCCAAATTTCAAGGTAATTATACAGGTAAGCTGTAGCAGCACAAGCACCCAATCAAATTAGTTTCAAAATATTCAACAGAATGATTATTAAAAGGTAAATCCATCAAAGACAAACAAATCGTAAACTTGACAGTTTTTCAATGTTCATGACGACGCTAGATACATTGTTTTGTATTGTGATGCCAGCCGAGATACAGTGCAACTGAATATCAAATATTTCTATTGAGGGATCCGATCTGTCACTCAAGTTTCCGATGTTATAATAAATTATGTTACATGTTAGCTGACATCACAATCAAAATGACGTACGTAGGTTCATTACAAAAATCGAAAGGTCTATCAGAACACTGTATGAATTGTATGTCTTTGACGAATTTATAATTAAATAAAATTACAATGAATAGGTAACAAGATATTTGGACTGTTTAGACTTATTATATTGAATATGTTGAAACTAATTTGACTGGTAGCTGTCGCTGGGATAGAAAACAACAGGCCTAGGTCAATTTAGTTTTCAAATATTCACCAGCTTACATGTATAGTTCCCTTGAAATAGATTCTAAAGATTCAGGTTTCAATGTTTCAAATTGGTTCCAACGAGCATAAAAAGTTGACGGAGCTTAGCTAGAAATTGGCGTCAAAACTCTTAACGCTGATGCTGTCACCGTCTCTTTCTGAAAAGTGATATGGTACCTATGTTGGACACAAGCGAGACAAAAAGTATTTTATGCATCTCTAGGTATGCTTCACCTGAATAAGTTCCTGCGGCTTGACCCATTTATGTAAGATATGACTGATTTCAGACTTATCACTAGGCCTCGTCAAACAACACAAGTCCTCCTGCAAGGAATTAACATCAATCATGTGTGAATATAACAGATACTTGTAAGACAAACAACAAAAATTATTAACATTATTAACCTTCACATTTCTTCCAAAAAAATTCTAATTTTCTCACAAAATGTACATTTGCAGACAAAGATAAGATTATTTTTGAAAATTTACCATTAATCGAGCCAGTCATTAAGGGTGGTAAATTTTCAAAAATAGTCTTCTCTTGGCCATTTCTCAAGACCACTGCAGAATGAGTTTTGGTCAGATTGAGGGCTAAAGCATTCACCCTTTCACTGATTAATTCTCTATATCTCATCTTCAATGCTACCTACCATACATGAAAACTGCTGAATATTTTGAAATTAAGCAAATTTGAGCCGTAGGTGGCAATGACTTCCAGTCAAATTAATTGCAAATCATAAAGAATAAACTTTTTCAGTGATTT
This sequence comes from Chaetoderma sp. LZ-2023a, assembly GCA_034401795.1. Lineage (NCBI taxonomy): Eukaryota > Metazoa > Mollusca > Caudofoveata > Chaetodermatida > Chaetodermatidae > Chaetoderma > Chaetoderma sp. LZ-2023a. Next base: position 182,663,523 of record CM067370.1, on the reverse strand, counting down.
GTTCGTGAAAAGTTTAAAATGCTGTTCCTTTATAAGACAGCAACATCTACCATCAACACTGTTTCCAGAATTGACAGGCTTTATTCAAACATCAAGCACAATATATTCAGGCATCTTTCAAGTAAAATAAAGATTAGCGACGCCAATAAATACTAAACCTTAATCTCCATCTCGATCTCTAGAATAGCGGCAATAATGGTGAAAACGGCGGAAGTCGGTGACCGTGGTCGAATTTCCCATGACTGAAATGGCATATTGATGTGTTGATCTTCAAGAAGCGCCATCGTGCCAAAGGTCAACGTCTTAAACTGAACCTGACGAGCCTCTGAAATGTTAAAGAAAATAAATAAATCTTTTTTTTAAAACTGGTAGAAGAAATACTGTACTCCATAATTTCAACTGCAAAGAATTATATTTCATTATATTAACAGCTTTAAACAAGACCATGTTCTAAACCAATGTCAATTAGCAAGATAAATTACCGGGCTGAAAATTGTAGTCATGATACAACTAACTCTTTGAACACGATAGGCCGGAATTCTGTCCTGAATGATAAATTCCAATAACACAAAAGCCTGGAATTCGTGCCCAGAACATATATGCATAGACTTAGCCATCACATTATGATAGGACAGGTCCTGGAAAGCATAATCAACTATGTGAAGGATGACATAATCAACTACGTAACGTGTAGGATGACAATCAACTATGTGACATGTAGGATGACATAATCAACTAGGTGATGGTTAGGATGACATCATAATCAACTATGTGGCGTGTAGGATGACATCACAATCAACTACATGACATGTAGGATGACAATCAACTAGGTGATGTGTAGGATGACAATATAATCAAATACGTGATGTGTAAGATGACATCATAATCAACTACATGATGTGTAGGATGACATCATAGTCAACTAGGTGATTTATAGGATGACATCATAATCAACTACATGATGTGTAGGATGACATTATAATCAACTACATGATGTGTAGGATGACATCATAATCAACTAAACGAAATCAGATTTCTTTTTTCACGAGAGAGTTGATACTTACCTCCATAATACTCTTTGATATTGCTAAATATCGGCTTTCATTCAATAAAAACTCAGATTAAAAAAGATAGGTGCCCATACTGGGCAGGTAGTCAGATGACAGTCTGGCGGCTGCTAGCCCCAACCACTGCGCATGCACAGACTAGTTCTTCCTCTGACTAATTTATTGGCTGACACTATGCAACTTTACGAGAGCCTGAAGACCGAGCCTCTGTGGGGCGGAGAGGCCGGGTCCGTATTAGGGAGGTAAGTATCAACTCTCTCGTGAAAAAAGAAACTGTGATTTCGTTTATTTCACTTCAAGAGTATACTTACCTCCCTAATACTCTTTGATATTGCCAGAATTCGACAGAGAATTTGGCGGGAGGGAGGTGAGGTAAAAAGACCAGCTCTTCCCTATGCGCTTTTCTGCGTTTACAGGACTTAACTTCTGAAAATTGTGTGAAAACACAACCAGGAATAGATTTCAACATCGGCTAACACCACCAATGGCTGAGAAATGACCATATGTCATATGCGCTCTCCCCCCCCCCCCCCCCCCACTTTCCTGGGAGAAAGACTGAATGACCTCAATGTCCCATACACTCTCTATGTTTAATACTCTCAATAATGAACCACATAAAACACGAACCATCACCATATTAATAACGAAGGATCACGTGACAATACAATAAACAATGGACAACACATAAACAAGACTGACCTTGTCGAGGCTGGAAGCTGTCATCATCTTCCCCTTGGTGAAGGCTGATGCAGTCCTAAAAAGTGGTTGTCTCCATTGATTAATTGTGAAATATTTTAAAAATGAGGAAACCTCATCAAAATATGTACACCTAGATTATTTCTTCAAAATCGATAAGGCGAGAGGATTCGAGATGTCACGGAGATAATGGCTGGTAAAACTTGACTCACAGTGCCACTGGGCTACCGACATAATGTCATCCACAGGAACCCCATTAAACAGGGCAGTAGAAGTCACTATGCCACGAACACTGTGAGCTTTGGCCATGTCAACATGACAAAATTGAATACACTCTACAATCCACCCGGAAATGGTGTCCTTAGATGTCCTGCCATGGGGTTCAATATATGACAACCATAATGCTGACGGGTCCGTCCGCCATTCCTGAGTATGTTGTTTGTACTGGTTTAATGCTCGGACTGGACACCATGCTTTTGAATCAGGATCATATCTAGTCAAAGCTGGTAAAAATATAGATTGACCTGGATATTTCAAAGACTGGTCTTAGCCATGAAGTTTATCCTAGGTAGAAGCCTAAGGCCTTCACCCATAACAACAAAACGGTCTGCCTCGGCTGCTAAGGCATGAATCTCGCTTCTCCGCCTTGCCATGGCTGTAGCAATTAAAAATACAGTTTTAAGAGTCAACATTTTCATAGAAATGGAACTTAATGGTTCAAATGGCTTATCAGCTTGTACCTGGAGCACTAGAGACAAACTCCAAGACGGAATCACTTCCCCTATTAGCCAAGCAAGGGATAAGTGACATTAAAGCTGATTTATAACCAGCAATAGAGTTAGGCTTGAGGCTATAGGCATCATACAGGTGACAGAGGAAATCGGCTACTACCTGAATAAATGAATCCATTGGATTAATACATCTTTTTGAGCACCATTCCGCAAATCCGTTGATTTTATAATTATATGCTCTGGAGATTGACCCCCTTCTGGATTTTGCCATGAACATGGCTGCTTGCTCAGAAAAGCCCTCCTTAATTCTAGATTCCTTGACAACATCCATGCAGTCAATCGGAACATTGACGGATTGATGTGAAGGGCCTTGCCCTGGAAGATAATATTGTCCATCAGAGGCAGAGGAACCGGATTGCAGACCAGAAGGTCCAGCAGATCCGTATGCCATGATCGGCGTGGCCAATTTGGGCCGATCAGAAGCAGTTGGCACTCCTCCTGTCTGATTTTTTGAAGAATTTTTGGAATCAGGATTGCTGGAGGGAATGCGTATGCATACATTCCCACCCACCTGATAGCTAACGCATCTGTTGCGATAGCGCTTGGATCTGGAATCGGAGAGACGTACGTCGTCATCTTCGCATTCTTCCTCATTGCGAATAAATCTATGTTGGGTTTCCCCCAGTGGTCGAACAGATGATCCGCCACACATTGATTTAGTTGCCATTCCGTAGGTAAAACACTCATCCTTCGGCTCAATGAGTCTGCTAACAGATTTAACCTTCCCGGAATATGAACTGCTTTCAAGGTAATCCTGTGATTCAGGCACCAGCAAAGCAGCTTCCATGTCATCATACAGAGACTGGGCAACTTTGTTCCACCCTGGCGGTTTAAGTAAGTCACTACTGTTGAATTGTCTGATTGAATTAGAACACTCCTGCCCTGAACTTTCTGTAAGAAATGTTCCAGGCCCAGGATTACAGCTCGTAATTCCAGTAGATTTATATGTTCTTGTGACTGATCCATATTCCAAAGCCCTGATATCGTGGATTCTTCCAGGCAAGCTCCCCACCCCTCCATCGATGCATCTGTATACATCGTTAACTGAGGGTGAGGAGGGGTTAGCATCACCCCCGTCAGGAGATTCTCTGTCTTTAACTACCATTGAAGGTGGTGAATTAGAGGCTCCATCACTGATACATTTGAGTCCAGTGAACCTGTACTCTGGGTTCATTGCGTCATGAGAAATAACTGGATCGGCCACCTGCGTATTGCCGCCTGAGGAATGACTGGTTCCAGAGAAACCATCAACCCCAGCACTCTCCGGTAAACCCATGCCAGGACATGACGACTGTTGCACACTGACTGTATTACTGAGATGAGTATTTGTACCCTCTCCTGAGTAGGATAAACATATCCTATCTCCTGATCGAAGAACATTCCAAGGTACACAAACTTCTGGGATGGAGTCAGCTCTGATTTTTTTTAATTGATTATTCAGCCTAAGTCTGTGAGAGTTTTCAAAACTATCTCCAGATTTGCTGATAAACTTTTCTGGTTGTGTGCTTTTAACAGCCAGTCATCTATGTACATGTGGACTGCTATGCTTCTCCTGCAGAGGTATGCTGTTATCGCAAGAACCACCCTGGTGAAGACCCGAGGAGCCATAGAAATTCCGAAGGGTAATACCCTGCATTCCCACTGTCTGCCCTGGAATGCGAATCTCAGGAAGCGACGGAAACTCCTCGCTATTGGAAAATAAGCATCCTTCAAATCTATTGAAGCTGTCCACACTCCCTTCTCCAACCCTGCCAAAACCGATTTCACCGTCTCCATTTGGAAACTGGGTGTGTCTATGAACTTGTTCAATGGCTTGAAGTTGAGAATTGGTCTGCACCCTCCAGTGCTTTTCGTTACTAGGAACACAGTTGAATAGAAGCTTGGGCACTTCTGTGCCCGCAGACTTGCTCCTTTTTGTATGAGGGAATTTATTTCTTCCTCTATACACATCCTTTGATCTGGATCTCTTGGAATTTGAGTCCAGACTGGCACCAGAGACAGTTGTGATGGAGGGCCTGTTATCGAATCGGGATGATACCCGACTGAAAGCCATTGCAAGACTAAACGGTCCTGAGTCAACAGTTCCCACTCTTGCTTGTGGTGAGCCAATCAGCCTCCCACTGGACCACCTAGGGAGAGGTGGACATAAGGAGTGCAAGAGTGGCACTGTCTCCTTGGCCAGAAGCACCGGAGTGGTTCTCACCGTGATAACCGACCCATCAGGCACGATTACCATAACCAGATCCTCGCGCGCCATGACCAGCACCACTCGGTGCGTGGGCGGCTGCCTGGCTGGCTGCACCGGGGAAGCCTGCACCCCCCCTCTCGCGGCTGGCCGAACTGCGCATGGCCGAGGCTGACGCTGCGCTGGTGGCTGGCCTCTGACCTGGCCACCACCTCGAGCCTGCAGGGGATGATACGCAGGGGGAGCTGTATATGCGCCTTGATGGATGTCTCTGCCGCCGTGAACATATCTACAATATGTTCAGCCAGCGGCAGAGATGGCATAGCATTAATAGCTGGCTTACCTGCCAACCACGGGCAGTGATCCCGCTGGCTAGCCGACTGTTCCACAGGCATATCTGGCATGATGCTTATCAGCCAATGACAAGCGTCTGACCAATCCTCCTCTGTGGCTACCTGCGAAAGCTCTACAAGACGAGGACCTTCGTCTTCCTTCTGAGCGATCGCAGGTGTGTATGAGGCTGGCTGACCTGACACTCCTGGCAAACCAGAAAAAGCATGCAGGCCCGAAAGAGCAGGCATACTAAACTGACTCGCTTGACCACGAGCAGGCGCCGTGGTATTGCGTGGGGAGAATTTCAGCACCTGCTACACTCTCGGCAAGCCGAGGTATGCGGTAGACCTGGCCATCAGAGCCAACCCAGGCCACCTTCTGTGCCATGAACCCTACTCCTACGTGAGTAGAACCATGGACAATGTCGGCTGTATTCCCCGCGAGGGGTGCCCAGACATCAATGTCCATCACACATCAGGCATCAGAAGGAGAACCCAACAGATAATCCTCTTCATCCTGGCCAGAAAGATTAGACTCCGGGTCAGCGAAGAATACTAACCTGGACTGGCCAGGAAAGGTACCATAGGAGGAACTGGTACCTGAGGTGTGCAGATATTCCTGGGCTGATAAGCAGGCACCAGGCTCCAGCGACAACTATCCATGGATCACCGGCATGGCAAGCCTGCTGCCAGTGTCCTGAACCAACCCCTCTAATGGGGCCCCTCTGAACCTTGCTCGAAAACTGGAATTGCCCTAAGGAAACCTGATTCAGAGGTGGGGATTATCTGATCTGAAGCAGATGAAGAGGACAACAAAAGATTTGGTCCAGGAAGCATGCCACGGAGCAACTCTGGAACCAAATCCTTGATTGTCCTCTTCATCTCTCCCAACATCTCAACTCGGAAGGCCTCCATATCCACAGTGGACGAGGCCTTCCTCTTACCCTTCTTACCCGACACCTCTCCTCTTCACACACCTTCTCCTGAGCCTGTAACGACAAGAATTCTGTCATTAGTTCCCCCCCCACCCACTGTTTACATATTTCACACTTAAGCAGTGGTCCACAAGGACTGTACTGAAAGCAGATTAGAAACTCAAAACCAAAATAAAAGGAGAGGGAAGGTGGTCATACAGACCACCTACAAAGATAATAACCCAGCGTTGGGCAAAACTTTAAATGTTAATAAAGTGCAAGGCTGATTAAGACGTCATAACTTCAAAAATTAAGAAGTTAAATCGATCCGAAACAAACATCTAGGTATAAGGACGAATTGTTTTCATATCCAGAGCATCTTAACTGGAAAAGATAGTGGATACAGACTATACAAACATCAGATATACAATGATAAAATGGCAGCAGATTTTCTAAATATTTTCAAATAAAATTGAAGTGCCTCATATCATAACTAGAATACCTGAGTCTTTAGCATAGACAAACCATCCGATCTGAAGAACTGGAAACTCCACCAACTCTATGACCTCTTAACTCTCTCCACCTATAAGGGGAAGGAAGTGGACCAAGAGGGCAAAGTGAGAAGACCTTCTTCCGAGGCCTCCAACTCACTGGGCATAGATTTTTGGTTAGATAACCTAACAATGTTAGTAGGAAATGGAACTTTGGTAGAGAAAAACAAACCCTCTGACGATGTGCTGTCCTGTTCAATCACAGATAGATACCTGTGGACATAAACACAAAGAGAGATTAGATTTAAAAAAAGTGCCATAATAGAAATAAACCAGTTTTTTAGGCACTTAACACGTTAAACGTGAGTCCCGGTAACACATTACAACGGAACAAAATTCGCTAAAGCGTAGTAGAAATCACCTGATAATTCGGTCCTGGGCCCTCCTCTGGAGATGCAGCATGCTTAGACATGATTTCTTGTAATAATACACTTGAAAATTTTCTATTTTAGATTGAAAATTAGCTTAGAAATTCTAAAAGCCAAAAGTCGCATGTAGACTCTCCCAATAAATTAGCAAAGAGGAAGTACTAGTCTGCGCATGCGCAGCAGTTGGGGCTAGCATCCGCCAGACTGTCACCTTACTACCTGCCCTGTAGGGGCACCTATCTTTTTTAATCTGAGTTTTTATTGAATGAAAGCCGATATTTAGCAATATCAAAGAGTATTAGGGAGGTAAATATACTCTTGAAGTGAAATACATGATGTGTAAGATGACATATTCAACTATGTGACATGTAGGATGACAATCAACTATGTGATGTGTAGGATGACAATCAACTATGAGATGTGTAGGATGACAATCAACTATGTGACATCTAATATGACATAATCAACCACGTGATGTCTAATATGACATAATCAACTATGTGACATGTAGGATGACATCATATTCAACTACATGATGTGTAGGATGACATCATAATCAACTATGTGACGCATAGGATGACATCATAAACAACTACATGACGTGTAGTATGACATCATAATCAACCATGGGACATGTAGGGTGACATCATAATCAACCATGTGATGTGTAGGATGACTTCATAATCAACTACGTGATGTGTAGGATGACATCATAATCAACTACGTGATGTGTAGGATGACATCATAATCAACTATGTGACATGTAAGATGACATTATAATCAACTATGTGATGTGTAGGATGACATCATAATCAGTTACATAATGTAATTAAATAATATAATCACGTAGTTGATTATCTCATCCTACAGGTCACCTAGTCGATTGTGACTTCACATCACGTAGTTGATTATGATGTCCGGCACCTGTCCTATCATAATGTGATGGCTAAGTCTATACATATATGTTCTGGGCACGAATTCCAGGCTTTTGTGTCATTGGAATTTATCATTCAGGACAGAATTCCGGCTTATCGCGTTCAAAGAGTTAGTTGTATCATGACTGCATCTAAGTTCATCACGAATGCTTAATTGATGACAGACTAAGCATTGTTGTATAAATTGTATGTTTTTAATAATTAATAAACATACCTGTTGAATATTGTGAAACTAATTTGACTGAGCCCTGTTGCTGCTCTGGAAATTGATAGTCAAGGAGTTCACACGGTAAAGTGTGGGTGGAACTGAGCTAAAGATTTGCGAGAATAGCTAAAACTGGAATTTCCCCTCCATTGCACTTACTCAGTGAGGCCATAATATCAACTATTCAAATATCAATGATCTGCTATAAACTCAGTTAGGTATTTTTTGCAACAAACTCAGGGTCAGCGTGGCCAGTGCCGAAATAAACTCATTGTTCAAAGGTCAAAGGATTATGTTATTGGCTGTCAACACAGCCAAACTATACTGAGTCTATATGGCAGCTAACCACACTGTTGTCAATATTCTATCTTTTATTGTGTCAATAGCAAAGAAACTTTATTCAACAATTTTGGTGGAAGATGTTGCTGTCTCAAAAAAACATCCGCTTTTGTTTCAACGAGAATTGATACTTACCAGATGTACTATTATGATAATGTCTATTATCTAGTTCTAGCTCAAAATAAACAATTAAAACTGCACTCTCCATGGTCCTGCCCATACTGTGTCCGTGAATTACCATAGCCTTCAGGTACCGAGTCAATTCCCCAGAACAGTTAGATTGGTCTTATATTTGTCTTGACAAACAGCGAAAGCAGGTCAGCTACGGTTGGCCATAATACATCTGGTAAGTATTATCAATTCTTGTAGAAACAAAAGCGGATGCATTTTTTATTCTACTTTGAATAATACTTACAAGATGTACTATTATGATAAACTCCGGATTTCGACAGCCAAGAAACTCTGGTGGGCGGAGTTACCAGCTGGAGGAGAAGGTCGTGAAGAAACTGAGAAGCCCAGCATAAGCTTGGGTTCTGCCATCCGACTCATAGAGTGCTAAACTTCCATGGTCTAGACAGCACTTCCCCTACCTCATTTGTTCACACAAATTCCTGAGGGCTGTCAAAAGGGAGGCAACACCCACCAGAACCGTGTCAGCCCCTCATCTCGGCTAGGGCAGTCCAGGTGAGTGCAAAGAACCTACTACAACTTCTAATTTTGAAAAAAATATCAATAACTAGATTAGATTTTCAACTTGGAATGAGTCTATTGTCTGTTACGATGAATAAGTATACTCAGGAACCAGACCCTTCACTTAATCAGTCTGGTATTTCGACTGTAATCAAAACAATAATATAATTAATATTATTATTATGATTAGTCACTTAAACCAAGAAACACACACCATTCTGAGTGCTTGGTCTATCTCATTTGTCACAGGAGCTTGCCCAATCCATGGTCGTTCACTGGTCATATCCATCACCTGTGTCAGTGTCTGTGGGAACCCTTATGATGTTTGAGTTGGAAGTGGTCAGATGTGGCCTAACTGAGATTCGACAAATTGGCAATGGCTACCGGATTAAGAAATCAGTAAATGATGACTGGCATGCCATTGTGCTACAGACATCACCTCCTCTAATGAGACACCCTTATAAAGGGCCGATGATGCTGCTAGTGCTTGGACATGATGATCATTCGTGCGATCAATCTGCTTTCCTGTTGCGATTTTATGCGACATCTGAATAGCATCGACTATCAAACGAGAAATAGTGTCTTTCGAGGTGCGAAGATGGGGAGCTTTGAGACATAACCACAGAGATTTTGGGTCATCTCTCCACTCCTCTGTACATTTCTTATACATTTTCAGACATCTGACAGGACACCAAGCAGAAGAGCTTGGGTCATACCTAACTAAGCTCGGCAAATCGGTCGGCTGTCCTGGATATTTAAGTGACTGATTCTTTGCCAGGAAACAAAGACGTAGTAGTAGTCTTAAACCTTCATCCATAACGACAAAAGGGTCCTGTTCGGCAGAAAGCACATGAATTGTGCTTCTCCCTCTAGCCGATGCTGCTGCAACCAAGAAGACTGACTTAATACATGTAGTTAACAGTTTAATATCAATAGATCTAATTGGTTCAAAGGGAGCATGCCCTAAAACCTGTAAAACAAGAGATAGATTCCATGCTGGGATAGGAAGTGGGTGTCTAGTTCGCAAATTGCTCATTCCTTTAATAACTTCATTTAAAGTGTCATTCTCCACTCCTACTAAGGCGAGACTGGGAATGACTGAAGCTAGAGAAGACTTATATGCTGCTAGGGTTGAAGGTACAAGTTTGCCAACCTCGTATAAATGACAGATAAAATCTGCTATGTGTTGAACAGTTGCAGGAAAGGGATTAATATGATATTAATATATAAACTAACGCGCCATCAGATAGTCTTCTAGAGAAATTGACTTCAAGACTGCTTGCAAACTCTTGACTCTGCCCTCCACCGGAAAAGCCACACCATCCCTGAGGTGGAAAAGAATTCCCAGATAAACAAACTCCTGGGATGGAGTCAATTCTGATTTCTCTAGATTCACAATCCATCCTAGGTCCTTTAGTAAGGCCAGGACTACCTTCAGAATGTTGTGCAGAGTGACTGGATTCCCCACCTTCAGCAGCCAGTCGTCGTAAGTATAAACGGCTATATTTCTCCTGTGAAGGAAAGAAGTCACGGCGAGAACCACTTTGGTGAAGACCCTGGCGGCTGTAGTCAGGTTGAAAGGCAATACATTGAATTCCCAGAACTTGTCTTGGAACGTAAAGTGAAGGTAGTTCTGAAAAGAAATTTGCATTGGAATATGAAGATAAGCCTCCTTCAGATCTATCGACACTGCCCACATGCCATTTCTCAGCCCTGTCACCACCGCTGCTACAGTCTCCATCTGAAATTTTGGTGAGAGAATGAATTGCAGGAATGATGTGGCCGAGTCCTCTTTGTTGATTTCCACGACTTGCCAACTACTTCTTGCTCTGCAACGATGGACGCAACTTTGGAAAAAGCTTGTTGTGCCGAACTGCCGAACTGCCGAACAACCCCGGACCAATGAAGCATGCTGAAGACAACGCAGCCCTCATCTCTGGTCCTGGTTCTACGCAATCAAGAACCATTCTCCTCCGCTCCGCCAATGATCTGGTGATAACCCTGGTACGGCAATCTTGGGATAAGCACATGGTGTCTCGGACAACTTTGAGAGAAGTCTCAGGCACTACCCCACCTTCCGCCGCACAGGTCAGTATCCCCTGCAGGATGGTACAGCCATACGAGAGAGTGGCAATGGCCACTATCACCACATCTTTGATGAGCGTAAGCTCATTGAACGCTTCCTTGTTGGTCTGAGATACCAATAGTCGAGAACAACCCTTAGACTTTCCAGCCAATGGCCTATTTAAGGCCTCACGTTCCTTGAATGAGAGAGGAGGAATGTGGGCGTACTGATGGTAGGCCTGCTCCAGAATATGGACCCTACTCTGTATCTCGTTGGGGGCCTTCGTTAGTGTATACTGCGGATGAAAGAGATGGTACGCCGTGACTTCTAACATGTCAGAAGACTGAGTATCTATAGGCTGAGGATGCATGGCCAAAGAGCCACTTGACAGAGCTCTAGCCGTACCCTCTGACATCCGCTCCATCACCGGATCATGGTGAGACCCCTATCTGAAGCTAACCCAAGATGGTCGGACATCCATGCAAGGACCTGCACCCACTCAGCATCCATGCAGAATGAGGACTCGTCCATCAAAGGACTACCATTCTCGTCCTCCTTCTTACCCTTGATCCATGCAGAGAGCCATGGGCCAAACTCCCAATTCAAAGTGGGTCTGTTGCTCGGCTGCTCACGGCTCCAGTGTCCAGCGCACCGCTGGACACATAATCCCTGCAATCCATCCGCTCTAACTACAGGATGGGCAGCCTCGAGAGGAGCTGGCAATCCCACATCCGTGACACCGACGGGAGCCATGAAAGACTGCAATCCGGATGGGATGAAATCCGGATGGAATATGTCCGACGGAACATTGACATCCCCATCCAGCTGGTAATACCGTACGGAGAGACCCGTGGGATAGTCCGGAATCTACCAACTGTGAAAGCTCCAGCATGCCGGAATCTTCCATCAGGAGAAAATCTTCCTCCTCTGCTGTCAGCTCATGAGCCGCCGCGAGAGAAGGGGCGGGTGCATGTTCTTCCACAAGCCCGGCCGGACCACTGGTTGTCCAGCACCAGACTGCATCGTCTGAACCGTGGACTGTAAGGACTCAAACATGGCCTTAAACTGGGCCGCCAAGACACCCATGGCCGAGTCCATGTGCTCATTCAGTCGATCTTCCAGGCCTCTGAAGGACGCTTGATCAACCTTGGCCGCCTTGTCCCTCGTGATTCTCTCCATGCGCACAGGACGTTCGCCATCAAACTCGACCACCAACTCCGACGACCACCAAATGCAAACATCACAGGGAGAACCCACTTTACATTTGGCATAGGCGACACAGTGATGGCCCGCAAACTTCCGTTTCATGAAGCGAATCTGGAGAGGCTTTGCCCTGCCCCTTGACCTTCTGTGAACACAGAATAAAAATTAAAATGCTGAACATGGTAAAATGAATATGAGCACAACGCACAAGCTCATAATTGCAATCATTGATTACTTTAAAAAAAATTAACTTTCTCTTAAATTAACGTTAATCAAGATTTAGGCAGGAAATTATTTGAAAATTTTTTGAGTGAAAATTTTATAAACACAACTTGGAGATTAACAAACGTTAAGATAACCATGAAATTAAGAGCGATCGCTACAAACACCCTCAGCAATGAAGCGAGCGCTAATAACCGGCTTAAACTGAGTGCATAGATACGCCAAACCAAAACAACACATTAATCATGGGCACCGCCATCTTGGCTACGGGCGCATCCATCTTGGAAGGAATCGAGTCGCAAGAGAAATTAACCGTGTACCCGGATAAGATTAAAAAGTTAACGGGTAATGGAGTGACTCCAACCATGACTACCATTTTAAAACAATATGCCAATTTAAGGAACATTCAAACAGCCACTACGGCACGAATGTATAAATTCTAGATTGAAACAACCTGACCATGCGACAATTTTCCTTTTCCTTCCATGGTGCCACAAACGAAAGGTCCAAACAAGCACTAAACACGCAAATTTTAATCAAAATTTGAGAGCTTGAAAAACCTAAGGTCGAGCAAAATAGATGATCTGACTGTTCTGGGGAATTGACTGGGTACCTGGAGGCTATGGTAATTCCCGGACACAGTATGGGCAGGACCATGGAGAGTGTAGAGTTTTAATTGTTTATTCTGAGCTAGAACTAGATAATAGACATTATCGTAATAGTACATCTGGTAAATATTATTTGAAGTAGAATATGACAGCACCATCTCCCATCAAATTTGTTGAAAAATTAACACCAGTTCATCTTTTAATTTAATTTGAATTTTTAAGTTTTGACACCAGAGTGGTACGGGTTAAGTGAAGTACTGAGGTACAAAAGGTAAATTTTTTCTCATTTGCTGTTGGCAACTGACATTTCCTGTTTTAGCTATTCCCCGCCCATCTCTAGCTAAGCTCCACCCACACCTCGCTCATGTTGAGATCGATCGATCTCTGAACACCCTGACTATCAATTTCCAAAAAAAACTACACAGTTAAGCTGTTGAATATTTTGAAACTAATTTGACTGAGTGTTGTTGCTGCCTAAGGCAGCAACAGTGCCCAGTCAAATTAGTTTCAAAATATTCAACAGCATGGTTATTAAATAGCAAAGAATTACAAAGACATACAATTCATACAATGTGTCAGACTTTTAGATTTGGTGATGGTCTATATGGAACCCTTTGTGACGTAATGATTGTGACATCATCATACACGCGCTGAGCTGATTATGACGTCATACGAGGTCAGAAGATGGATGGATACTCTGGAAAGGTGAATTTTCATACAATAGAAGATGTCATTGGTTTGATTGGCATCTATCAAGTCCCTGATTCCAGCTCCCATTCACGCCATAGCTAGGCTGGTTTATATTTCAGTCTATTATTGGTAACTTCCCCCATTTATACACTGGCACCCATTTCTACCCCTCACTGTAGAGAGGCAATGAGGAGTGAAGTAGATTACTTATGTTTCCACCGATTGCTCGTCAGCCACCTGATCGCCTGAGACCTGAGCGGGATTTAAACCTCGCTCTGCTGATTACCAGCCAACCATGCTAACACCACGGCCAATCATCTCCCCAATGCATACAATAGAGAATCATATCAACATTTAAGTATTAAAATATTAACAGCCATGCTGTCCAAAAATCAGCTGCTGCAGAGGTCTTAACAAATGTCCATTTGCAGACCAAATGAAGACTATTTAAAAAAATTTATCACTGGAATAACGGGCTCGATAAGCGAGCCAGATATTCCACCAGTAAACCTTTATTCTTCTCTTGTTCTGCAAATGGACATTTATAATAAGAACATTACAAATTTTCTTGAAAAAATTTGAGCATTAATAGATTAACCTGCATAGATTATGGTCGTCTACACAGTACCCAGCTATGCTACCTTCATTAAAGCTAATGTCTGAGAAGCCATCCATCCTCCACTGTTTCATGTCATAGTCCCAGCGCGCGATCTGAGGCTCTTCCAAAAATAACACGTCTTCTGGTAATCTGAAAAGATTTCATTTACTAAGTGATCTCTTTTTAAACACTCCTGCTAAAGTAGCTATGTCATTAAGTTACTGAGTCAGTCATTCTAGTGGTAAATTTTCAAAAATAGTATTTTATTGGTTGGCAAAATGGATGTTTTTCAAGTCAACTATAATGGCCAGTTTGACTGGTTTTACGATTAACCCTTTCATGCATGAAATATAAACCAAATCTTGTGCGGATAAATTTGACATTTTTCTCAACATCATAAACAAGAGGCCCAAGGGCCTGTGACACTCACCTGGACCACTACTCGCATTTGAAACATTTGCATTTAAATATACATGATTCTTTACATTAAACGAGATGGCCACCAAAAAAATCGACCAATCGACCAATCAAAATTCTAAATAGAAGCTCTACCACTGTAGGATCACCAAGGTCAAATTTGGTTAAAATCCGGCAAGTTGTTAAGAAGGAGATGCATTTTGACAATTTCCAGTAAATCTTTTAAAAAATCTAAGATTTTCAACCAAAAGATTGACCAATCAAAATTATGGATAGAAGTTCTGGAGCCTGCCAACATAGAATCGTTCCAGCCAAATTTGGTTGAAATCCATCAAGCGGTTAAGGAGGAGATGTATTTTGTCAATTTCCGATAAATGTTTTATAAAATCTAAGATTTTCACCCAAAGACCTGATCAATCAAAATTCCGAATAAACGTTCTAGAGCCTCCCACCATAGAATACATCTAGTTAAATTTGGTTGAAATATGTCAAGCAGCTAAAGAGGAGTAGCACTTCGACCATTTCTGGATTTTCACACACAAAATTGATCAATCAAAATTCTGAATATATGTTCTGGAGCCTACCACCATAGAATCCATCTAGTAAAATTTGGGTGAAATATGTCAAGCAGCTGAGTAGAATGTTGATAATTTCCGGTAGATTTTTCATAACATCTAAGATTTCAACCCAAAAAATGATGAATCAAAATTCTGTATGGTAGTTCTAGATCCTATCAAGACAGGATCTTTTCAGCCAGATTTTGTTGAAATCGATCAGAATGGTAATGAGAAGAAGCAATTTGACAATTTCCAGTACATTTTTTATAAAACCTAAGAGTTTCACCTAAAGAAATTTTAAATCAAAATTTGAATGGATGTTACAGAGCCTATGGCCATAGGATCCTTTCAGCCAAATTTGGTTAAAACCGGTCAAGATGGTAAGATGCAATTTTACAATGTCTGGTATTAAGATTTTCACCCAGAAAATTGATGAATCAAAATTCGGAATGGATGTTCTGGAGCCTATGACCAATGGGTCCTTCCAGCCAAATTTGGTTGAAATCGGACAAGCGGATAATGAGGAGTAGTGTTTTAAAGCAAAAGTTGATGGATGGATGATGAACGGACAGATGACCGGCAGTCGCCATGGCATAAACTCACTTGGCCCTTCCGGCGCTAAAAATTTTATTAAAACAAATGAAATTACATCTATGCTAATGCTTCCTATACCAGCCAAGTCTGGCCAATGCATTCCCAATGGTCTACGCTATGCAATTATAAATTAAATCTCCATACAACCTGTGACATATTTTCCAATATTACTACAGCGGGTGGCTGGACAACCTGCCACTCTTCTTAAAATAATATCTGTATATATATTGATACTACATTTCCCTGTATAAGCACGCTTAAATAACACAGATGGCTAGCAGTTAAAGGGAGAGCACTCTTTCAGGAAAGACTTTGGTGTCACTGCCATTGGTAAAGTACATGTATGGACAGGCGCTAGCCGGGTACAATATGGAGTGGGCCGGGCCGGGCCGGGCCATCCTCGGCTGACAGCCATGAACGGGTTGAAGGGCTAAAAAAACAAACTAAACGGGCCCATGACTAACAGTTAAGACCATCACCATATAAATTATAATCATATTATTATTATTGCCAAGCAAACACGCAATGCAAATTTTCATTATCTAACACGACTATGATTGTTATAACTATTACAGTCGTTTATTTTAATTATAAATATTACCTCAGAGTAACACCTATAGCGGGTCTTTCCTCCTTCTTCACCTCCTTCACTTCTCCTTCTACGGGTTCTTTATTCTGGGTGGCTGCTTTCTGCGCTGCATCCAGCTGGTAAGGCATAATGTCGAGCTCAGGAGGAATCACAGCTGAAAAAGTTGACAAGACGTATAACAATCACATATAATTTATATGTGCACATTTCGAAATGATTAATATTCTTTTGGTCCCATTCGATAATTTTACTAACTGCATCACAAAGATCATGACATTTTAACCCTTTAATGGTCATGCCAGCCAAAACCAGCCTCTGTTATCATCTTGTGGAATGTCAATTTACAAGCCTAGAGAATACAATTTTTGAAAATTTAACATTGGAATGATTGGCTCGATAATCGAGCCAGGCATTCCAGTGATAAATTTAAAAGAATTGTATTTTCTTAACCTGTAAATAGACATTCAATACGCAGATATTAAAATTGTCTTGACCAAATTTGACCATTAAAGCTGGATCATGTTCTAGCTATGCCCCACCCATTTCTAGCTAAGCTCCGCCCACTTTTTAAGTCAGTGTTGGAATCAATTTAAATCTTTTAAACCTGAATTCCCAGAATCTAAATTTATTTTATACGAAGGTGTCTATACACATAAACTGCTTAATTTTTTTAAAGTAATTTCCCTGGGTATTGTTGCTGCCTATGGATCATGTTGCTTTTGGTATCATCTTACCCCTGTATCACCGGGTTGATGCAGACACTAAAATCAACCAAATCGTATTTATAACGTGTCCTAAAATTTTTGTCCGCATTTCATAATTTGCCTGGGTGAATTTTAAGATGGGTGCATCCATTTAGAATTCTAAAGCGATGCTAATCTCATCTCAAATGGTGTATTGCACCGATAGAATATGGTTTATAGATTCCATATCATTCATATCCTGTCACATTTTCTGATCTGTATCGCAATTATCTGTTTTGTAATATCGAGTAAATGTTGAACTGTGATCGACGCCATTTCGTCTCCTCAAGCTATTGTGCGTGATGTCATGTAAGCTCCAATGCATCACATTCTTTATTATGTAATGCTCATCCCATTGAATATTTTGAAACTAATTTGACTGGAAGTTGTTCCTGCCTATGGCAGCAACAACTTCCAATCAAATTGGTTTCAAAATATTCAACAGCTTACCTGTAGGATTGCTTTTATACCACATTGCCAAACTATAGCTGGCGCCTCTATGACTGAGCGCATATACCGAGGCAGACACACTAGGGTTTTTCTGATTGGTTGAAAAGTAAATCATGACAGCCACCATAGGGTGTAGAAATGTACCAACATTTAACTACTAAATCCTGACTATCTTTCCTTAGCGGCATGATAAAAAGCTTAAAATTACCTGAACAGTTTATGACCGGCGTGTTAGATAACCTGTATAGCTATCAAGAGATGGGATTAGTTATCCTTTAAGACGAATTTGGAGGGACCTTGATTCTGTTAACTATTCTAAATATAGAAGATTATGAGTTTTTATATCATCTTGCTTTAACTTAAATAATATTGTCTACTAAGGATATGGTAGTTCTTCTGTCAATGGACCATTCCAGTTTTAGCCATGCCTCGCCCATCTCTAACTAAGCTCCACCCATGCATCACCTATGTTGGGGCCGATCGATCATTGAACTACATGACCATCAATTACCAGAAAACTATACAGGTAAGCTGTTGAATATTTTGTAACTAATTTGACTCAGTGCTATTGCTACCTATGACAGCAACAGCGCCCAGTCAAATTAGTTTCAAAATATCCAACAGAATATTTATTAAATAGTAAAGACATACAATTCATAAAACATGTCAGACTATTAAGCATTTAAGATGGATTGAGTCATGCATGCTTAAAATTGACTATGATGTCATTATATCACCCAATTCAGGGTGAAAGAACAATATGCCAATGGCTACTCATTACACACAAAATTACGGTTTTCAATCTCATATCGAAGGATATCTCGCGATATCTCATCAAGCAAAACTGCCCAAAAGTTAAACACTCACACTTTGTCATTGTCCATCCCTTGATAAGCTTTGGCTGAGGTGGAAGATGAAGAAGATTAAAATGGAATACGCCACCGATCACCTGGTTCGCACGAAGATCAATTACGTCATCTTCATCCTCATTATCTTCCCATTCTAGTGGTTCTGGAGCAAGAATGTGTTAAAACATACACATTAACCCTTTAACGCTTACAAAACAAAACGGCAAATTCATTAATATGTAAAGAAAATTCTATTGTATATTTTAAAACTAATATGACTTGGAGCTGTTGCTTTCTGCTGAATTAGTTTCAAAATATTCAACAGCTTTCTCGTGTATTTATTTTGAAAGTGAGACATTGGAATTTTAATGGTTGAAGGGATAACCAGCAACATTATATAAATAATAAATACATCAATTTTTATCGCCACTTTTTTCACGGTTAAAACATCAAGAAATTGATTGTAACACAACTCCTCTCTCTAATACCATTGGATGGAATTCAAATAAATTTGGTATGTGAGTTACCAAAGTAATTGTGGCGTACACGAGATTCCATCAACCATCTAATTTAATGAATATTGTTGAGTATACTCTAACTGCACAAAAATGCAATTGCAAATGGCAGTCAAGCTTTCCTTTCCTAATCCCTGTTAAACTACAGATTATTTTCAGAAATGAACCAGCTCAAGATAGATCAGACATAACACAATATCGAATAGACTACTAAGTATCAATTTTCATCATTCATCCTGCTAATGGAACGTATGATTGTGATATCACAAAATAATGTGCACGATTCCATCATATTATTGAATTGAAACCTCAAACTTTAGTGAAAACAGGTTTGCTATATTGTGTTATTCCTGATCTGTTTTGAGTTGTTCCATTTTCGAAAACGGTCCATACTTTCAATGTGACTAGAAAATCTAGGCAGTGTTGATATTTGCAAAGATATCACTAACTTATTATTATTATTATTATTATTATTATTATTATTATATGTCTATAACATTACCTGGTGATTCTGGATCCTCAAAATCATCTACTTCATCTACTTTTTCCTCTTTCTCCTCCTCTTCCTCCTGCTCTCCTACATCTCCATATTCACTAGCCACTGTATTCAAAGCGGACTGGATATCCTGTAAAGATCCATGTATACATGGATGTATACAACATCACAAGGAATCAAGCTCAAAATTCTTGTTCAATTTTTCATAAACCAGTAAACAGATGGATCCATTTCAATCTATGCTCCGTCAATTTCTAGCTAAATGCTGAGAACTTTTTACATGTTTTGGAATCGATTTTTCAAACTTTGAAACCTGAATTCCCAGGACTGAAATTTGAAGATAACTAAGCTGTTAAACATTTTGAAACTAAAACAACAGCTCATAGCCAAATTACTTTCAAAACATTCAACAGAATGTGTATTAAATTGTAAATTCATCAAAGACATACAATTTGTACACTTTGATGATAGAATTTTAAATTTTCATGATGGAGCTACAATGCTATGTCATTTAGGTTTGCGACATGTTCAGCTAACACGTGATGTATTTTATTATGACATCAGATAATTGAGTGACAGACCAGATCCCTCCATTACCTAGTGTGTCCGAAAGTTAGGTCTTGTAAAATTCAACGAAAATTAATACAGATTTTATTGTTGTGTTTATTCCCCCGACCTTTCACCCCTTGAAATTCCAGTGTCTTAATTTAAAGATAACTAAATACCTGTAGAAAAACTGTGGAATATTTTTAAAACTAATTTGACTGGGAACAGCTCCCAGTAAAAATTAGTTTCAAAATATTCAACAGAATATTCCATACATCATAAAGAATGTTGTCCTTTCGGACCAATAATGGTTAAATGGGTAATACTGAGAATTTTCTCTAGTATTGTATAAATTTAAAAATCCAATGACCCGTTGTACACAATACATGCCATACGCTCCCATTGTCAGTGAAAGTATCCCAGCACAAATGGTTTATATTTGGTTATATTCTATGAACGTCACTAGGCATGCCTGGAATTTGGAGCCAACACCTATAAGCTACCCACAGAAAATGCCAGGTTTCAGTTTTAAATCGACTCTAATAGATGCAAAAAGTGAGTGGAGCTTATCTAGAAATGGGTGAGGAATAACTAAGCAATGGATCCCTTCATTAAGCAGTGGTTGTACATTCAGTTTTAAATACAGGACAGAATCATGCTTACAGTACAGCTCATAAATAATTTTAAATGTTTCCAAAACAAAAACAGAAATATGTTTGTTTGGATAATTTTGAACATGATGTAAGAAATGTTCTGGTGAATATTTTGGACTTGATTTCATTGGAAACCACTGCTGCAACAATGGCTTCCAATCAAATCAGGTAAAAAAATATTCAACAGTATGTTTATTTTGCTTTGGAAATATGTTAAGTAATTTATGAGCTGTACTGAGCGGTGTAAAATGGACAGATTTTGTTCATTTTCGTTATAGGGAGCAATGAAGAAATGTTTAGTTTAGTTTAGCAGAATGGGAGATGTTTAGTTTTCAGCATGTGGCAGAATGAGAGGTGTTTTCAGTATGGGGCAGAATGGGAGGTGTTTAGTTTTCAGCATGTGCCAGAATGGGAGGTGTTTAGTTTTCAGCATGTGGCAGAATGAGAGGTGTTTTCAGTATAGGGAAGAATGGGAGGTGTTTAGTTTTCAGCATATGCCAGAATGGGAGATGTTTAGTTTTCAGCATGTGGCAGAATGAGAGGTGTTTTCAGTATGGGGCAGAATGGGAGGTGTTTAGTTTTCAGCATGTGCCAGAATGGGAGATGTTTAGTTTTCAGCATGTGCCAGAATGGGAGGTGTTTAGTTTTCAGTATGGGGGCAGAACAGGAGATGTTTAGTTTTCAGTATGGGGGCAGAATGGGAGATGTTTAGTTTTCAGTATGGGGCATAATGTTACCATGCATAGTTACCATAGTATCTTCTTTCTCGACGTCACCGTCTTCTGCTTTTTCTTCACCAGTTTCATCTTTTGCTTCAATTGTTTCCTCTGCTTCAACCACCACAGCAACCTCTTCAACTGGAACTGATAATGTATATAGTTACAAGAACACTTTAATAGACAGCATATTATCATATATCTTTAATCTAAATTAACTCTCAAACTGACAAAAAATGGCTTCTACTGTGGTCTTGAGAAATGTACATCTGCGGACCAAGAGAAGACTATTTTTGAAAATTTACCACTGGAATCACTTGCTCGATACCCGAGCAAGTCAGTCCAATAATAAAGTTTCAAAATAATCTTCTCTTTGTCTGCAAATGGACATTTTCTATGAGAAAATTGAAACTTTCCTGAACAAGTTTAAGTGTTAAATGTTTAATTTACGTGGATTAACATGAGGTCAATGATAATAATAAGGGATACAGCTAACACCTTGTCTCTTAAGATGCACTTTTACAAATATATATTAAGCATAACAAGAACCAATACCAGAATACAGATCATGATTTTACCAACAGCATTTGCATCAATCACTGTCCCTCAGTACTCACCCACCCATGCACACACCCACACACTCTCTCACACACATGCGCATAGACACACACTCACCCACAAATTGCCACCACCTCCCCACACGCACATGCACAGTCACATTTTTGCATTGCTTAGTAATATTGATTATTTTGACAGCATAGCTTTAACACCTACTGACCAGAAACAATAAAATATTAAAACATAGAAAATATATTTTGATACACAGAAGTCTGTTTAATATTTTGAAACTAATTTGACTGGAAGGTGTTACAAGTTCCAGTTGAATTGGTTTCAAAATATTCAACAGCTTTCCTGTATAGTTGTCTTGAAATTGAAACACCGACAATTCAAGCGTTAAAGGGTTAACTATGACATATAGTTGGATGAAATTGGATGTCCCATACCTGGCTTAACCTTTGGCCGCGGGATGTATGTTTTGCAGTAGTGTGAGAAATGGTCAAACTTTGTGATCATTACTCTGTAAGCGCAATCGGACAAAGCAAGGTATTTTGGAATGTCAAATGTGAAGCCAATCTCAGTGAACTCACAGTTCTTGGTCCTGCAAAAAAGTAAATATAGCAGGTTACCGTTATAAGACACAGTTGGACAAGTTGACAGCGAATAGCTCATCAAGGGAGATAACATAGCAAGAAGTAACTCATCAAGGGAGATAATTCATCACGGGAGATAACTCATCAATGGAGATACCACATCAAGGGAGATGACTCATTAAGGGAGATAACTTATCATGGAGTATTCAATATTCAACATTGCAAATTAATCAGACATATAATTCATAAACTTTAGTTACAGATCTTTTGAAATATCTCATTTTGATTGTGACCTCAGCTAACTAGTGATGTAATTGATTATGATGCCAGATACTTGAATGACAGATCGGATCCATACATTGTAAAATGTAACAGTAAATTAAGTCATACATAGATCGTTACACAGACTCCACCTTAGAGACCAGTCAGGTCAGAACCTACTCTATCGCCATAGAGGACTGTAAACAGCCACAATTTTCCCACCTGGTTTATGTGACATTGTAATATTAATATGACACCACATAATGTTAATGCATGACATCATATCATCATGGTACAAAATCCCATTGTCTGTGGTGACAATGGCTGTTGGCCATTGACAAATTTCAGCCAATCACAGCATCTGACACATTAAGCAATGAGTGTTCCCACTCCAGAGAGCAATGTCAGTGTTCCCACTCCAAAGAGCCAAAAACGACATTCCCAGTGGCCTTAAGAAACATCTATTTGAAGACAGGAGAAAGAACTTATTTTTTTTAATTTACCACTGATAACCGAGCCAGTAATTCCAGTGATAAATTTTCTGCAAATGAACATTTTCTATGAAAAAAGTTGAATAATTAATAGGGGTTAATAGGCACGTGTCTGGTGAGTGGCTGTGTTCAAAATATGTCATACATACCTAGAGTTCTTACTGAGGTTACCCCACAAACATAATGTGACATTGTTATCTTTTGTGAAGAACTGCAAATTTGACGTCTCTGCATTCTGTAGTGCTGATGCTTGCAGGAGTGCTGATGCTTGCAGCAGAACCTCATGTGATGCCGCATCTAGTTTAACCATTATTAATGACTGCATGTCATAGATTGTCTTGAACATTGAAAATAAACGAGAATGACAATCAGAGATTGTAAGCTGAAATCTATGCCCCTATCCACCCACATCAATTGCAACAAGATAATTTCCTTAATGGCGGATTCCAGTTTATCCATCAATCATATATGATGGCAAAATCAACTAAGTGATGCATAGGATGACATCATAATCAATTACGTTAAGAATGATGTATCTAAGTTCATCATGAACGCTTAATTGATGATGGACTAAGCTCAGCCTTGTTGTACGAATTATGTTTTTTGCTATTTAATAAACATGCTGTTGAATATTTTGAAACTAATATGACACAGCACCCAGTCAAATTAGTTTCAAAATATTTAACAACTTACCTGTATAGTTTTCTGGAAATTGGTCAGGGAATACAGGGATCGATCGATCACAACATGGACAATGCATGAGTGGAGCTTAGTTAGAGATTGGCAGGGCACAGATAAAACCGGGTTCTTCCATAGGGGCAATATGGCCTTTGACTTGTTCATGCCAAAATCAATAGGTTCTTCGGATAAACACGCTGAACATACAAGTCAAGCTTGGTGACAATTCTTCAGCAGAACTTGAGTTGTTAGCAGAAAAGACGCCAATTAGCTCATCAATGATCATGACTATAACCTTTCACATTTCTATGTGAAAAGCAACCGTTTCTTAGACTACCTCAAGAAGACCATCAAGCAAAAATTGGCAGGCAGAATATTTTTTTAATTTTATCCTGAACTGACTTGTACCATTATCGAGCCAGTCATTGAAATGGTCAATTTTCAATAATAATCTCTTGGCCTGCAAATGGACATTTACTAAGCAAAATTTTTAACTATTGGCCATTAAATGGTTAAACAATAAACTCGTTTTACAGAATTAAGTAGAGTTCAGAAACCAATTTTCAAGATATCCACTGGTGGCCATGTTGCACTTTAGATCATCACTGATTTAAATGTCACATCCACATGCATAGTCCAATGAATGTTTTAATGGACCGTTTCAGTTTTAGCTATGCCCCGCCCATCTTTAGCTAAGCTCCACGCACACCTCAATCGTGTCAGGATCGGTCAATCTCTGAACTCCCTGACTATCAATTTAAAGAACACTATACAGGTAAGCTCTTGAATATTTTGAAACCAATGTCACTGGGTTCTGTTGACAGCAACAGCGCCAAGTCAAATTAGTTTCAAAATATTCAACAGCATGTTTATTAAATAGTAAAGACATACAATTCGCACAACAATGCTTAGTCCATCAACAATTATGTGTTCTTGCCGAACTGATCTACGTCATTCATGACTATGATGTCATCCTACACATCACATAGTTGATTATGACATCATCAAACTGGAAAGGTCTATTTTTAAGCCATTCAAGCAAACATCAACAGAGGTATCAATCAGAAACCAATATGCCGCCAACATATCGGGACAGTCATAATACAGAAAATTATTTGTTTCGGTATTAGGTATAAACTAGTCAAAGTGATTGACTTACCGCTTTATAAAGAGCAATTTGTTGCTGTGTCTTGAATTCACCATCATCGCTGATTAAATCTTCCAATTCCTTGATCAACTGTAAAACAATGAATGGAGGGTCAACGCCTAGCATTTATATATGATCAGATATTTGAGGATAAAATTTATTTTTTTATGTTTCTGATTTCCCACCACCACATAATGTTGATGATATCGTTCAAACTGTTCTTGCTTTGCGAAAGTAAGCCAATAAAAACTGATTTCAAAGTAAATACTCTATGAGAATCGACACTAAAAACTCCTTACAGTCAAAGTCAATTTGCTGTCCTCCAGGACATGCTTGATGCTATTGCGTGTGTCATCTTCAAGTCGCAAATTGATATACGTGTTTATCTCCCCTTGAATTGTCGGATCTGGTGATCCATCACACCTCATGTATCGTGACCACTGTAATAGAGAAATACATAGGAATACCAGAGGCCAGTTTCATGAAGGTACGTAAGCTACGCTCTATCGTAAAGTAAAAAGCAGACCAATCAGAATGCTTCATTGGATATTTACGCTGTACTTATGTACCCTTGCTTGTGCGATTATTGCTTCGAGTGATCACAAGCGATTATTTAACAAAAATCATGATTACGCGATTAATCAGCTTGGGTACACATTACCCAGGTATAACAACAGATGCATAGCAATGACGAAAGTGCAACAATAGTGGTTAGAAATGTCCATTTGTGGGCCAAGCAAAAACTATTTTTGAAAATATGTCACTGGAATGACTGGCTCGAGCATCATTCCAGTGATACATTTTCAAAAATATCCTTCTCTAAACCTACAAATGGACATACATTCGCTGAGCAAAATGTCAATTTCCCATGACTGATCGCATCAAAGAGTAATTAAAAAGTAGATTTTGAAATATTTTATGCATTAGAAATTATTCACGATTATTCGATTGTTTAATTTTTAATCATATAAATTAACGATCTACAAAATAATCGTGATTTTCGATTTAATCAAGTAATCGCGCAAGCCTATATGTGCCTTTTGTGAAACTGGCCCAAGTTTCCAAATTAACAGTGGATGAAGACTGGCAGGCAATGTTTGCACAAGAGCAGTTTTTCAAGGTCGGACTAGAGTACAGTTCAGGAATAATTTCCAAAATAAAGCAAAACGTACAGTTGAATATTTTGAACACAATGGAGGAATTCAGTTTTAGCTAGGCCCCGCCCATCTGTAGCTAAGCTCCACCCACACTTTGCCAATGTTGGGATCAATCTATCTCAGCACTCCCTGAATCTCAATTTCCAGAAAAGTATACATGTAAGCTATTGAATATTTTGAAACTGCTTTGACTGGATGGTGTTGCTGCCTAATTAGTCAGTCAAATTAGTTTCAAAATATTCAACATACTGTTTATTAAATAGTATAGACATACAATTCGTACATGACGGAATATTAAGCGCGTATGACTGATTATATCGCGTCAATCATGACGTAATTGATTATGACATCAGCGTACATGTTACCTAGTTGATTACGACGTAAGATGATTGCCCGAGAAACCATTTTATGCATATATCTCTTTCCAGCTTTACCCTGGCCATTTCTAGCAAAGCTCTTCCCATTTTGTCTGTCAGGTTGAATTCGCTTTAAAACCTGACTGCCTGGAATATTAGTTTCAAGATAACAAAATCTATAGGCAAGCAGTTGAATATTTTGAAACTACTTTCACCGGAAGCTGTTGCATAGCAGCAACAGCTTCCAGTCAAATTAGTTTCAAGATATTCAACAGAATGTTTATTAAATTGTAAATTCAGGAAAGACCTAAGATTCAGACAGTTAACTGTTGGAACTTCACCTCTTTCTGCGGCAGGTCTGTCATTTGCTAACAAGTGACATATTTGATTATGACTTCAGATCCTTGAGTGACAGATCAAATCCCTCCATTCTGAATATTAAATTTAAAGTGAGATATCGGTTAGTATTCCATTAACACTTGAACCCTTAAATTTGTTCAAGAACATTTTTAATTTTCTCAAAGAAAATGTCCATTTGCGGACTAAGATAAGACTATTTAAAAAGATTTACGCCTGGAATGGCTGGATCAGTTATCGAGTCTGTCATTCCAGGCATAAATTTTCCAAAATAGTCTTCTCTGGATCTCAAAACGGACATTTCTTAACATCACTGCAGAAGCCATTTTTGTATGACTTTAGTGTTAAAGGGTGAATAAATACTTTAGCTTCCAGTCGTTTTTCATCAGCAATCATTTTCAGAGCTTCTCTATTTGCTTCAAGATACGTATCGAGTTCCGCCATCTGTACTTTACGAAGCTTCTTCTCCTGGAACAGATGCCCAACATACTTTTAAAACTATTTTCTTTTTAAATTCTCAACAACCTGACAAAAATTTAATCTGCTGAATATTTTTAGGATAATTAACTGATTGTACTATTGACGCCTGTCTGATTGCATAAAAAACAAGCGTGTACATGCACTACACGCATATTTGCAATATGGTGGCTTTGTTATGTCAATGTTCTGACAGGTAGACATATAGACTAAGGCCTGCTTTCCATATGAGCTTTTCTGCTCACGTGTTCTCGCATGCTTTTCTGCTTGACGGTTTGTCTATTTCCATGTGGGAAAGTTTACCAGTGAATCAGGCTGTTTTCCTAGCGTAGGCAAGCGAATTTCAGACTCTTCTCTGCATATCTTTGATCAATTTTGCTTTCCTACACACTACATGTGTCATGTAGCAAATGTGCAAAGGCCAGGTCCTGAAGCTGAGCTTTTAAAAACAGGAGCAGTTAATTGAACTGGTAGAACAATATCTTCACCCAAAAACTGTGCTCTCTTTTTTGGTTTGTCCACTGCATGAACTGTATCATACGAATGCGAGTTCTTTGTCTCTTGCACAAATAATACCAAAGAAAATGGCTGTTGCATGGCATCATTGTTATATTTGCATATCTTTCAAAGTCAATATTGCAAAATAACCTGCTTATAAGGCAACACGCATGCGCACAAGATCAACATGCACAACGCGCGCTTGTACCCGCTGCACAGAGATGCTCACATGGAAATGGTTCTATCTAAATGCGCTAGCCCGACTTTCCTGCTCGTAGAAAAGCTGGCAGAAAAGTCGCTCACTGAGCGATGGATTTTCCAGCGTGTGCGCTGAAACGCCCAAGTGGAAATGGTTCTATCTAAATGCACTAGATCGACTTCTCCGCTAGCAGAAAAGCGCACAGAAAAGCCTACATGGAAAGCAGGCCTTATACCATGACTTAGACCATTGATCTTCAAATTTGTTCAAGAAAGTTTTAATTTTCTCATAGAAAATATCCATTTGGAGATCAAAAGAAGACTATTTTTGACAATTTATCACCGGAATGACTGGCTCCATTATGGAGCCAGCCAATCCTGTGGTAAATTTTCAAAAATAGTCTTCTCTTTGTCTCCAAATCGGCATTTCCTAAGACCACTGCAGAAGCCGTTTTGGCCGACTTGAATTAAATGTTTGAGTGTGACAAACTAATGTTGTGACTTTAATGAAGCTTCGTCAGAAAGTTTTGTGAAAAATTTGATAGACTGACTGACTGACTGACTGACTGACTGACTGACTGGACTGACTGGACTGACTGACTGACTGACTGACTGACTGACTGACTGACTGACTGACTGACTGACTGAAATCCTACTTGACACTTCCAGCTAAAACCAGGGTTCATACGCCTTCAACCCTGTGAAATACCCTGCCCTTTCCATGACCTAAAAATGTGAAATCCATGACCTAAAAATGTGAAATCCATGACCTAAAAGGGCTCAATGAGCCCTAAAAACAGAAAAATTTTGAAATCTAGCTGCACTGAGCCTCTCCTACATTTGCTTTATGTCATGGAGATTCAAATTTCATAACATAACAGTAGTGATTTTCTGCTTTTTCATGACTTTTCCATGACCTATCTGAAAAAGTGCTGTTTCTCCAGGTATTTCTGGCCTGGAATTTTAATTTTCAAATTCCAAGGCATGCCAGGTTTTCCAGTAGGCCTATGAATCCTGCAAAAAAACAATTATACAGCATCTATGAGTGTTGGCTGATTAACAACAAATTTATTGACAAATAGTGTCACCATCATAACCAAATTACTTATACAAGACACACAGTACACATGTAGATAACTCTAACTTATCAGCACCTCGTTCTCCAGCTTTTTTCTCTCGATGGCTTCTACTTTTGCTTGAGTCTTTTTGGCCTTCTCCTCTGCCTCTGCTTTGAACTGTGCCTCCTCTAAAAAGTGAAATGTACTATTATTATCATTTCAGCTCTAAGAATGATCAATACATACACATGAAATTAACCCGTTCACCGATGAATTCCCCATATTTCATTTGCAACGCAACCATACAGGAAAACTTGAATATTTTTAAAATTAATTTGACTGGAAGCCATTGTCGCCTCAGGCAGCAACATCTTCCAGTCACATTACTTTCAAAAGTTTCAACAGAATAAGTTTTATAACGTAAATAATTTACTTTTTAAAGAATTTACCTATTTTTAGGGATTTGTCGTTTAACCCTCTAATACTCATATCAGACAAAATGGCTTCTGCAGTGATCTTGAAAAATGTCCATTTGCGGACCAAAAGAAGACAATTTTTGAAAATTTACCACTGGAATGACTGGCTCGATTATCAAATTTTCAAAAAGAATCTTCTTTTGGTCTGCAAAGACATTTTCTATGATAAAAATGAAATTTTCTTGAATAAATTCTAGGATTAAAGGGTTGAAATGTTAACTGAGGACATGTTCTATTTCTCTCACCACACAACAAATGACGCCTTTTGATTAGGATACATGTACATGTTAATTTAACATTTGATAATAGGTATGCTAATATTCTGATATATCGAAAAATCATAATTCGATCCATATTATCACCCTTACAAGTATATTTTTAATTCAAGCAAACCTGCTTCTTGTAACTTTTTCTCTTCTTCCTCTTTTTTCATTCTCTCTTTCTCTGCTTTACTCATCTTTCCCTTCTTCGCACTGCCAGGTTCCTTAGGTGGCTGAAATGACGAAAATGACGAATCTTAATTTGGGAAAAGGAAATTTCATAGGGCAAAAAAGGTAGATGTGGTATGGTTTTTTGGGGCGTATTGAATGATACGCAAAGAAGTGTTTTTTCAAGTGTGTAAGCGACCGATCAGCGGTAACAATTATACCAATTATCAAAGCGTATATACTGCTGGATACGATTATTTATTCTGATTGTTGGAAGAGTTATAGTAGTTTAAAAGAAGAGGGATATTTTCACGTAAATGTTAACCATTCAATCACTTTCAAGGATAAGGAGACAGACTGCTGTACAAATCTAATAGAATCAACTTGTAGATCTGTAAATATATCTATGCCAAGATAGGGAACAATTAAAAATCTATACGACAGTCACTTTGCTGAATATTGCATCTGGAAAAGATATTTTGCGGAAAAAGGGTTACCCATTACGTGTGTTTTCCAACGTACCACCACAAATTTGTGTTAACTCAGAAAATAATACACCATTTGGCAAACAAAACAATCCAGAAAATGTGGAGAATCAAAGAATTCAAAATGGAGAGAGTAATTAAGCTTTAAACGATACCTATTTTGAATTCCAACATTGATGGTAAGTGGAGAAAACAAAACGAGTAAACTGTTACTAATTTTCGAAAAACGTCAAGAAATATGGTATTTTTATTCAAATTTTTATCGTTCTAAACTCATAAAATCCCTATTAAATTCTAAAGAATATTAAATAAACTTATACAAAAATCAATTATCATAATCTATTAACCCCTCTTGTGCCAGCTTAACTCTTTAATGGTCACAGACCAAAAAACAACTTTGCAGTGGTCTTGAGACATACACGCTATTTGAAAGGCCAAGAGAAGAGTATTTTTGAATATTTTCCACTGGAATGACTGGCTCGGTAACCGAGCCAGTCATTCCAGCGGTAAATTTTCAAAAATACTCTTGTCTCGGCCTGCAGATAGACACTGGCTAAGCAAAAACATAAATTTTCTTTACCATTAACCCTTTGGCCAAAAAAATTCAGTGGTAAATTTACAAAAATAGTCCAGACCATTAACCCTATGCTGCCTGTAATGGCCCAAGAGTGCTCACCATTTAGCCGCTAGCTGCCAGTGTTATGCAAGCATGTTTGTGCGGTGAAATATGGTACCAGTAATTGCGTTCAAGTGATTTTAAGATGATTGGTAATTTACCCAACCGCTAGATGCAGTAATATATTGCAAAAAAAACTTATCACAGGGCATATGGAGATTTAATTTATAATCGCATAGCATTGTCAGATATATCATTGGTAAAGAATGGGG
Organism: Chaetoderma sp. LZ-2023a; assembly: GCA_034401795.1. Taxonomy (NCBI): domain Eukaryota; kingdom Metazoa; phylum Mollusca; class Caudofoveata; order Chaetodermatida; family Chaetodermatidae; genus Chaetoderma; species Chaetoderma sp. LZ-2023a. The sequence goes on along the minus strand of CM067370.1, from coordinate 182,631,834 downwards.
TGAATCTGTAGTGAGCACAGACATAATTTCATTTATTTCAACAACAAACATTTTTATGATATTGAGAAAAATGTCAAATTTACAGCAATTTTTCAAAAATTAATTTAGTCCACACAGATCCTGACCTTGATTAGTTATGGCGATAAATGACTTATGTCCAAAGGACATTATTTTCGCCGCGCATTCATCAAGTATCTGGTTTAGACATGTTTTTGCCTCTGATTAATTCGGTAAATTTATTTGTAGGATTTACTGTTGTCTGAACTGCTGAGAAGATCCTGTGATAGTGTGTTCCAATCCCTTATCGTACTGGGAATAAAGCTGATTTTAAAGACGTCAGTTTGTGCATAAATTTGGTTGAATGAAGGAAATTTCAATTTCCCTTTCTCTGAGATCTAACAATACTTACCATTACATTACTTCTTGATAACAGCACCCTCAGTTGCTGTGCCCTAAGAATATTCAGATTTAGAAAGCTGTGACCGGCTCCTGGAACCGGGTTCCCGCCCCCAACAAATGGGTACCCACCACCATGAGCCAGCTACATTGTTTGCATAACTACCAAACAGGAACTAACACATGGCTTGCCTCTGTGGGGCCGGGAGGCAGGGCCCATAATGTAATCGTAAATATTGTTAGATCTCGGAAAAGGGGAAATTGAAATTTCCTTCATTCTCCTTCAATCAGTACTTACCATTACATTATTTATTGATAACTCCAGATTTGATCAGTAACCTGGTGGGAAGGGGCAAGCCATACAAAGCCTCTTTTGCCCCTAGAGAAAGATCTAGACTAAACTTGTCACATGGAGACCTATAAGGACCGACAAGTTTGGGGCCAAATCACATTCGCATCACCACCACCACCCCTCCCTAACCCCACCCACCCTTTCTCCAAAAAGGGAAGAGAACTCACGAACATGCATCTCACCTGAATACACAAGTGTGCCAAGAGGGTTAACTGCTCTTGACACACATAAGCCTGGGAATGAGCATCAATATATAAGAATAATGAACATGATATATAAACATAATACAACAAACAGTCAGACTTGAATCACATCATGAATTTTGGATTCCAGACACAATGCCACCAACCATCACACTTTCGCCCAGACGTGACATTTTAGGTTGAACTCTCGCCTGACCATGTCCGTCATCACTACTTTTGAATCAAAGTTACCAAAAGGAGAACAAACAGTGTGGCCACCAGACTAATGTTTCAAAACTGCTAAAGCGAGTGAATTGGCTGAGTCTGACATGTCCCTCATATATTAATCCATGAAAGCGGACTCGCAGTGCCATTGTGTAATGGCCATGATGTCCTCTAATGGGACACCATTGAATAGGGTGGTCGAGGAGGCTATTCCTCTAACATCGTGAGCCCTAACACATTACACCTGGTGACCAGTCGCAATCTCGTGAGTAGTCTGAATGCAACGAGAGATAAAATCCATGGATGCGCCGCCATATGGCTTCTTATGGCAGATCCACAGATGTCTATTGTTCAACCGTAACGAGTCAGTCCGTTTTCTGTACTTAGTCAAAGCACGGACCGGGCACCAGACACTGGCATCGCGATCAAACCTAGTTAACTTCGGTATTATGATCGGTTTGCCGGGATATCTCAAAGATTGATTCTTTGACATAAACTCTGCTCTTGCAAGAAGACGCAGACACTCTCCGGAGACAATAAATCGGTCCCTCTCTGCCGAAAGCACATGGATCTCACTGCGCCTTCTAGCTGAGGAAGCTGCCAATAGAAAAACCGCCTTTAGAGTCAAATGCTTTAGACTAGCCGAACGCAACGGTTCGAAAGGGTGCTTGGCCAGTACATTAAGCACTAAAGATAGACTCCAGGCTGGAATGACTACCGGTTGTCTCGGTCGGAGATTGCTCATTCCCTTCACCATCACATTTAACTGGGCCACCTCTGGACTATCCCTGTGGGCTAGACAAGGGATAACTGATGCCAAGGCTGACTTGTATCCAGCAATCATGACTGGAGCTAATCCTGTAAAGAATAGCTCACAGAGAAATCTGCTATTTGTTGAATAGTGGATTGAAAGGTATCAATACCCTTTCCTTCACACCACTCTGCAAATTTGTTATTCTTGTGGTTATATGACTTGAAGGTTGACCTTCTTCTCATGGCTGCGATGAGCCTTGCAGTCTGTTGAGAAAAGCTTTCCGACGTGGAACGTTGTTTGATAACATCTATGCAGTAGATTTGAACATTTTGGGCCGCTCGTGTAGGAAGTGCCCCTTGGCCTGGGAGATTATGTTCGGAATCTCGGGCAGCTGCACTGGATTGTCCACCAGCAGATCCAGAATATCCGTGAACCATGTCCTGCAGGGCCAGAATGGCGCTATTAGCAGGACCAGGCATGGCTCCTCCATGATCTTCACCAAGACCTTCGGTAGAAGGATGGTGGGTAGGTACGCGTACACACGCATCCCTCTCCAGCTTGTCTCCAGAGCATCTGTATCGACAGCATTTTGATCTGGAATCAGTGAGACATAAGTCATGATTTGAGCATTTTCCCTCCCTTGTGGCGAACAAGTCCACGTTGGGTTTGCCCCAATGCTTGAAGATCCTTTGTAGAACTGGAGGGTTGAGAGATGATACTGTTGGCAGAATCCTGTCCGCGAGACAAAACATCTGCCAGAATGTTCAATCACCCAGGAATGTGAGCTGCTTTCAAAACAACTGAGTAACTCCTGCGCCATTGAATCAAATGCCACAGCTTCACACACTTTATGTCGGAGACTTCGTCCCGCCTTGGTAACAAACAAGGACAAATATCATTCAACACAAGCAGGGACACTAGCATTTAGTGACCACTATCCAGTCTTCACAGTACGCAACAGTAAAGTTTCCAAGAATCAAAATGTACATCAAATTATTAAGTATCGCAGGATTAAGCACTTTGATGAGAATAAGTTTGTCCAACATCTTCGAGCATATGACTGGAGTTTTGTGGATGAATTAAATAACCCTGATCAGGCTCTTGAAAAATGGCAGAAAATATTCACAAATATACTAAACAAGCACGCACCCATCATTGAACGGAGAGTTAAAGGATTTTGTCAATCAGGATGGATAAATAAAGATATTTTGAATACAATGAAAGAAAGAGATCGCCAAAAAGTATCAGGAAATATTACAAACTACAAATACTTAAACAATAAAGTTATGGCACAGATAGAAAAATCTAAAAAGGACTATTTTAGTGCAAAGCTAGATGAAGGTAAACACAATCCTGCCAATATATGGAAAATCTTGAAGAGTATAAACCCAAGGGCTAACAAATGTCCTACCTTTCTACGCGATAATGACGGTAATGAAGTTATGGACCCGCAGATGCAATCTGAACTATTCAACACATATTTTTGTACAGTAGCATCTAATTTAGCTGAATCCATACCACAAGCAGATACAGAATTTAGTGAACTAAGAAAACATGTAAATAGTAAAGTGCCAGAATGCATCAAATTTCAAATACCATGTATTTCAGTAGATTACGTACATAATGAACTAAAAAATCTAAAGACAAATAAATCAGCTGGATATGATGATCTTAATGCTTATTTTCTTAAAATCGCAGTAAATGTCATAGCCCCACCTATCACAAGCATCATTAACAAGAGTATAGATTCTGGAGTCTTTCCAGCAGTGTGGAAACATGCTAAACTTATACCCCTACACAAATCCGACTCCAAAGACAATGTATGCAATTATAGGCCAATATCATTCCTACCAGCTATATCTAAAATTATTGAACGCCATGTACATGATCATGTTTATAAATTTCTCTGTCAATATGGGTTACTGAATGAGTCACAGTCAGGCTTTAGACAAAAACACTCATGCGAAACTGCTTTATTAAAACTTGTTGAAAAGTGGCGATTTTCAATAGACAATGGTGATCTCATAGGCGCTATCATGATAGATTTAAGAAAAGCCTTTGATCTTTTAAATCATAATATTCTCTTGCAAAAGCTTGCCATATATAAATTTGAAACAGGGTCACTAAAATGGTTTTCGTCATATTTAACCGATAGGCAGCAATATGTCTCAATTGCTGGAAAGATCTCTAAACATGTATGAACCCACATCGGAGTCCTGCAAGGATCTGTATTAGGTCCACTCTTATTTATCTTATATATTAACGACCTTCCACTCTGTACATCTAGTAATATAGATATGTATGCTGATGATACTACTTTGCATGTTAACAGCCGAAGCACCTCTGAAATACAAGAACAATTAACAAAAGATATGAAATCTGTACAGAAATGGTGTTTAAATAACAAAAGGTTGCTTAATGAGGATAAAACTAAACTGATGATGCTTGGCACTAATCACAAATTGAAGAGCATAACAACAGATATTGTAATACCTACTGAAAATGGAAACTTAAATACTGTAAAATCGGATAAACTCCTTGGCCTACACATTGATAGTACACTCTCATGGCAAGAACACATAAGTAAAATCTGTAAAAAAAAAAGTCTCTTCCTTAATATACATGTTGAAAAAGAACAAGAATTATATGAATGTTGAACAAAGGAATCTATTCTATATAGCTTACATCCTTTCACATATAGATTACTGCTCTCTCATCTACTATCATTCAACTGATACATTAGTATACAAGCTGGGAAAACTACAAAAGAGAGCAGCTCGTATAATACTAGATGCCCCTTTTAGAGAACCAACTGAACAACTGTATAAACAATTGAATTGGACTACATTGGCTAAGAGAATAAACCTCAAAACAAATAGCATGACTTATAAAGCCTTAAATGACCTTACTCCAAGTTATATTAAGAACTTGTTCAAATATGTAGAAGATACATATTCCCTTAATTTACATTCAAAAACCTTTGGTCATCTACATCTTCCAAAATTTAAATCTTGCTATGGAAAAAAGAGTTACACATATAAAGCAGTTCAACTCTGGAACGCATTACCTCAAAACATTACACAATCTCCGACTCTATCATCATTCTATCATAATATGCAGAAGTATATGAATTCACATTAACCCTTTAATGAAAAATTTTGTCAAAATAAATCGTGACTGTCTATTTGCAGGTCGGATGAAGACTGTTTCTGAAAATTGACTCCTGGAATGGCTGGTTCGGTTACCGAGTCAGTCATTCCAGTGGTAAATTTTCGGAAATAGTCTGCACATTTCTCAAGACCACTGCAGGGATCAGTTGGGTCGGCTTCGTAATAAAATGGTTAATATACTAAATAACTGAATACTCAGTATTATGGATTCAAGGGAGATAACTGTTGAAAATTATATTTTGAAAGTCATTTCTTCCCTGGACATATCCAGTGAGTTAATGGAAACTTGTTCATATTAATGTATATATGTAATATAAAATGTGTGAGTGTGGGAGTCATGAGTGAGTGAGTGAGTGACTGAGTGACTGAGTCAGTGTGTGCGTATGTGTATAAGTGCATTTATGAGTGTGTTTGTATGTATGTGTTTGCTGCTTATTTAACTGTATATAGTTTATAGTGTTTGGGAGGGCCTCAGGAAGATCAGTTTACTGATGATATACCCTCGATAAATAAAGATTATTATTATTATTATTATTATTATTATTATTATTATTATTATTATTATTGGTGATTTATGTATGATAACACTGTCGAATTGTCCGACCATATGGATATCACATTGCCACTGTCTTCTGGAAGAAATTTCTCCAGTGCCAGTTCCACTGCCATCATTTCTAACAGACTGATATGCAGCTGACTCTAGGAGAGTCCATGTGCCTGAAACCTGGTGTTCTCCCATGCAGGACCTCCACCCTCCAGCGATGCATCTGTGTACATGGACAGCTGGGGCTGGGGTAGGTGAAGCGAAACTCCTACTAGGAGATTCTGACGCTCCTTCCACCCACTATAGGCACACTGACGCCTAAGGCGGGTGTCTGGCTTGTGATCCGCTTCCCCTCCACCCCCACCACCCCCACCACCCCATCTTAACAAGAGAGAGAGAGAGAGAAAGAGAGAGAGAGAGAGAGCCATCTTGGTCTCTGCTTAACTTGTATGACTGGCACAGCTCTTCTTGCCGCACAGGCGTGTTCCAGACAGATGTGAAGGGAGCTACCATACGATCCGCTCCCCTCTTTCTGTGCTTGGAGGATTTACCCTTGCCCTTACTGCCTATTGGGTGATCAGGGCCACCACTAGGGTGGGCAGAGGTCTCCACAGCCTTCCTCGCCTTCTTAGCCACAGGCGGCTGAGAAGGCCCAGCAAGAGCATTGGAAGCTAGCTTGGCTTTTGCTTTGCTCTTATGCTTCTTTTGCTGCTTGGAGGAAGGCTGGCAACTAATGGTTTCGATGCAGCACCTAGTGCATGCGCTTGACGCACCAGCTCTAGCTGCATATTAACCACTAGCCAACTTTGCGCAATGTTCACCGTGTCCTCTAAGATGGCCTGCGCTTGGTCACCAAAGATGCTAGGACCATTCAGGGGGTTCCAAGCAACCTCTCCCTCAGAGCCGAAGTCGGATGTATACACCTGTGCAAAAGTTAAGCACCAGCAAAAACAATAGAACGTAGAAACATGATGGTACATCTAGGCTGCCATACTTTTTGTCCCCGCGTTAGCTGACATAATTCCAAGTACGAAATGCACATGCATGCATGACTTCACGCCGCTTGATGTCCGTGCGTGGCGGGAAACAGCACACGTGTTCAGTTATGTAAAAGTCCAGTTTGAGGTGGAGAACATTACATACAGATTTAGGCAACGAGATTAGGAATTTTGTGTTCATGACCGTGGTTTATTTGTACAGAGAGAATTAGCTCTTGATTGTGAACCGCTATGGCAAGATGAAGGTTAAGTGATCGTGTGAAATGGCAAATCATAGGCATGCATACCACTGGTATGTCATGCAGAGAGATTGGCAGACAGCTGAACATTAACCATACTGTAATCAGTCGTTTGATTGCAAAACATGGGCAAACTAACGAGGTGAAGGACAGGCCTAGATCTGGAAGACCGAAGAAGACTACTGCCCGTGATGATCGATCCCTAGTACGCCAACAGCAGAGTGCTCAGCCAGCAATGGGAAACGCGCAATAGAGTGTCAATGTCTACCGTCAAAAGGAGACTGTATGCTGCTGGCATGAAAGCTAGGAGACCTGTCAGACGTCCTCTCCTCACTGCACACCACAAAGAGGAGCGTCTGAGGTGGTGCAACGAAAGAAGACACTGGAACATGAGATCCTGGAGACGGGTACACTGGTCCGATGAAAGTCGGTTCCTGCTTCATGCCACAGATGGTCGAACTCATGTATGGAGGTCCAGACGCACGGCGTACGACCAACGTAACATCATGGAAGAAGTTCCATTTGGTGGAGGTTCCGTTATGATATGGGGGTGCATCTCATTTGATTGTAAGCTGGATCTGTTGACTGTACCTGGAACACTAAATGGACAAAGATATCAAGATTCCATACTGGATAGAGTTGTGGTCCCTCATTTTGTAAATCATGCACCTGGAACCCACCCTATATTTATGGATGACAACGCCCGACCACATCGTGCTAGAGCTGTGCATGAATACCTCTGCCAGAATGCCATCGAAACCCTACCATGGCCAGCAAGGAGCCCTGACATGAACCCTATTGAGCATATCTGGGACATTCTGGGAAACATGGTGAGAAGGAGGGATCCTCCTGTGCAGAACCTACAGGAATTAACAGACGCACTCCATCTTGAATGGCAACGAATACCACAATGGCGTATCAGTCGGTTGGTGACCAGCATGAGACGTCGTGTCCAGGCGTCATCCAGGCACAAGGTGGATATACCCGGTATTAATAATGACAGTCTCAAACTCGTGCACAGATGTTAAACTTCGTTTTCAGACACCATTAATGACAATCTAGCCACGTGTGTCAACTGTAGGGCAATAGTTGTCAGTTGTGTCAACGTAACCATATTCAGGCCTCGTTTTCAAGTTCAAACAAAAACATACAGTGTTTCCCCACCATCATAATCAGCATTCCTCTAGTTGCATTATTACCTCTTGCACTAAGATGGATGGGTACATAAATGTTTATGCTATTGCTTTCTTCATAGCACATGAATATACCCTCGCATGTGCGTAAAAATAGGGTGGTGCTTAACTTTTGCACAGGTGTATATATGGTCAAGGGCCATCTGCCTCCTGGACTTAGTTACACATGCCTGCACCCATGCCAGCACATCCATTGACGGCACAAGGCCGTTATTCACACACGAACCTGCTGCAGGTGGCCTGCCCATGCTTCAGCCCACACCGACTGAAGCAATCCATAAGAATGATTGACAGCGTTCATTGCTGCCCTCACACCCTCATCACACAGGGACAGGACTTCCTCTGAATGCGTTTGGCTTCTGTCAACAAGTGCCTGAATGAGGCTACCCACTCTAGCACTTCGAACGCCAAGGACCCAAAGGTTGACCTCTGTGACCCTTGGGATCACACAATAGCACTCGTATTCCACCCTGGGGATATGACACCTTGCCCACACCTCCATAGAGGCTGCAGGGAACTGGCTCTTTGAGGAAAGTTGTTTCGCATAGATCGCTTCCAACATTTCATTGAACTGGGGGATCCAGTTCTATAGACTTGATCCTAGCCATGGGCAAGACCCCCGTCCATATGGATGCAACCGACGGATGGGGCATGTCTTCCTCAGATGTGCTCAAGACCACGGATGGATCCACCCTTGCCAGCCAAGCCAGAGCATCGGACCAGTCCATCTCCGAAAAAGGCATCCTCGTAAACACATCACCCATTGATGGGCTTACAGGTTTACCAGCAACTGCCTCCTGGCAAGGAGCCACTGCTGGATAGCCAACAACACTTGTACTGCACAGGTCCGCCGCCACCCCATTAAACAAGCTGTTCCATGGAGTAGGCCTGCACGAAAAATGTGTGGACCCATGATGGTTTCATAACTGTGGCCATACACGGGCGCCAACGGCACCCCATGTGTAGCCGCTGGACCAGGCGAGATAGGTGTATACCATGCCTGGCCAGCAACAACTGTCTCCGTGTCAGTTGGTGGCAACCCAACCAGCACTGGACGGGTGCCTGGTACCAGTGTGGCCTCAACTACAGGTGAAGTGGCTGCCATGGCTTGTGCCAAACCAGACAAATGGAGGGCGGTTCCATCCAGGATGGAATCAATCTCTATACGCTCCACCTGTGATACCTCAGGCCACAACAACCTCTCCTCCTCGGCCTCCTCATCCTTAGATCCTGAAGAGTCATCAGCGGAAGAGGAGACACTGGAGCCATCTTGTCAGACAGATCCCATGCCTGACGGACCGGCTACTACTACTGGACGACCCAGATGTAGCCATGGAGAAGCAGTACCCATCAGGCCAGAACCTGATGGGACCGCCAGGGGGCCATACGAGATGGCACCCCTGGGAGCTGGTCCAGAACCCTGTCCTTGGAACCCTGTCCAAGGACAGGGTCCATACCAGACATGAGAGGTTGGACCACAGACTTTGGGATCAAAGATGACACCAGCCTGGGCAGTCCTTGAACATGGCCCTGACAAACTAATGGCACTCAGTGCACGACGGCAGAGTGGGCATGGCCTGTAAAACAAGCACAAGGCCTCAATAAGCAAGCGGAATGACACAGAATGGAAGGAAGACATATAATTTTCAAATAGTTTGACAACAAATTATAAATTAACCAGTGCGCCAGATAAGTTGCGTACAAGCATACTGTATGCATAGAAATCATCCATGTATGCACACATTTAAATATTCATGGGTACCATGTACGCCTCATGTACATACAGTATGCATCAGTCTATTAAACTGCCATACTGGTCTGTTGCCATTATCAAATATAGCCTGCTCAATTACATGAAGGGGATTCAACACACTAGTCACATACTATGACATACCAATGATATAACAACTAGTAAAAGCTATGCCTACTATCACTAAACGGTATGATCTTCATCTCGGAAAGAGGGTATCTGTATCTGTATGTGGAAATCCAGCCTCAATGAGCTCAACCCTATTCCATAGGGTACGAACGGTTCTTCAAAATGTCTAAATAACACTAAAAGGTATTCTTTTCTTTATTACAAGACCCTTCCGTTACATATGTGCACCTATTGGCATGTCAATGAAAAAGATTCAATTGACATTATTTTTGTACATATTGCCAAATGAGCTAAAATATGACCGGAACTTAGTTGGTCAAGAGATAATTTAGTTGGAGATAGGATTACAGGCATAACTTTTACAGTAGCCGTCATAACCGTGATAAGGACCAAGACCATAATCTGACCCAGATCATAATACAAGTTTGTCCTTCACAAACTCTAAATCTCTAGGAAGGCATATCTTATATGGCATTTGTAATTAAGGATTACATATGAGTGGAGATGCAAGATTTTTCAATTGTTAATATTTTATTAGATACAGCAAAATATACAGAAATATTTGTAAAAAATGTGTTCTTTCACACTAATTTTAATTGGAGAGGTAATTATAGCAATAACTTTTAATACGAAATTTACAACATTTTCAGTAGGTAGGGTAAAGCATTAATCTGCCAATAACAACTGCAAGTTCTCTTCACCTGATTGAGTTTACCGGCAAATATTAAAAGATCTGCTCTCTTATTACAGTAAACAATATATTCGCACTTCTAACCTGGGGTTATATTTTTAGTAAGACACTTGCCAAGATTAAATGAGCAATATTCTAATTTCTATAACCTGTCTTGGCAGTGCTTCTATACCGTAGTCCCATCTTAATCAAATAGGAAGCAAAAAAACTGGAATTTCCCTTCTAAATAAAGAAATACTCTGAAAATGTGGAGTGTTCGCACTTTTCCTTCTATTTTATATATGTCAATGATACATGTATGTTATAGTTGAAGCTCTGCTAATTATTTTCAAATTGATTTGACTTTAACTTCTGTAAGTGATTAATTGCTATCTGTAATTTATTTCAGTCAAACTAGCTTCTAGCTTTACCCCCTTTAAAACAAATGTTAGAATTCAGAATGACAAGAATTGTTATAGCAACAATATTTATTAATTTGTCAGTATGCCTCAAAGATAGTCTTTAGAATGCTAGTGCATCTCTATAGGCTAATCGTGTCCCGCCATAATGCAGCTAGATTTAAAATAAACACACTTTTGATATAAAAATATATTTGCATTCAGAATTAAAATCTGGTTGGCATGGGTGACGAGTTAGTTGATCAATACCAATGAGTCCCAAACACCCTGCCCCAACCAGCTCATGTAACTGTAAACAATGGCTAATTTTGAAAGTTTGCGGGCCTTAGGAAATAACATGGAGGGTGGGTGGGTGGTGGTGGTGGTGGTGGGGGAGGGGGGGTTGACTAGTTTTTTCCCTTTAATGCTAAAGCCGGCCAAAAATGGTTCCTGCAGTGGTTTTGGGAAATGCCCATTTGCAGACCAAGAGAAGACTATTTTTGAAAATTTACCACTGGAATGACTTGATAATCAACTCAGTCACTCCAGTGATAAATTTTCAAAAATATTTTTCCTCTTGGTTTGAACCTGAAAATTTTCTCTGAGAAAGTACATTTTCTTGAAAAAATTTGAGTTAAAGAACGACACAATGGTCAAAGAGTTCTAAAAGTACTGATTGCAGCTGTAGGATATTTCTACTACTACAGCCGCAGAATACAGTAATTATTCATACATACATACTGTAGCATGATGATCTGATGGTACAATTACAATGCACTGATTGTTCCATACATGTCAGGTAAGGATAACGTAGAAAACAACACCATATATATCATGAATGTTTCCGTACGCGTCAGTTGAAAAATTAAGGAGTACCGTACTCCCAACTGAAGAAAGTTATCTGGAGCACCGAAATTAACCCTCCAACATACGAAGCGTTACAGCCAAGATCGCATAAGCTGGCGATAAGAACGTACAATGTACACCCATAAATTGATCCTGCAGGATGTATAAAATGGAACCAGGAACCGTATCGGATACATTTGTAGTACATCTAAGAATCAATTCCGAAATTATACTACACAGATGATTGACAAACGATAAGAGAAGGAATAACATAATGAATTAACACTACCGCTGTAGAACACGATAGAGCCACAGAACACACATCTAATCAAGAATTTTTAAATAACCGATCAATGCAACCAGATCTGGAATACACGCAAAACTTGACATAATTTATAAGTTTCTGGTACCAAACGCACGCAGCTACCAAGAATAAGATGCGCGAATTAACGAAACATTTCCTTCACCAAAATAATCCGAGCCATAAGAGGGGGTGATGTCACTCACTCGGATCATGCGGTTGAACAACGTAAGCCAATTTTAGTGTCAAAAAAAACGTCATATTACTACCTGATTGCCGTTGGGGTTAAAGGAGGCGATCATACCTGGCATATTTCATTGCCTCATACATGGTTCATACATGGTTCATACACCTTGGGCAAAATAAAATTCCATACTTTTTCCAGACCTTTTCCAGACTTATATTTCAAAATTTCAGACCCATTATTAGCTCTTGCTCGGGAAAGTGAGCTTATGCCATGGTGGCCGGTCGTCAAATCGTGTTTTCTCCTTAACAGTTAGACCGATTTCAGCCAAATTTGGCTGAAAGGATCCTATGCTGGTACCATCCAGACATTTTTTCACAATTCTGATTGGTAAATCTTTTGGGTGAAAATCTTACATTTTATTCAGAATTTACCGGAAATTGCCAAAATGCTACTCCTTAGCTACTCACATATTTCAACCAAATTTGGCTAAACCTATGGTTTATGGGCTATGGTCTATGGTGGTAGGTTCTAGAACTTCTAATCAGAATTTTGATTGATCAATTTTTGGGATGAAATTTTTTTTTAAATGTACCAGAAATTGTCAGAATGTTACTCCTCCATATCTCATTGACATATTTCAACCAAATTTGGTTAGACCTATTCTATGATGGTAGATTTTAGAGCATCCATTCAGAATTTTGACTGAAAAATCTACAGGAAATTATCAAAATGCTACGGGTACATGTATAGGCTTCAGAGCTTGTATACAGAATTTTGATTGGTCAATTTTTCCAGTAGCCATCTTATTTAATGTAAAGAATCATGTATATATTTAAATGCAAATTATTCAAATGCTAATGTTTCAGGTGATTGTCACATGCCCCTGGGCCTCCTCAAGAGGCCCTCTTGTTACTATTAGTTAACAAGAGGCCCAATGGGCCTGTATTGCTCACCTGGCATTTCAACTAATCTTACTTAAGTTTTACATCCATCGGTGTCACTTCCAATGACTTTCAGTCAAATGGTTTAGTTTTCAAGATATTGACAACAATCTCAGCCTGTTTTTTTCGCATTAGTGATTTTGAACAATGTTTTACGTGAAAATAGATGATATCAGTGCCAACTACAGATGGTTTCATAACTGTCTCACTGCTGCAAGTCAGTGCAGCCAATAATCTCAATTTTCAAAATCTCTTGACTTCTTGAATATTTTGAAAACAATTCGACTGAAAGTTGTTGGCGGCTCATGGATTGTATGAATTTTACTTCTAATTTGAATAACCTCCTTCGCCGTCTTCTGTTGACATCTAATTAGAAAAAGTAATAGCTTAATTAGCGTGGCTTTCATCAAAGGGTGAGAGTGTGTGCCGACACATGCGTGCACCTGTGCGTGTATGTGATAATTACTCAATTACTCAACGATTCATGCACAATAATTGTAGGCCTACTCCGATCTTGATAAAAATGCAATGTGTGATGGATGGATGAATGGATGGGCGGATGGATGAAAACTGATGTACGGGATGCATAGAACAAACACGAGAGTTATTAATTAAAAACTGTTATGGAAATAAAAGAAACGAGATCATGCAGATTGCATCAAATGAATGATTAAACGTGTTGATGGATGTATGGATGGCAGATAAGAAGGGTATGGTGGATGGATGGATGGGCTCATGGACCGACGGGCTGGGGGATGGATGGATGAAAGGCAATGCAGATGATTTAGTGTATTTGTAAATGTATGGACTACAAGCTGTATATAGTATATTTGATGAATAATAAGTAATCTTCAGGCAGCATAACTGAACCAGGAAACCATGTCAATGTATAAACGTGTTCGGGAAAACTTACTCAGGCACTGGGATGAGTGACGTTCAGGCAGCATAATCCTACAATGTTATGTTATGCCTATCATCTAACTTCAATTGAGTTCAGAATCCAAACGTCATTAATATCTGATTTCCAATCATGAGCAAACAACTGAATGCGGTCAGTTCATATTTCTTTGAAAATTGCTGACACCAATATCCTATATAATATTCGACTTCCAGTTGAACAATCCATAACGTCTTACTTTCATATCGCTTCTCATCATTTAAATAAATTACGTCGGTTAAGAAATCATATAGTACACATTTCGGGGGGAAACTGCCGGGAAACTGTCGCTATGGAGAATCTGTGTATTTTGTGTAATCGGGAAGTTCGTCCTCTTCAGCACGGCGTGACGTGTGATATTTGTGATAGATGGCAGCACCAAACATGTGGAACAGTACTCATCATCTTCGGCAGCGGCGTCATTATCATCAGCACCATAATCATAATCATCATCATTTCGTCATCATTATCATTATCTCATCATCATCATCGCCTTCGTCGTCATCATCAGCATTTTGTTGCTGTTATCATCATTTCGTTGTTGTTATTATCGTTGTCATCATCGAAATGTTATGTTGAATATTTTGGACTTAATTTGATTGGAAGCCATTGCTGCCTTAGGCAGCAATAATGGCTTCCAATAAACTTACGTAAAAAATATTTAACAGTTTGTTTCATTTTGTTTTTGTGTTAAGTTATGTCTGAGTTGTACTACTACTACTACTACTACTACTACTACTACTACTACTACTACTACTACTACTACTACTACTACTACTACTGCTGCATCATATTCATGTAAATATGTACATATATGTAAATAAATGCATCGTTTCTTTTACAAAGTGCGTTTTCAAAATTGTATAGACATAACCACTGTACATCCCATCACACCCTATATACTGTTGCGCATTGTCCCAAAATACCAACTTTTATCTTTTTTACTGAAAATAATTCCGCGTACTGTTATCAACAATAACTCCAGTTAAATTAGTTTCGAAATATTCAGCAGATATGATCAGAAGGGATGGGAAGGATTGAAGGAAATGTCAATTTCCCTTTCTCCGAGATCTAACAATACTCACCATTCTGTTACTTCTGATATACAGCTGGCCCTGACAGCGGCTCTAGAATTATAGACTTAGAAAGCTTTACCGACTCCTGGGAACCAGGTACTCGGCTCCCAACTGCCGAGTACCCGTTTACCATAGAGCTCATATTGTTTGCATAGCCACCAAACAAGAGAAAACTATGGCTTGCCTCCGTGGGGCTGGGAGGCTGGGTCCGTAACAGAATGGTGAGTATTGTTAGATCTCGAAGAAAGGGAAATTTACATTTCCTTCATTCTCCTTCAATCAATACTCACCATTCTGTTACTTCTGATATGCACCAGATTTGATCAGTAACCTGGTGGGAAGGGGCAAGCCATAAATGCTAATTTTGCCCCTTGGAGAAAGATTTTAGACTTCAAACTTGACTAACGGAGACCTAAAAGGACCGTCAAGTTTACGGAACCGAATCACATTCGCATCACCGCCACACCCCCCCCCCCCTTTTTTCCTCCTAAGAAAAGGGAGAGAACTCACGAACATGTATCTCGCCTGAAACACAAATATGCCAAGAGGGTTAACTGCTCCCTGCATATTCCATGTATTAGCCTGGGAATGAGCATGAATATATAAGATGAATGAACAAGATACACATCCATAATACAAAAAACTCTCACTATTGAATTACCTTATGATAATTGGACTCCAGACGTACCGCCCCCAACCATTCACTGGTTCGGCCATCAGTGACACAATCTGGTTGTCATCCTCTCGCTTGACCATGCCTGCTTTAGGTTCTTTTCTTACCAAAGTGAAAAAAGGGTGAAGAGCAGTGTGGTCACTAACTATCGTTTCAAAACAGCTAAAGCGAGTGGATTGGCTGAGTCTGACACATCCCTCATATAGTAATCCGTAAATGAGGACTCACAGTGCCATTGTGCAACGGCCATGATGTCCTCTAATGGAACACCATTGTAAAGGGCGGTCGAGGCGACTATTCCTCTGACATCGTGTGCCCTTACGCCTTGCACCTGGTGCCCAGTCGCCATCGCGTGAGTAGTCTGAATGCATTCGACCACCCAACAAGAGATAGTATCCATGGATGCGGCGCCATAAGGCTTTTTATGGCAGATCCACAGATGTCTATCATTCGACCGTAACGAGTCAGTCCGTTTCTTGTACTTAGTCAAAGCACGGACCAGGCACCAGACACTGGCATCACAATCAAACCTAGTTAACTTCGGTATAATGATCGGTTTGCCGGGATATCTCAAAGATTGGTTCTTTGACATAAATTCTGCTCTTGGCAGAAGACGCAGACCTTCTCCAGAAACAATAAATCGGTTCCTCTCTGCCGAAAGCGCATGGATCTCACTGCGCCTTCTAGCTGAGGAAGCTGCCAATAGAAAGACCACCTTTAGAGTCAAATGCTTTAGACTAGCCAAACGCAACGGTTCGAAAGGGTGCTTGGCCAGTACATTAAGCACTAAAGATAGACTCCAGGCTGGAATGACTACTGGTTGTCTCGGTCGGAGATTGCTCATTCCCTTCAACATCACATTTAACTGGGCCACCTCTGGACTATCCCTGTGGGCTAGACAAGGGATAACTGATGCCAAAGCTGACTTGTATCCAGCAACTGTGACGGGAGCTAGTCCTGAAAAGAACAGCTTACAGAGAAAGACTGCTATTTGCTGAATAGTGGATTGAAAGGTATCAATACCCTTTTCTTCACACCAGTCTGCAAATCTGTTAACCTTGTTGTTATATGACTTGAAGGTTGACCTCCTTCTCGCAGCCGCGATGAAATCAGCAGCCTGTCGAGAAAAGCCTTCCGATATGGAACGTTGTTTGATAACATCCACGCAGTCAATTTGAACATTTCGGGACGCTCGTGTAGGAAGCGTCCCTTGGCCTGGGAGATTATGTTCGGAATCTCGGGCAACTGCACAAGATTTTCCACCAACAGATCTAGAAGATCCGTGAACCACGCCCTGCTCGGCCAATACAGCGCTATTCCTCCCTGACCTTCACCAATACCTTTGGTAGAAGAATGGTGGGTGGGTACGCGTAAGCGTGCATCCCTCTCCAGCTTATCGCCAGAGCGTCTGTATCGACGGCATTTGGATCTGGAATCGGCGAGACATACGTCATGATTTGAGCATTATCCTTTGTGGCGAACAAATCCACGTTCGGTTTGCCCCAATGCTCGAAGATCCGTCGCAGAACTGGAGGGTTGAGGGGCCATTCTGTTGGCACAATTCTCTGTCTGCGAGACAAAGCATCCGCCAGAATGTTCAATCGGCCAGGAATATGAGCTGCTTTCAAAACAACCAAGTAATTCCTGCACCATTGAATCAAGTGCCACACTCTGATACACAGAGTGGGCGACCTGGTCCGGCCGTGGCGATTTATATATGATACTACTGTCGAATTGTCCGACTGTATCAATATCACCTTGCCCCTGATCATCGGAAGGAACTCTTCCAACGCCAGTTCCACGGCCATCATTTCCAACAGATTGATATGCAGCTGACTCTCCGGGAGAGTCCATGTGCCCGAGACTGCAGGAAATTTCAATTTCCCTTTCTCCGAGATCTAACAATACTCACCATTCTGTTACTACTGATATACAGCTGGCCTTGACAGCGGCTCTAGGATTATAGACTTAGAAAGCTTTACCGACTCCTGGGAACCGGGTACTCGGCTCCCAACTGCCGAGTACCCGTTTACCATAGAGCTCATATTGTTTGCATAGCCACCAAACAAGAGAAAACTATGGCTTGCCTCCGTGGGGCTGGGAGGCTGGGTCCGTAACAGAATGGTGAGTATTGTTAGATCTCGGAGAAAGGGAAATTGAAATTTCCTGCATTCTCCTTCGATCAATACTCACCATTCTGTTACTTCTGATATACACCAGATTTGATCAGTAACCTGGTGGGAAGGGGCAAGCCATAAATGCTAATTTTGCCCCTTGGAGAAAGATTTTAGACTTCAAACTTGACTAACGGAGACCTAAAAGGACCGTCAAGTTCACGGAACCGAATCACATTCGCGTCACAGCCCCCCCCCCCCTTTTTCCTCCTAAAAAAAGGGAGAGAACTAACGAACATGTATCTCGCCTGAAAACACCAATATGCCAAGAGGGTTAACTACTCCCTGCATATTCCATGTATTAGCCTGGGAATGAGCATGAATATATAAAATGAATGAACATGATACATATACATAATACAAAAAACTCTCACTTATTGAATTACCTTATGATAACAGGACTTCAGACGTACCGCCTCCAACCATTCACCGGTTCGGCCATCAGTGACACAATCTGGTTGACATCCTCTCGCCTGACCATGCCTGCTTTAGGTTCTTTTCTTACCAAAGTGAAAAAAGGGGAAAAGCAGTCACTAACTATTGTTTCAAAACAGCTAAAGCGAGTGGATTGGCAGAGTCTGACACATCCCTCATATAGTAATCCGTAAATGAGGACTCACAGTGCCATTGTGCAATGGCCATGATGTCCTCTAATGGAACACCATTGTAAAGGGCGGTCGAGGCGGCTATTCCTCTGACATCGTGTGCCCTTACGCCCTGCACCTGGTGCCCAGTCGCCATCTCGTGAGTAGTCTGAATGCATTCGACCACCCAACGAGAGATAGTATCCATGGATGCGGCGCCATAAGGCTTTTTATGGCAGATCCACAGATGTCTATCGTTCGACCGTAACGAGTCAGTCCGTTTCTTGTACTTAGTCAAAGCACGGACCGGGCACCAGACACTGGCATCACGATCAAACCTAGTTAACTTCGGTATAATGATCGGTTTGCCGGGATATCTCAAAGATTGGTTCTTTGACATAAATTCTGCTCTTGGCAGAAGACGCAGACCTTCTCCAGAAACAATAAATCGGTTCCTCTCTGCCGAAAGCGCATGGATCTCACTGCGCCTTCTAGCTGAGGAAGCTGCCTATAGAAAGACCACCTTTAGAGTCAAATGCTTTAGACTAGCTGAACGCAACAGTTCGAATGGGTGCTTGGCCAGTACATTAAGCACTAAAGATAAACTCCAGGCTGGAATGACTACCGGTTGTCTCGGGCGGAGATTGCTCATTCCATTCAACATCACATTTAACTGGGCCACCTCTGGACTATCCCTGTTGGCTAGACAAGGGATAACTGATGCCAAAGCTGACTTGTATCCAGCAACTGTGACGGGAGCTAGTCCTGAAAAGAACAGCTCACAGAGAAAGTCTGCTATTTGCTGAATAGTGGATTGAAAGGTATCAATACCATTTTCTTCACACCAGTCTGCAAATCTGTTAACCTTGTTGTTGTATGACTTGAAGGTTGACCTCCTTCTCGCAGCCGCGATGAAATCAGCAGCCTGTCGAGAAAAGCCTTCCGACGTGGAACGTTGTTTGACAACATCCACGCAGTCAATTTGAACATTTTGGGATGCTCGTGTAGGAAGCGTCCCTTGGCCTGGGAGATTATGTTCGGAATCTCGGGCAACTGCACAGGATTTTCCACCAGCAAATCTAGAAGATCCATGAACCACGCACTGCTCAGCCAATACGGCGCTATTAGCAGGACGAGACACGGTTCCTCCCTGACCTTCACCAATACCTTCGGTAGAAGAATGGTGGGTGGGTACGCGTAAGCATGCATCCCTCTCCAGCTTATCGCCAGAGCGTCTGTATCGACAGCATTTGGATCTGGAATCGGCGAGACATATGTCATGATTTGAGCATTTTCCTTTGTGGCGAACAAGTCCACGTTGGGTTTGCCCCAATGCTCGAAGATCCGTCGCAGAACCGGACGGTTGAGGGACCATTCTGTTGGCGAGATTCTCTGTCTGCGAGACAAAGCATCCGCCAGAATGTTCAATTGGCCAGGAATATGAGCTGCTTTCAAAACAACCGAGTAATACCTGCACCATTGAATCAAGTGGCACACCCTGATGCACAGGGTGGGCGACCTGGTCCCGCCTTGGCGATTTATATATGATACTACTGTCGAATTGTCCGACCGTATCAATATCACCTTGCCCCTGATCATCGGAAGGAACTCTACCAACGCCAGTTCCACTGCCATCATTTCCAACAGATTGATATGCAGCTGACTCTCCGGGAGAGTCCATGTGCCCGAGACCTGGTGTTCTCCCAGGCAGGCACCCCACCCTTCCAGCGATGCATCCATGTAGACGGACAGCTGGGGGTGGGGTAGGTGCAGCGAAACCCCTAATAGGAGATTCTGACGCTGTTTCCACCAGAGAAGATGCGATATTATCGGCTCCAAAACTGGCACCAGTTTTGACAGGGGTTCTGTTCACTGTTTCCACAAAGACATCAGATACAACTGGATAGGCCTTTGCATTAGAGCAGCGTACGGGATAACCTGCTCCATGGAGACCATCATGCCCAGCATCTGAAGGAACCGCCTCACCTGAATGTGGTTTCCCACTTGAAAACTCCTGAGGATGGCAAACAGAGACACCACTCTGGGCTCTGACGGGTAAACCCTGCCCTCCTCGAGGTCGAATCGCATCCCTAAATAAACGAAATGTTGAGTGGGTGTCAACTCGGATTTCTCCTCAGCCAGTCGTCTATGTAGGTGTGTAGCGCCACGTTCTCTTTTCTAAGAAATGCTGTCACCACAAGTACCACTCTCGTGAAAACCCTCGGAGCTGTCGACAGGCCGAACGGGAGAACTGTAAACTCCCATACTTGATTCTGAAACGCAAATCTCAGAAACCTGTGCCAACTCCGATTCATAGGAATGTGGAAATATGCATCTTTCAGATCGATCGATACACACCACATTCGTTTCCTCAATCCCGCCATTACCGACCTCTGCGTTTCCATCTGGAACCGAGACGTATGGATAAACCAATTTAATGGCCTGAGATTGAGTATGGGTCTCCATCCCACTGTGCTCTTGGGGACAAGGAACATGTTTGAATTGAAGCCTTTAGTGTTTCGGTTTGCTGGTTTTATTGCTCCCTTCAGAAGCAAACCCGACACTTCCTTTTGAACGGCTTCTAACTTGTCTGGCTCCCTTGGTATGGGTGTCCAGACAGGTGCCAAAGACAGATTTTCTGGTGGAAAGTCCCACCACTCCGGCATGTAACCCTCGGATAACCATCCCAGGACCAGACTGTCTGACGTCACACCTCGCCAGGCCTCGACGAAACGCATGAGCCTTCCACCCACCATAGACGCCTCGACGTCTAACGGGGTTGTCCGGCTCGCAGTCCGCCCCCCCCCCCCTTTCTTAACGAGAGAGAGTGAGAACCATTTCGTTCTAGGCGCGACGGGTATAACTGGCACCGCTGTTCCTGTCGCACAGGCGCGGTCCAGGCGGATATGAAGGGAGCTTTCGTACCCTCAGGTACACTTCAGCCCCTTCTGTCCACCCTTTGAGGCCTTACCCTTACCCTTCCCCTTGCCCTTCCCGCCCCTAGGGTGGTCAGGAGCAACATTGGGGAGGGTAGGCGCCTCTACAACCTTCCTGGGCTTCTTCGCCGGCGGCGGCTCTGAAAACCCAGCTGAAGCAGAAGTCGCAACAGGCCTGGCTTTCGCCTTGCCCTTATGCTTCTTCTGCTTCTTTGAAGGCTGTCCCGTTAGCGGTTTCCCCACAGCCCCTAGTGCGTGCGCTTGCCACACTAGCTCTAGCTGTAGGTTTACCGCTAACCGATTCTGCGCGATACTGGCGGTGTCCTCTAAGATGACCCGCGCTTGGCCACCGAAGATGCTAGGCCCTGTCAGGGGCGTCCCAAGAAGACGCTCCCCGACTGCCATAGCCGGACGCATATGGTCAATGACCATTTGCCTCCTGGACTTCGCCACTCGTGCTTGCACCCTTGCCAATGCGTCCATTGACAGCACCAAGCCGTCATTAACACATGAAAGTGCCACAGGTGGCACAGGGTGGCCTGCCCCCGCTTCAGCCCACACCGAGTGAAGGAGACGATAAGAGTGGTTGACAGCACTCATAGCTGCCCCCTCACACCCTCATCACATAGGGACAGGACTTCTTCCTGGTGTACTTGGGATTTATCCACTAGTGCCGGACCGGGGCCACCCGACCCGGCACTCTGGACTCCCAATACCCATCGGTCATCCTCCGTGACCGACGGGACTACACCATACCTGTCGTATTCCCCCCGCAGAATACGACATCTTGCCCGCACCTCCCTGGAGGCCGCAGGGAGCTGACCCTTGGTCATTAGTTGTTTGCTATAAATAGCATCCAACAAATCTATGAACCATGGATCCAGTCCCACTGACTGGATCCGGGCCGCGGGCAAAATCCCCGTCCTAATCGACGCAACCGACGGACCGGGCGCATCTTCATCGGCCGTGGCCGAAACCACAGACGGGTCAACCCTGGCTAGCCATGCCAGAGCATCCGACCAATCTACCTCCGACGAAGACACCCCCGCAAACACGTCACCTGTTGACGTGCTCACGGGTCTGCCAGCCACGGCCTCCCGGCAAGGAGCCACGGCTGACACGCCAGGCACTCCGCTACCACACGGTTCTGCCGCCACCCCATGGAACACTCCGGTCCATGGGGTAGGTCCGCACGGAAAACCGTACGGACCCGTAACTGTCGCGGAACCGTAGCCGGACACGGGCGCCAACGGCACCCCACGTCCGGCTGCCGGACCAGGCGAGATAGGTGAGTACCACGCCTGGCCCGGCACACCCGTTCCCGTGACGGCTGGTGACAAACCAAGCCGCCCGGAACCGGTGCACGGTAACGGATTGGCCTCAGCCGCAGGCGGAGCCGCTGACCTGGCTTGCGCCAAACCAGACAAATGGAGGCCGGTTCCATCCAGGATGGAATCAACCTCCATACTCTCCTCCTCGGCCTACTCGTCTTCAGACTCCGAAGAGCCGTCACTAGACGAGTCAACCATGGAGCCGTCCTGGCGGACGGCTCCCACACCTGACGGACCGGCCACCGCTACTGGACCACCCGGAGGTGGCCGCAGAGAGACAGAACCTGTCTGGCCGAAGCCAGACGGGACTGCCAGGGGGCCGTACGAGGCGGCCCCCTAGGTAACCAGTCCAGAATCCTGTCCGAGGACAGGATCCGTACCAGGCATGGGGAGAAACTGCCCCCCAACCTTTGGTAGCAGGGACGACACCAGCGTGGGCAGAACGCTATGCAGAAAACCCTGCATAGCCGGACCAAACCACGCCGGCGGTGCCATCTCCGCCACCTCCAGCTGGGGACGTGGAGCACCCCCACCGGCCGAATCGGGCGATCCACGATTTCGTCTCGGACCGCCTGACCCCGCGTCAGACCCAGCCAAGTCCTTCTGGGCAAGGAACTTAACCATCATTTCGACGGACCACACTGCACAAACATTACACCTATGATCTATATTACACAGGGAACACCTAAAACAAGCATGTCCTTGAACATTACACGGACAAACTTATGACATTCGTCACATGATGGCGGGGCTGGCTTGGCCTATAAAATAAGCACAAACCTACAATAAACAAGCGGAACGAGACGCGGATGGAAGGCAGACAATTAATTT
The DNA here is from genome assembly GCA_034401795.1 of Chaetoderma sp. LZ-2023a. Lineage (NCBI taxonomy): Eukaryota > Metazoa > Mollusca > Caudofoveata > Chaetodermatida > Chaetodermatidae > Chaetoderma > Chaetoderma sp. LZ-2023a. Next base: position 182,608,017 of record CM067370.1, on the reverse strand, counting down.
TCAAATAATTTTGACTCATAAATTAACCGTAACCTCCCCGCACCCCACCCCGCCACGTTACAACAACGATCGCATTGATTATGACGACAAGAACGCGGCGGGCATCAAACACACCCATATTAGATCCTCCAGGATGTGTAATGGCTCCAGAAATCATATCGCATAGCATTCGGGGTATATTTACTAATCAATATAAATTATACTCCTAACGAAAGCAGCACGATATGTGAAGAAAACAACAAAATGTATAACAAACTGCTGTATCCCACGGTAAAACCGCAGACCACGCATCTACTCAAGAATTTTGAAACCACCGATCATTGCAAACCGATCGTGATCGCACGTAAACTTGATCATTCTAAAGGTTCCGGTACCATTTTTAGTACGCAGCACCCAGAACAAGATGCGCGAATTAATGAAAAAAATTTTCTTCACATAAACATCCGAGCGACCGGGTGTGACGTCACCCGCTCGGATTCTACGGAGAACGACGTCAGCCGATATTCGTGTTAGAAATACCGTAGCAAACACCTATTTTCATATCTGCGGATCGCCTGTTGGGGTTTAAAGAAGGCGATCGTCTGGCATATATCGTTGTTAGCACACGTCCCAGATTCTATGGGGTCAGAAATTGGAACATGCGACACAACGAAATTTAGAGACCTAAGTCTTTTAACTATGGATAATAAAGAACGATACAACCTGGTTATCTTCAGCGGTATGCTCCATAGCCCTTAGTTAATCCTTTTACGAACACACAAACTATCACAAATTAAAGACTTAGATCTTTTGTTTCACAAAAAAACCACTAAAATCCTTAATGCGAAAAGCATGTATTGCTCTTGTTGCTATGCAAACAAGAATGAGCTCTATGGTAAACGGGAACTCGGCAGTTGGGAGCCGAGTACCCGGTTCCCAGGAGTCGGTAAAGCTTTCTAAGTCTATAATCCTAGAGCCGCTGTCAAGGCCAGCTGTATATCAGAAGTAACAGAATGGTGAGTATTGATCGAAGGAGAATGCTCATTCCCTTCAACATCACATTTAACTGGGCCACCTCTGGACTATCCCTGTTGGCTAGACAAGGGATAACTGATGCCAAAGCTGACTTGTATCCAGCAATTGTGACGGGAGCTAGTCCTGAAAAGAACAGCTCACAGAGAAAGTCTGCTATTTGCTGAATAGTGGATTGAAAAGTATCAATACCCTTTTCTTCACACCAGTCTGCAAATCTGTTAACCTTGTTGTTATATGACTTGAAGGTTGACCTCCTTCTCGCAGCTGCAATGAAATCAGCAGCCTGTCGAGAAAAGCCTTCCGACATGGAACGTTGTTTGATAACATTCACGCAGTCAATTTGAACATTTCGGGATGCTCGTGTAGGAAGCGTCCCTTGGCCTGGGAGATTATGTTCGGAATCTCGGGCAACTGCACAGGATTTTCCACCAGCAGATCTAGAAGATCCGTGAACCACGCCCTGCTCGGCCAATACGGCGCTATTAGCAGGACCAGACATGGTTCCTCCCTGACCTTCATCAATACCTTCGGTAGAAGAATGGTGGGTGGGTATGCGTAAGCGTGCATCCCTCTCCAGCTTATCGCCAGAGCGTCTGTATCGACGGCATTTGGATCTGGAATCGGCGAGACATATGTCATGATTTGAGCATTTTCCTTTGTGGCGAACAAGTCCACGTTTGGTTTGCTCCAATGCTCGAAGATCCGTCGCAGAACCGGAGGGTTGAGGAACCATTCTGTTGGCAGAATTCTCTGTCTGCGAGACAAAGCATCCGCCAGAATGTTCAATCGGCCAGGAATATGAGCTGCTTTCAAAACAACCGAGTAATTCCTGCACCAGTGAATCAAGTGCCACACCCTGATACACAGAGTGGGCGACCTGGTCCTGCCTTGGCGATTTATATATGATACTACTGTCGAATTGTCCGACCGTATCAAACACACCTTGCCCCTGATCATCGGAAGGAACTCTTCCAACGCCAGTTCCACTGCCATCATTTCCAACAGATTGATATGCAGCTGACTCTCTGGGAGAGTCCATCTGCCCGAGACCTGGTGTTCTCCCAGGCAGGCACCCCACCCTTCCAGCGATGCAGCCGTGTAGATGGACAGCTGGGGGTGGGGTAGGTGAAACCAGCGAAACCCCTAATAGGAGATTCTGATGCTGTTTCCACCATAGAAGATGCGATATTATCTGCTCCAAAACTGGCACCAGTTTTAACAGGGGCTCTGTTCTCTGTTTCCACAGAGACATCAGATACAACTGGATAGGCCTTCGCATTAGAGCAGCCTACGGGATAACCTGCTCCATGGAGACCATCATGCCCAGCATCTGAAGGAACCGCCTCGCCTGAATGTGGTTTCCCACTCGAAAACTCTTGAGGATGACTAACAGAGACACCACTCTGGGCTCTGACGGGTAAACCCTGCCCTCCTCGAGGTCGAATCGCATCCCCAAATAAACGAAATGTTGAGTGGGCATCAACTCGGATTTCTCCTCGTTGACTATCCAGCCTAGATCTGAAAGTAACTTCAGAGTCAGAGCAGTATCCACGTTCAACCTGGCTGCCGAGTCTGCGTTGAGCAGCCAGTCATCTATGTAGGTGTGTAGCGCCACGTTCTCTTTTCTGAGAAACGCTGTCACCGCAAGGACCACTCTTGTGAAAACCCTCGGAGCTGTCGACAGGCCGAACAGGAGAACTGTAAACTCCCATACTTGATTCTGAAATGCAAATCTCAGAAACCTCTGCCAACTCCGATTCATAGGAATGTGGAAATATGCATCTTTCAGATCGATCGATACACACCACATTCCTTTCCTCAATCCCGCCATTACCGACCTCTGCGTTTCCATCTGGAACCGAGGCGTATGGATAAACCAATTTAATGGCCTGAGATTGAGTATGGGTCTCCATCCCCCTGTGCTCTTGGGGACAAGGAACATGTTTGAATAGAAGCCTGGAGTGTTCCGGTTTGCTGGTTTTATTGCTCCCTTAGAAACAAACCCGACACTTCCTTTTGAACGGCTTCTAACTTGTCTGGCTCCGTTGGTACGGGTGTCCAGACAGGTGCCAAAGACAGATTTTGTGGTGGAAAGTCCCACCACTCCGGCATGTAACCCTGGGATAACCATCCCAGGACCAGACTGTCTGACGTCACACCTCGCCAGGCCTCGACGAAACGCATGAGCCTTCCATGCCGAAGCCAGGCGGGACTGCCAGGGGGCCGTACGAGACGGCCCCCCTCGGTAACCAGTCCAGAATCCTGTCTGAGGACAGGATCCGTACCAGGCATGGGGAGAAACTGCCCCCCAACCTTTGGTAGCAGGGACGACACCAGCATGGGCAGAACACTATGCAGAAAACCCTGTATAGCCGGACCAAACCACGCCGGCGGTGCCATCTCCGCCACCTCCGGCTGGGGACGTGGAGCACCCCCACCGGCCGAACCGGGCGCTCCACGATTTCCTCTCGGACCGCCTGACCCAGCGTCAGACCCAGCCAAGTCCTTCTGGGCAAGGAACTTAACCATCATCTCAACGGACCACACGGCACAAACATTACACCTATGATCAATATTACACAGGGAACACCTAAAACAGGCATGGTCCTTGAACACGACACGGACAAACTTATGGCATTCTTCACATGATGGCGGGGCTGGCTTGGCCTATAACATGAGCACAAACCTACAATAAACAAGCGGAACGAGACCCGGATGGAAGGCAGACAATTAATTTTCAAATAATTTGACTCATAAATTAACTGTAACCCTCCCGCACCCCACCCCGCCATGTTACAACAACGATCGCATTGATTATGACGACAAGAACGAGGCGGGCATTAAACACACCCATAATAGATCCTCCAGGATGTGTAACGGCTCCAGGAATCATATCGCATATCATTCGGGGTATATTTACTAATCAATATAAATTATACTCCTAACGAAAGCAGCACGATATGTGAAGAAAACAACAAAATGTATAACAAACTGCTGTATCACACGGTAAAACCGCAGACCACGCATTTACTCAAGAATTTTGAAACCACCGATCATTGCAAACCGATCGTGATCGCACGTAAACTTGATCATTCTAAAGTTTCCGGTACCATTTTTAGTACGCAGCACCCAGAACAAGATGCGCGAATTAATGAAAAATTTTCTTCACATAAACATCCGAGCGACCAGGTGTGACGTCACCCGCTCGGATCCTACGGAGAACGACGTCAGCCGATATTCGTGTTAGAAATACCGTAGCATAACACCTATTTTCATATCTGCCGATCGCCTGTTGGGGGTTAAAGAAGGCGATCGTCTGGCATATATCGTTGTTAGCACACGTCCCAGATTCTATGGGGTCAGAAATTGGAACATGCGACACAACGAAATTTAGAGACCTAAGTCTTTTAACTATGGATAATAAAGAACGATACAACCTGGTTATCTTCGGCGGTATTCTCCATAGTATCCTTAGTTAATCCTTTCATGAACACACAAACTATCACAGATTAAAGACTTAGATTTTCTTTCACAAAAAACCCACTAAAATCCTCAATGCAGAAAGCATGTATTGCTCTTGTTGCTATGCAAACAAGAATGAGCTCTATGGTAAACGGGTACTCGGCAGTTGGGAGCCGGGTACCCGGTTCCCAGGAGTCGGTAAAGCTTTCTAAGTCTATAATCCTAGAGCCGCTGTCAAGGCCAGCTGTATATCAGAAGTAACAGAATGGTGAGTATTGATCGAAGGAGAGACTGCCCCCCAACCTGTGGTAGCAGGGACAACACCAACGTGGGCAGAACGCTATGCAGAAAACCCTGCATAGCCGGACCAAACCACGCCGGCGGTGCCATCTCCGCCACCTCCAGCTGGGGACGTGGAGCACCCCCACCGGCTGAACCGGGCGCTCCACGATTTACTCTCGGACCGCCTGACCCCGCGTCAGACCCAACCAAGTCCTTCTGGGCAAGGAACTTAACCATCATATCCACGGACCACACTGCGCACACATTACACCTATGGTCTAGGTTACAGGGCGAACACCTAAAACAGACATGGTCCTTGAATACGACTCGTACAAATTTATGGCACTCGTCACATGATGGCGGGGTTGGCTTGGCCTATAAAATAAGCACAAACCTACAATTACAAGCGGAACAAGACCCTGATGGAAGGCAGACAATTAATTTTCAAATAATTTGACTCATAAATTAACCGTATCCCTCCCGCACCCCACCCCGCCACGTTACAACAAAGATCGCATTGATTATGATGACAAGAACGAAGCGGCATAAAACACACCCATATTAGATCCTCCAGGATGTGTAACGGCTCCAGGAATCATATCGCATAGCATTCGGGGTATATTTACCAATCAATATAAATTATACTCCCTAACGAAAGCCAAACGATATGTGAAGAAAACAACAAAATGTATAACAAACTGCTGTATCACACGGTAAAACCGCAGACCACGCATCTACTCAAGAATTTTGAAACCACCGATCATTGCAAACCGATCGTGATCGCACGTAAACTTGAACATTCTAAAGTTTCCGGTACCATTTTTAGTACGCTGCACCCAGAACGAGATGCGCGAATTAATGAAAATTTTTCTTCACATAAACATCCGAGCGACCGGGTGTGACGTCACCCGCTCGGATCCTACGGAGAACGACGTCAGCCGATATTCGTGTTAGAAATACCGTAGCATAACACCTATTTTCATATCTGCCGATCGCCTGTTGGGGTTTAAGGAAGGCGATCGTCTGGCATATATCGTTGTTAGCACACGTCCCAGATTCACTGGGGTCAGAAATCGGGACATGCGACACAGCGAAATTTAGAGACCTAAGTCTTTTAACTATGGATAATAAAGAATGATACAACCTGGTTTTCATCGGCGGTATTCTCCATAGTATCCAATTAAATCGTTCAAGAACGCACAAACTATCACTTTACAGACAAAGACTTAGATTTCTTTAACAAAAGACACTAAAATCCTCTCCCTGCAGAAAGCATGTATTGCTCTTGTTGCTATGCAAACAAGAATGAGCTCTATGGTAAACGGGTACTCGGCAGTTGGGAGCCGAGTACCCGGTTCCCAGGAGTCGGTAAAGCTTTCTAAGTCTATAATCCTAGAGCCGCTGTCAGGGCCAGCTGTATATCAGAAGTAACAGAATGGTGAGTATTGATCGAAGGAGAAAGGGCCATGTGCGTGCGTGCATGCGTGTGTGCGTCGCAATAAAAGTAATCTTTCAACATGAATGATATACAGATGTCTATGAGACCATGTGTATTAAATGTCTTGAATGAATACGGCCAAGCACAGTTAGTCATCATAGAATGTGTTCAAGCGACCACATACATTACAAAACTTTTTTGGCAAATTACAATCCTATTCCAGTCAAACATTGATTATATTATATTTAGATATCAGTTTCTCTGAATTACCTATCTCCTTATTATCTCCTTATTAACTTATAATGCACATGTCTATATTGGGGGCGAAACGACCTGGGGCGAACAGGACAGGGCGCGAAACAGTATGGGTGCGAATGTGATAGGGGGCGAAACGACCCAGATTCACTGAGACATAGTTCACTTTTAATTGGTTTAGGCTTAGTTTTATTTAAATATGGATTTAACGATACGCCTGCTAAAAATTAAGGATTAATTGAGGACTAAATGAAGATACATCCACTGTGTGCTAACAGTTTTCCAATCCAACAAGTAGTTTTCCAATAGGACATGCTTAAACATAGTTTGACAGTTTGAAAGATACCACAATTTGATGATACCCTACCCTACTTGGTAACTGAGTCGGTCACTTTTTATAGCCTATAAAAGACAAATGTTTGCCATTTCATAAATATATTCAGGCATGAAAAGGTTAAACTGAAAACAAACCCAGTGTATGCAGTGCAAATACTATATATGTGACTGATTGAAAAATAAATGTTGTATTTACGAAAACTGGTGTCTATCACCTTTCAGCTGCTATCCATTCAGGGACGTTTTCAATAGTCGCAATAACATCAAGATAATTACCATATGTAAGATTAATAAAAGGGCGGGTGATGTGTAATAACCAGTATGAATGTTTGCGTTAATCTTATGGATTATTTCTAATTTTGGCGTCTCGTTGTCATAGCGCGTTTTCTTATTATTTATGATTTCCCGTCTATTGGGTCAAGTTCGACTCATAACCATAGGTTACGTTCGACTCCTAACCATTAAACCATAGCTAGCTATAGCTAACTAGAGTACCAGCCGAACTTCAAATAGTTAACTAGCTAGTCAACTATAGTCAACCGAGCACCCGACCTCGGTTCAGATGGTTAGTCCGATATTTGCGTAAATTCAAAATGGCGGACACCAATCGCTTGCCACGAACAAATGCGTATAAAAGTATAAATATTTCACTAAATAACTTAGGTTTGATGAAATTACGCTTTCCAATTGTATGTCAATGTTCCCATGTCCATATTCCTTCCCACGTTATGCCATATGAACGCTTTTTGACGTCTTAGCTGACAAAAATAACCCATTTTCGTAGGTCATCAGAACAGACGACAGAAAGGGTTAATGGAGACTGGTATCTGGTTTCACATTTTCTACAATAGTAATTGAATAGGGAACCGGGTACCAACGAACTATAGTCGACTACGATCAAGTTCGACTGGGCATAGCAACTGCGCATGATCAGTAAACCAGCAAACTGACTATAGTTAGTGAGTCAAACTTGACCATAGTTAGCTATAGCTAACTAGAATACCAGTCGAACTTCAAATAGTTAACTAGATAGTTAAGCATAGTCAACCGAGCACCCGACCTTGGTTCAGATGGCTAGTGCGATATTTGCGTAAATTTCAAAATGGCGCACATCGATCGCTTGCCACGAATAAATGCATATAAAAGTGTAAATATTTCACTAAATAACATAGGTTTGCTAAAATTATGCTTTCCCATTGTATGTCAATGTTACCAAGTCCATATTCCTTCCCCTTTTATGCCACATGGACGCTTTTTGACGCTTTAGCGGACAAAAATAACCTGTTTTCGTAGGTAATCAAACCAGACGACAGAAATGGTTAATGGAGACTGGTAACCGGCTCCAAATTTTCTGCAATAGTAATTCAATAGGGGACCGGGTACCAACTAACAATAGTCGACTACGATCAAGTTCGACTGGGCATAGCAACTGTGCATGATCAGTAAACCAGCAAACTGACTATAGTTAGTGAGTCGAACTTGACCTTGGCTTCTTCTTCTTCAGTATGCTGTGGGGATCCAATTTGGATATCAATCTACAACAGTTGGTTGGCGTGAAATATGGTAACAGAACAGGAGGTCCAGAGTGCAGTTTGGCGTTTATCAACAGGAAAAGCTCCCATGTAAGGGACAAAGGAGTTATCCAAACTGAATGGAAATCAGCAAACATTTGTCCTTTATGTAAAAAAGTGAGGGGTTCTTACCAATTAACTATAGATCGGTTTTCCTCACATGCATTTGCTGTCAGATGTTGGAACTCATCATCTGTTCTAATTTAATGAGCCATTTTGAACAAAATAACATTCTAGCTCACAGACAATCCGCCGTCCGAAAATTTCACAGTTATGAAACTCAACTAATTGATGTTGTGGAACTGGCGGTATCCTGCAATCCTGGAATTCACGTTTCGGGGCTGCTGGGCTAGCTGATTCCTGCTGCTTCTACAGAGGCCGGCAGCCGTACCTTGGAACCTGAAATGTGAGAACCTGCCACAGGTTCAATGTGCGATTCAGGACTCCTGTTGGGTGAGTAACCTATTATAATGTACTAGTAATATTACTACAATGTCATCAATGATTGGGCTTCATCCATTGATAAACGGAAACAAGTGGACATATTTATTCTAGACTTTGAAAAGGCTTTTGATACTGTTCCACATGAACTGCTGAAATCTAAATTGCACAAATATGGTGTGTCAATAAACATACGAAATTGGATTGACTCATTCTTAACAGGTCACAAACAGTGCATAGTAGTCAATGGTGCCAAATCAAACGTTGCTGACGTTGGTTCCAGAGTACCTCAAGGAATCGTTCTAGGCCCGTTACTGTTTTCAGACCACATAAATGATATAGTCCAGAACATTTCCTCAGAGACAGGCTATTCGCTGATGATTGCATATGCTACAAGGAAACTGATGACACCAAGGACTGTGAGGCACACCAACAAGACATAAACATGTTTGGTAACTGGGCTACCACTTGGGGAATGCACTTCCAACCAGTAAAATGCAACATGATGAGCCTAACCAGAACAAAACAAACCATCAAATTCGACTTCACGCTAAAAGGAACAAGTCTACATTTTGTTTCATCAGTAAAGTACTTGCACGTCAACATCACCAATGACCTAAGCTGGAACAAACACATCACTGAGATCTGCAGCAACTCATACAGAACCTTAGGACTATTGCGGAGAAATTTAGCATTCTGTTCCCCAGAAATCTGACTTCAAGCATACATGAGACTGATTAGACCAGTTCTGGAGTATGCAAGTATAGTTTGGGACCCTCATCATATAGCTCTTCAGGACAAACTTGAAAATGTGAAAAAACGTGCAGCTAGATTTATCACCTCAATCTATGACAAATATAATGGAAACCCTAAAAACTCCCACTGTTGTCAGACAGAAGGAAACAACACCGCCTTATCTTGTTATACAATGGTCTACAGCAACAAGCAAAGATATCAGTAGACAGTCTACAGACTCCAATTCAGAAAACCAAAAACATGCACAACAGCCACTTAAACCAAATCTATGCAAGAACTGATGTCTTTAAATTCAGCTTTATTCCCAGTATGATTAGGGATTGGAATAAACTATCAGGATCTTCTAAGCAGTTCAGAAAACTCTGCATATCGTACAAATAAATTTACCGAATTAATCAGAGGCAAAAAACATGTTTAAACCAGCTACTTGACGAATGCGTGCCGAAAATAATGTCCTTTGGATGTTTCGCCATAACTAATCAAGATCAAGATAAAGGGGAGTTATGTTTCATTGGGGTGGGTCAGATTACTGTACGATGCGAAATGCTGATATGTTTTATCAAATGATAAAACATCAGTAATGATTATGACGTCATTAATCAAATGATGACCCAATATTTTATTGCCAAAATGCTTAATCCAAAAGGGAAATGATAAAATACATGTCTAGGGATAGCTGAACGATTTCCATTAAGAATGGTTAACATTTTACTCAAAGGAAAGCTTATAGGATCGATTTGATGTAAATTCCAACACTACCGTATCTTGGCTCAGTATATGGAAGAGTGATCTGTATTAGCATTTGAACTTTAACCTATTGATTCAAAAGATGGGTATAATTAAGAGGAAAATAAACAAAGACAGATTTGATAAATTAATATTCATTCATTCTTGCTTTCTTTCTGTCATTGGTTATTCAATTTAAATCAGTACTATGTGATTAAAATAATTGTTATAAAAGATTTATTGTATGGTGAAAAATGGTTCTATTGAATCAGGGTTTCAGAATCTGTAATCGCTGAGTCCCTCTATCGAAGTTATCCTTCGTGGAATATTTATAAAACTAATTCGAATGAAACAAGAACTCTATGCTGACAAAGTTACATCTAGATCGAAACAACCATTATCAATCAATATCGGGCTGATCCTGGCTGATCCAATCCCTGTTCATTCTTTGAGTTTTGATGTTAATCACATCAAATCGATTTTTTGATCCGATGTCACTTATATCAATCCTCAAAGAATATCACAGATGATTTAGTTTACTTCAGAATCATAAATGCTCCTAATTAATGGAAGATAAGAACCTGGTACATCCCCTATCCAAGTTGAAAATGACCCCTATTCGATCTGGTCCATGTAGACTACTATCGACTACTGACTCATTTAGAACCTAGGGTGGCTAGGGACCATTGGATAATCTCTTGACTTTATAGCAACATGTATGATTTTATCTCAATTAGAATTTAGGATTAATGGTTCTTGGTTCAGAATCTAAATTTGAGACATGAAACTGATTAACATGATAATAGTTATAGCAACACCTGAATGCAGTATAGTTGTTATAAATAGCAGATGGAAACAGTCATTTCTTTGGGGCTTGAAGACGAAAGGGTTCCAATGACAAAGACAATCACAATACGAGTTCTGATATCATATTGAGGATGACAGATAGATGTGTGTGCACCCCGATGAATGTGCGACACAAATAACATGACCGACCAAAATTTATCTTGTGATGCAGGTGGATTTGATTGACTGCATATGACTGGCCACGAGCTTCAAGAAGCTAACATCATGATGGGTTTGTGAATGGCCAGAAGCTGGCGATCTGGCCCATAACTACGTTAACCAGGAGCTGGAGACCTGGCTACAGATAATGATGACCAGTAGCTGGAGACCTAGCTACGAGTAATGATGGCCAGGAGCTGGAGACCTGACTACTGATAATGGCGAGCAGGAGCTGGAGACCTGGCTACGGATAATAGTGACCAGGAGCTGGAGACCTGGATACGGATAATAATTACCAGGAACTGGAGACCTGGCCAGTGGTATTGTTGATCAGGATCTGAAGATGGTTACCGCATGAAGGATGATATCACATGCGGTCGATGGTTATGATGGCCCAAAGCCATGGAGTGATTTTGTGTGAAAGTTCATATTGCGATAGATAGTGCTTTCTAACTGGCCTAACGTTGTTTAGACCAGAGAAGCGTGAACCATAAATGTTCTGAAGATTGACTAGCTGTTGATGGGCCTATAAACTGAGATGGCGCTCATACTTATCTACGATTCGGTATGATGACTGCTTATCAGAAAAACAAGCATACTTTACTATCTGAATTTCAACATTCGAATTTTAATCCTCACAGCCATGCCATGTATATGGCCGGCATAGAATTATGTACAACATGAGACGATGGCTGCTTACATCACATATTTCGCTAAGCCGCGACTATCACTCGCGAAGGCCAACAACCAAAAATGGAAGCGTCGACTAAAACAGTGGCCATAGATATAAGCTAACAAAGCACCCCTCAAACTCTCTTGTCGAGGAAGTTGTGTCAGCACCCACACTAAACTGCTTCAAACATCGACTAGTCAATTACTGGTCTGTGTATTTATATAAAGTGGAACTGCCAGAAGTGCTCAGAAGCCAGAACAAATCAAAGTGTCCTGTCGGTGAGCAACCTAACACAACATCCCCATAGCCACTATCTGCCACAAGACAACACCACTGCAGTAAAGCCACATTCACCTTAAGTGGCCAGACCAGGTGGGCTTGTCCTACCAGTTCAGCCGACAACACAGCAATTAAAAGCTACAATCTTAAAAATACTGAAAAGGTGGGTCTGTCCTACCGCCCCAAGTGATTACATCACCAACCATACCAATAGACAAATTGATCCGATAACGTGGGCATGTCCTACCAATCTGCTTTCCACACATATTAAAATGAGCACTAAACGTATTAAAAAGCGGGTTAGCCCTATGGGCCAAATGGATAATGCTGTCTTGGTCCACGATCTAATACTAGTCAACAGCTCCATAGCTGGAATTCTCATCTCTAAACACTCCTCAAGCACAGAGATAAGGTGGGCGTGTCCTACCCATCTATTAGTTGTAGTAAGCTGCATGTACATTGCCAGCTGAAATTTGGTGTATTTATACCAGCTGAATGTCCGTGACCACTACCTGTCACATATATGTGAGTTAGCTAAAGAATGCTAATGGTTACTGGGTGTGCTAGCCCTACCAGTCATCCATGTACATTATATATGTAAAAATGTGTACATACATGTAGTATGCATGCATGTGTCTCCTCAAACACAGCGATAAGGTGGGCATGTCCTACCAGTCTAGTAGTAGCAGAGCTGTAGTAAGCATCTTCTCAAGCACACACACATAAGGTGGGCGTGTCCTACTAGTCTAGTAGCATTAGTAAGCCACATGTACAATACCAGCTGAAATTTGGCACATCATTCCGCTCCAATTGTCAGCTAGGTGAGTTACCGGTTATATGATGTAAATATGTACATTGTAAATTGTATATATGTCAATAAACTATACACACTATTGCACACAAACGAAAAAGCCAAAAAAGGGTTAAAAAGTAAAAAATACACAAAAATACCAAAGAACTACAATCACTATTCGCACACTGTGGAACAAACAGTGGTGTGGGAAAAAAGTTTGAGAACGACAATAGGCCCTGTACGGGCCTCCAACATCGCAAATGATGATGATGATGATGATGATGATGATGATGATGATGATGGTGAGATGTGCAAGAACAATAGGCCCTGCACGGGCATCCAATGTTGCAACAGATGATGATGTGCATAACGTCACTGCAGAGAACCTGAAGTATTGAGAAAATTACCTACAAGATGGCAAATGGTTTGAAAATATCAATGGCCATAGGGCCAGATGAAATACATCCGTGAATAGTCAAAGAACTGTCAACAGAACTGTCAGACATACTATCACATTTTTTTCCAACAGTCCTTAGACAAAGGAGTTATTCCCAATGAATGGAAATCGCCATTTATTTTTAAAAAGCAACAGGTCCTTACCAAGTAAATATCGACTGGTTTCAATCACATGCATTTGCTGTAAGATGCTGTAACATACCATCTGTTCTAATTTAATGAGCTATTTTGAACAAAATAACATCCTAACTCACACACAATATACTTTCCGTAGATTTCACAGTTGTGAAACTCAAATAATTAATCTCATCAATGGTTGACTTCATCCATTGATAAATGGAAACAAGTAGACATTTTTATTCCCGACTCCGAAAAGGCTTTTGATACTGTTCCACATGAACATTAGAAATCTAAATTGCACAAATATGGTGTGTCAAAAAACATGATAAATTGGATTGACTCATTCCTAACAGGTCGCAAACAGTGCATAGTAGTCAATCGTGCCAAATCAAACGTTGCCGACATTGTGTCTGCAGTACCTCATGGCATCGTGCTAGGCCTGTTACTGTTTTCAGTAATGAAATAATAATAATAAATGATATAGTAGAGGACATTTCTGCAGAGATCAGGCTAGTCACTGACGATTGCATATGCTATCAGGAAATTGTTGACCACGTGGACTGCGAGGCACTCCAACAAGACATAAACATGCTAGGTAACTGGGCTACCACTTGGGAAACACACTTCCACACAGTAAATTGCAACATAATGAGCTGAGCCAGAAAAAAACTCATCAAACTCGACTACACACTAAACGGAACAAGTCTTGTCGGGAGAGCAGTCCTAGGTGGCCATTTGTACGAGAGGAGCTTCAGCTTATCCTTACAGACACCCAGCTGCCTCCACCCGCAGAGTAGACATCCTCCACTGACTGTCGGTTGAACATGTCACATGATGCTCATACCAGCAGCTCTTCGATGAGAACATCCATTGGAGTGATGGCATCCTTGTGACCATAAGCCAGGGTGTGAATACCATTGGGAGCGATCCATCGCTTTGTGTCTGAGGGGTTGAGACTTGTTTTGGTCTGGTGGTCCCCATAGAGGTGGTGACCCTCACTTCGCAGCCTGTTCATACCATAGTGGAAGACCTTTCGCTCGAAGAGGCATTCCTTGTACTGCTCATGGTGAATCTGTCTAACCACAGCCCTGCGCACACCATTTGCCTTCTTGACTTCCTGCTCGTTGTAGTAAAAGGCACACATGAGGTTTTGTTTCATCAGTAAAGTACTTGCGCTTCAACATCACCAATAACCTAAGCTGGAACAAACACATCACTGAGATCGACAGCAAACCATATAGCACCTTAGGACTATTGCGGAGTAATTTATCATTCTGTTTCTGCGAGATCAGACTTCACGCATACATGTGACTGATTAGACCTGTTCAGGAATATGCAAGTACAGTTTGGGAGCCTAATCAAATAACTCTTCAGGACAAACTAGAAAATGTGCAAAAATGTGCAACTAGATTTATCACCTCAAACTATTTCTAAGAACCAGCATGTATGACAAATATAATGAAAACCCTAAATCTCCCACCGTTGTCAGACAGACTGAAACATTATTTTGTTCTACAAAGTTCTACAACAACGAGCAAAGATATTATTAGACAGTCTACAGACTCCAATTCGGAAAAACACAACCATGCACAACAGCCAACAGAACCATGCACAACAGACATTTCAACCAAATTTACGTAAGAACTGGCGTTTTAAAATTCAGCTTTATTCCCAGTATAAGGGATTCAAACAATTTATCATCACATGATCTTCTAAGCAGTTCAGAAATATCTGCAAATCCTAAAAATAAATTTACAGAAGTAATCATAGGAAAAAAACATGACTAAACCAGCGTAGCAAAAATAATGTCATTAGGATGTTTTGCCATATCTAATCAAGATCAAGATCTCATAAATATCATTATTAGACATAGAAATGTCCCAGACAGTCTTAAAGAGGCGGTTCTTACCCAAGTTTACAGGAGAAAGGATGCAGCGAATGATCTTAATAAGTGTCGCAGGATAACAGTGATGCCTGTGATTGGAAAACCGCTTGAGATACTGCTACGAGATGGCATTGAAAAGATAAAGATAAAAAGGGTAATAGTCTGTCAGACCCATTTACAATATGCTAAGGTGTTCGACAGGAAGGAATGCTATCTACAATTCACTACAAACCCTTCTTCAACAATCTTCTTCTTCTGATGGAGGGCACACATATTGGTGCCAAAGTCGGACACATCAACTGCTGTGCATCAACTTGTGCTGATGATATTGCCCTGCTTGCATGTGACACCAACCATCTACAGGAACTGCTCAACTTTGTTGACCACTATGCGCCTCAAGAGTGGCATAACATCAATCTAACAAAAAGTACCCTAGTCTTTCTCAATAAGTGCCCCAAGGAGACATCACGTATCCATTTAGGTGAGTGCCAAATTGAACAGTCAAGTTGCGAGACACATCTGGCGATAGAACATTCGACCAACTGCAAAGAAAGCGTCAAAAGGTACATACAATCAACTCGAAGAACCATCTACTCACTAATGGGGGCAGGGCTGTGTGGAAACGGTGGCATGTCTTCTGTGGTTGCTGCACATAGATGGAAGCTCTACTGTGTACCAAGGCTCCTGCATGGTCGGGAAGTCATCAGGTTGTCGCAAACTACATCGAACAATTTCAGCGCACTGTCCTCAACCAGCCGCAGTTCCCCTAAAAACACTGCCACAACAGCATCTCTCTGCTTATTGGGGATTCGTCCAGTCTAAGCGGAACTAGACTGCAGAAAACTCATATTGCTAGGAAACATTCTCAGAGATAGCGACACTCTCAAATTGCAAATAGCTGCAGGACAACTTGCAGTAAAGTCTAGCTAGAGCAACAGCTGGTTTGTGACATGTTAATCTTTACTAGATGCATACAAACTGCCAAGCATCTACCAGCTGATCAGCAACATGCCTACCACGACAGTGTGGAAATCTCTAGTCGACACTCAAATAAACAGTTCTATACACTCTGGAATCTGACTATGTGGATTAATCAAGCCTCAAGTACTTGAACATTGCAGCATATGCAGTGAACACCATCCATCACTGCTGGGCATCTGCTGACAATACAATCAGAGATGCAATCAAAGCAAGACTAATAATAGGCACCTACATATTGCAGACAAACCGTGCATGCTTCAATCAGCACTCAGTTTCGGAGGCATGTCTACTCTGCCATGCTGCTCCAGAAGACACGACCCACTTCATCGTCTCTTGTGTAAGGCTGGAGGAGCGCAGAAGTCTGTATCTGAAAGGAATCCTCTCTATACTCTACAAGGAAAATGATGTGGATGTCATCAGCAAGCTAATAAACAAGCCTGAAAATACCACTCAACTAATCCATGACTATACAAAGATTCTTGTCGAGCCAACGTATAAGCTCTCCTCCACAAACTCACTTGAAATAGCAATGGTCATACACTTTCTTTGCTATTCTCTGCATCCGGCATGCACAAAGCCGATAGAACAATCCACATGTACTGCCCCAAATATTTCCGATACATCTGCTCATTAACATTATGTATGGACTACTTCACTATAAATATTAGGTGTGCATGCTTCTACATGTATCTACATTAAATTGTCTTTTAACTTTGTGATAATAAATTGACATTGATCCTTACTCTACTGCTGTAGGGATGAGCGCATTGAGGACGAGTAATGCTACAAACTTAGAACCAAATGCAGAGGAAATTTACTGGTAGTGACACACACACCCCATCCCCCCCCCCAATGCTAAAATTGTGAGTATTTGTGTTGCAGATGATCTCACTATTATGGCAACTAATAGAATCGACATACACACTCAACTCAACATAAGTACAGCATATGTTGACACCAGGAGATAAAACTATCAAGGAATGAAGAGTGCTATCATTACAAATGTCAAGAGTGTGCAGAGTAATGACCTAACAAGACAGTGGGCGATATGGAGCAGACTCTAGAAGTATCACAAAAGGTGATACACCTAGGTGTAGTGAGAGGCAGAAATGTTGGAATTAGTCGAGCCACCTGTCAGAACAACCTCAAGAACTCACATAGATCTCTGTATCAGTTGGGGGCAGGTATTCATGGCAAAGGAGGCCTCCCACCATTTGTCCTGAGACGTATGTTGCTAGCTTACTTCATACCAGTACTGACCTATGGGCTGGAAATAGTGTTGTCCAACAAGAGTTTTGTTGAATTCCTAGAAAACGAGTTCCGTGCCATACTTAACCAGCTTCTTACAAGCATGGTGGCATCAGCTGGATGTTATTCCTTGTTTGGAATATGGCCGGTAGAAGCAATCATAGATGTCAAGATAGTTGTTCTCTTAGGGAACCTCTGCAGTTATAACAACACAGTAGAGTATGAAGTACTGAATAGACAGCTAATCTTAAAAGGCTTTTTAGCGAAAATTTGATGTGTACTGCAAGGAGCCTGCTGGCAAAGTACTTGTTACCATCAGCACATAAAATTATGGATAACCCTCCAACTAAGATTTCCTGGG
This sequence comes from Chaetoderma sp. LZ-2023a, assembly GCA_034401795.1. NCBI lineage: Eukaryota > Metazoa > Mollusca > Caudofoveata > Chaetodermatida > Chaetodermatidae > Chaetoderma > Chaetoderma sp. LZ-2023a. The sequence goes on along the minus strand of CM067370.1, from coordinate 182,589,935 downwards.
GGAAAACAGTGAATGATGCAATGCTGCAGTGGATAAATACTGGGTAGATTAGCTTAAAGGTCAACTCTGTCGCTATCCGTCTATGATGATCTCTGCAGAGCGAGTAACACTTAAGAAACCACATCCAGTAGTAGAATTCATTAGCTACAGTCTATGTGATGTTTATAGAGTAACTGTTAAATGGATGCTGACAAGAACATTCCAGCTGCAGGTGAATAGAGGATGTCAAACTACATTGGTACATAACCAAATGGTATGATCAATATAACATTTTTGCAACTCTAATGAGCAGTCATTTTGCCTAAGCACGAACCCATTAGTGACGCTGACCACTGGAACAAACCACGTGAATATATAATCCATGCACCATCTATCAATTTTATTGTAGTCAGCAGGTTGCTGATTAACGGGCACAGTTTGCAATTGACTGAGGAGCTGTTCACCCATTTGTACCATGAGTGCCTCCAATCGTGACACTCTGTCTTTTTGGTTTTGGACAAATTCTCTCTACTCTTGCGCTAGTTCTGTCATTTCTCTTAGCATAGGCTATCCTTGTCGGCTACAGGAGATACATCATGAATATGTATGAGCATAAGATTGGTAGGTGTTGGTAATCTTGCCTCCATATTTTCTATGTTCACTGCTTGCACAGCTGCCGTGTCTCTAGGACCCAAAATTTTCACGTACCAACACCTCGTTATTCACAAAATACTGTGATGCTCTCCCCATCTCTCACCCAGGCTGACTGTACATGTGCCTGTGATGCAGTGACATTTATGTTAGGCGAAGTCATGGCTGACATGAAGGCTACCACCAGGAATCGAGAAGGTAGAAAATGCATTTCTGAGAGACGTTCGAACCCATGTAAATATACTTCAGAAGAAAAAAGCAGCCAGTAAACCCAATAATCAGCAGGTCTGTAAATGATGTGATAGCACTGTCACGAGGTGGTGCCACCTGCATCAGTGTACTCCCTGATGATAGCAACACACTGGTTGTCGCCGAACCACCACCCACTATAATCACCATACACACATACATAGACTTATTCTTCTGGTTAGGTTAAACATCCTATAGCAGATGTTCACTATTATGCTCGTTGTTCCTTTCCTCTAGCGCCTGGGCTTCTGAATCTGAATAAATACCTTGGAAGATAACCAATTTTTACATCAATGTTCAACTGATGAATAATGATAATGTGTGTGAGGTTAGCCACAGCGAAGCCATTTACAGTATTCATCCATTGCTGGGGCCTGGACCTCCAGGTTTTTGGAACTCCAGCCTCGATTGGCTCAGCTGGTCTTCCAGCTGACTCCAGTTGATTACTGGTTTTATAAAGAATAAATGTTCCTGTATAGGAGTCTTGCTAGCATCGACCACAAGAACATTGGGAGTTGTTTGTGCCGGTATGTGAAATGGGGTTTACAGATGTGAACCCATCACACTGTTTTTGTGGATTACTCGCCTCTCTTAAATACTTACTTTGAAATCATTCTGCGACCCTGGCTTGATGTATTGCTACAGCAAACTAATTATATGCAGATATGTTTACTCTAAAACAAATTTTTGTTGTTGTTATTTTTCCTTTAAAAATGGCTCACATGTTAAGATTAACAAATGTGCAACTCAAATTTTTCCATTCTGTTCAGATTCGCCATAAAATGTTTGTTCAACTGTATCGTATGCTTAGACAGCTTGTGCTGTGCTGCTAGTCGAACTTTAACTACGGATAGACCAACTGTACCACTACTACCCGGTAATGATACAGATATTCTTTCTATTAATCTGAGTGTACCTTCTACGAGCACAGCTTCTACTAACTCAATACAGAGTCCTATATCCACCAATCTACCACTGCTTCCTCTAGCATTAGAGTACAGATACCGTCATTTCCCATCCAGCAAAAATCTTCAACTTTGGTTAGTGACACCACATTTGTTGCTAGTGCTTCCTCTAATTGTATTATTACTCATAACCCTGGAGACAGTTCTAGTTGCACTTGTATCCCATCTGCCAGACCATGTCCGTCTGACATAGAAAACAGCAAGAGTGCAGAACTACCGAAACCTATGAGTGGTTGATGTTCAACTGGCATATCTCTAATCAGACTAGGACGATTTCCTTTTTACAGTCTGGTGCTCATTCAGTGCAATAACGTTCTTAATAATGCTAAGCAGCCATTACTAAATATTAGTAGCTTGGCTAGTCACATGAACATGCTAGAGAAACGTGTGGATCTAGCATTGGAGAACCAATAATTAATCCTTTCATCACAAGAATCAAACACAATGAGTAGCAGGTTAAGCCTAATTGAAAGTAAGGTCAATCTGCTGGTAGATGAACCTAAGCTACAGATACCTCAAGTACCTCTTAGTATACAATTGGATTCCGTGAAAAAGAGTCAACAATGCTTGCCATAGTAGAAATGGCAGAAAAAATTATTGAATCCTTAGAAAAAAAGCAAACAATAATAGGCATTTCTTAGACCTCTCAAAGGCTTTTGACACAATTAACCATAAAATCATATTAGATAAACTTGCATCTTATGGTATAAGAGGATGTGCACTAGACTGGTTTCAGAGCTATCTAAGTGAAAGAACTCAATGCGTACAACTTAATGCAACATGCTCTGAAACCAGGAAACTAATTTTTTCTCAGGGATCTATTCTTGGCCCCCTGGTATTCCTTTTACATATGAATGATTTACAAAACCTCTGTAAGTACATGTCACTAAAATTGTTTGCTGATGACACCAATGCCTTTTGCTGCGATGAGAATATATATAGATAGGTTATATGCAAAAGTAAATAAAGAAACGGAAGAAATTACAAATTGGTTCTCAATAAATAAACTATCACTAAATGTCTATAAAACTAATTCTATTTTATTTACAAACATGACGAAACTAAAAAAAAGTGGAATTCCAAAAATCTACATTAACAATAAGGAGATCGAAGAAGCCACATTTGCTAAATTTCTTGGAATATACTTGGACAAACATCTGACCTGGGCTAAACAAATTGAAATAGTTACAGCAAAAATTGCCAGGGGCGTAGGTGTTATCCAACGACTAAAGCCGTACATGACACCAGACACTGTTAAAACTCTGTACTGCACACTTGTCCTCCCTCATATCACCTACCGCAATGCTATCTGGACTGCAGCACACAAGAGCAAACTAACAAAACTCCAAAACCTTTAAAAATGCATAAAACTCTTTACTAAACCAACAGTGGGCCAGAATATATTCAAAACGGTGAAAGTACTTAAATTCAAAGATATCAGAAAACTACAGATATACAATATTATAAAAGACTTTCACCACAATGCATTGGCACAGATCATAGTCTCCAACTTTACAATCAACACTGACATCCATAGACACAATACTAGAAATAAACATAATCTACATACCAAATTCATATGAACGGAAACAGGAACACAATGCATTACAATAACAGCCGCAAAATTATGGAACAGCACCAGGATAAAGATACGGGAACAGATCCTAAATAGAAAATCCTTCAAGAAAATTGTCAGGGAGTCCATAATTGGCGGGTACTGATGTGTAGTACATTTGTACTCGTCAATTTAAAGACTCACTGATAATCAACCCTAACTAAAGGACATCAGCTGACATAGCAAAGCAATTTACAACCACCACCACCACTACTACTACTACTACTACTACTACTACTACTACTACTACTACTACTACTACTACTACTACTACTACTACTACTACTACTACTACCACCACCACCACCCACCCACCAACCCACCCACCACCACCACCACCACCAATTCAGCTCAGGTGAATCCAATTTGCATGATACAAACTAACCTACCCATAAACTACAGGGACAGATCTTGGCTGTACCAATACACCAGATTGGCAGTCTAGACAACCATCTGTTATCATTTGACATTTCCGAGACCGCTGACCACATAGAGCCTCTATGGTATCCGACGCACCATAACCATGCACAATACACCAAAACCATTAATGCACAATACACTAATCACCATTAATGCAACTGCCGAAGTGCCGGATTAACCCTTTGAACCCTGCAAAGCCAAATAAGCCTCAAGACCTAATAAAATAATATTTGTCTGCCAATGCTGGGGCTACTTTGACTAGGAACTGTTTCTGCCACTGGAACAGACAGGGTTTTTTTTAAATCAGGATAGCCCCCGCATATCAAACAGATTACTAATATTTGTATTGCAGCTGATAGTCATGGAATGCAGCGTGAAGGGATTAATGGGTTGAATGTGTTTAACCTAACCAAACTGGTTGAGGGTATTAGTCCAATATCTAATAGGTAAAAATTCAATCCAAGACATGTGAGCTTGTCAATGCTGAATCTTTTCGGACTGGGTAGACTGGATGCCCCTGCTTCAACCTAAGCAGCAGCAGCTTTCAGGCTGGCTAGTCCTAACATATCCAGCCACTGTATAAATAAGGGGAATTAAGAGAACGGAGAATAGGTGTTGAAAGTGTCTAATCTAAACTTTCTTCTCACCTAGCAGCTAGATCTCATATTTACTCTGTACCTGTAGTGGGCGATTACTGACAGTATGAGCCAATCCCGGCCATCCTATCTATCCCAATTCTGCGTCAATGCTTTTTATTTATTTCAGATTCTGACCTAATACTCCCCATCTTATCAATCTACAACTACAATAAGAAACACAGCTCAATACTAGCTGATTAACTACTGTTGTTATTAATACTATTACTATTATCAAGTTATTATGTGATGCGTCTCTTTCGGTTTGTTGACTTGCCTACATGTATCTGTACGTCTGTCATAAAATCTTTGTCCGGGCCAGAAGGCTGGAAAATTGCTATCAGAGTGATTTATCAGTGATTTACCAGTGATTGCAGTCAAATACTTCAGCATAGAAGAAGTGACTGCAATTTTTGGGAGTTAGACGACCTTAGGGCTATAAAAAAAACCCCATGACTTGAAGAATGAGGCTAGGTTGCTTTTGAATATGTTTAATGTTGGAGCGTTAATGGCTTCTGTTGGTAGTGGTAGAAGTTGTCAAACTTAGGATAGATATATCATGCTGATATACCATGCTGAAAAGCATGAAATGCGCCAAAACAGATGGACCCAATCAGATCTCAATCACCTTGAATCTTCATCTGACATCCGCTTTCTCAATGGATATATCAGATGCCGACACTCTACTCTAAAATATCTAAGTCACACCTACCAACAACTTCTCACCCCAAATACTACTGTGACTTTGTTGAGCACCACCACCCCAGCCACCCCCACCCCACTGTACCATATTAAAAAAAACTGTATCTACAATCTGAAACCCTTGTTGCAATCTAAAAACCCTTTATATGTAGAATACGCTACATGTAGAACAATCATGACAATATGGTACAAAAAATAGATGTTGTGCCATCTTGTGTTTACTCACAGATGGGTGTATAATTAACTATCACCTTATATATTGCAATGTTTTGTTTTGTGTGTAGGGGGCCCATCGTCTCATAGGCTCTGCCTTTGATGGACTGCCCAATGGTAATGTCTGTATATTGTATATTAAGCATGAAATAAATAATCTTGAATCTTGAATTTTGAATCTGAATCTTGAATCTTGTTTGTTTGTTTGTTTGTTTGTTTGTTTGTTTGGATTAGTTCTAAAACCCCACAGCCCCCACGACCCACAAGCAGATTTTACTTTAAGAAACCACAACCCACAACCGCAAGTCGTGGGTTGTGAGGGTTTTAGTACCGTCCATATAGGGATTACTAAAACCCCCACGACCCACAACTTTCACATATACTCTAATATGTACGCCTACGGATTGCTATCCGTGATCCATACAGGATAGAAGATATTGTATTTCACCATGTATGTCTGTATATATGTCTGTCCGTGTGTCCGTGTGTCTGTCCATTTGTCTGTGTGTTTGCTTGTCGGGCTGCCTCTGGATGTTTCTAGTAAATTACTGATTCGATTTGGATTTCAACTTTTATACAGTCGTGGGCTGTGGGGGTTTTAGTACCGTCCATATAGGGATTACTAAAAAACCCACGACCCATAACTTTCACATATACTCTAATATGTACGCTTACAGATTGCTATCCGTGATCCATACGGGATAGAAGCTATTGTATTTCACCATGTATATCTGTATTCTATTATAACAGGCTAACCGATTACTTAAATAAAAACTCTATTCTTTACCAGTCACAATACGGTTTTCAGGAAAAACACTCCACAATGTTAGCTCTAATAGATGTGATGGAAAAGATAATAAATACATTGGACAAAAAAGAACATATTCTTGGAATTTTTATAGATTTATCTAAAGCATTCGATACAATAGACCATAACATTTTAAACTACGGAATACGAGTCATTGCACTGGACTAGACAAAAAGCTACCTATCCAGTAGAACACAATATGGCCAGTATAATAGAGTCCTATCTAAGAGTGGAGAAATAGTCTGTGGTGTTCCTCAGGGTTCAATTCTTGGCTCGCTGTTGTTCTTACTCTATATGAATGACCTACCAAATGTTTGCAAACACTTGTCATTAATTCTCTTTGCAGACGATACCAATGCTTTTTGCAGCCATAAAAACATTGACACGTTATACAAAAACATAAATGAAGAAATAGAAAAAGTAATTCATTGGTTTAAGGTTAACAAATTATCGCTCAATGTTGCAAAAACAAATTACATCTTATTCACAAATTTAAAAAATGAAAAGTACTGATCTCCCTAAAATTTATGTAGATAATCAGGAATAACGTGAAGCACAATTTGCAAAATTCTTAGTTGTCTATTTGGACAAGAAACTCACATGGGAGAAACATATACAAATTGTAACGTCAAAGGATGCAAAGAACATTGGTATTATGCGTCGACTAAAAAGCTACTTACCAAAGCACCTTATAAAAACGCTATATAGCATGTTAATATTACCGCAAATCACAACTGCAACACTATTTGGACTAACACTTACTCATCAAAACTAAAAAAAATTAAAGACACTTCAGAAAAATGCTATAAAGATATTTTCACAACCAACAGCGGGTCAAAATGTTTTTAAAACAGAAAAACTATTGAAGCTTGAAGATATAGGAAAGCTCCAACTATACTCCGTCCTCAGAGACTTCCATAACAATAATTTACCAACCCCATTATTAAACCTCTTCAAGAATAATGAAGACATACACTCACACAACACACGATCCCGAAAAAATCTGTATACAACCTTCTGCCACACAGAAGCTGCCAGACAAAAGCCATCAACAAAAGCAATACACCAATGGAACAACACAGAAACAGACATTCGCACATAGATCATCACCAAAAAATCATACAAAAAGAACCTGAGGACAATTATTATAGAAGCCTACTAACCCTTTCGCTGATGAGTCCTTGACAAAATTCATTGCTTATGATGCGCATCTAGTTCTGTTGGGTGTTGAATTTGGTCTGACTGGAATCATATTGTTAGCTGTGGATGTAAATGGAAGGATGTATGTCTGTGTATTTTTATAGTAACCAAAGTCATCTATTATTTATTTATTTATATTTGTAATGTGCAATAGTTGGATCCTTCGAAACATGTAATTTAATGTTTGTATTGTTCGTCTGTCAGCTTCCAGTCGGAGTAATTTCAAAATATTCAACAATTTTCATAAATTGTATCCTCTGGACTTGAGCGAGATATAGGATACTCATCAGGGAAAGGGTTAATCACCCATAGGTGGACCACTTTAGAAGAACACATGAGGAGGGAATATGGCTGTGGAAGTCTGATGGATTTACCAATCTCATTAATTTTAGGAAGATCACTACCACCATGGCTCATCATACATTATGGCTCATCATACACTATATATTAGTATCAATAATAATAATAATAATAATAATAATAATAATAATAATAATACATCACATACGGGATTACTGTCTTTAAGCTCGATGAACGCCCGTCCCTAACCCCCACCGACCCCCCCCCCCACCCCCACCTCCCCAACCCTCTTTCCATTACCTCTAACAACTTAAATCTGCAGATCTTCTAGCACTAAAAAAATTTTAAATAATACATATGTACTGTGGGTGCAAGTGGAAAAAATCCACATCTTATATTATTATAATTAACTACTAGCAACTTATTTATGTTTTTGTGTGCGTGACGTGAAGTGTTGTAATGTTGTTATTTGTAATATGTATAGTAATTTAATGTTGTAATGTTTCTTTGTCTAATATATGTCAGGGGTCCATCGCCATATAGGTTTTGCCTTTGATGGACTACCTGTCCTTTGTAATATAAATGTGAAATACTACTATATAAAAAAAAAATATATATATATATATATATATATATATATATATATATATATTTATATATATATATATATATATATTTATATATATATATATATATGTCTGCCCGTGGGCCTGTCTGTCCGTCTGTATGTTTGCTTGTCGGGCTGCCTCTGGATGTTTCTAGTAAACTACTGATACGATTTGAATATGTTTTCAACTTTTATAAGGTCGTGGGTTGGGTGTATGACGAAAATGACCGCCAGCTAAAATGACCGCGCCCGGGACAAGAATGACCGCTATTATGGCGATAATGACCGCCACTGCGAATTTATATTTTGACTTCTATTACCCGGGGGGGGTGGTGGTGGTGTGTGTGTGGTGGTGGTGGTTCCGGGTTTTGCTGCTCCTATAGTGTATCCCCCATAGCGCCCCCTGAGGTTTTTCGCCCTTCAGCACCCCCACCCCACACCCACCCACCCCCACCCTGTCCAAGTACCTTCATACGCCACTGAAATGGGAGTTTGTAACCAACGGTAATAATATGATAAACCCATCTGATGTCAACGCAAGAGCCATTTAAAGGTGCATATTCACAGCAAATGCCTGACAATTAAATTGTTACAATTGTAGACTTTTAAAGGCCCAAATCGTGTGCCTAGATGCCTAAACGAAACAAATCTTAACATATGATAGTTTTATTCCGTGTAAATTATGATACTTTTTAGCTGTGAATTTGAAATAGGGACTCGTGTCTCTAATTAAATTTTTGCACCTTAAAAAAATTATATTAATTTATACTTGACGAAATCATATGTTAAGATTTTTTCGTTTCTTTACGTCTAAGCCCACAGTTTAAGCCTCCAAAACTACACAATTTTATTTTCAAGCATTCTGCTGTGAATATACACCTTTAAAAATTATACAAAGCCAAGTACAGAGTGTGTGCGTGATATAGACATAAGCGGTCAGAGTTGCAGATCATCACTAGGGGGAGGGATGATTATAATACTATTACATGAAAGCACCGAGTTATAAATTTTGATATAAATATATTTTGAATTGTAAGCTCAACGAAACAGCTGAATGATAATTAACCCTTCACATGTCACATGACCAGCGGAGGTATCTTAAGGCAATAGAAAATTTTTTTACAAGTGAGGAAAAATTTATTTTAGAACAATCCCCCTGTTAAAGTTGCATATTCACACTAAACTGCTTTAAAATAAATTTATAAAAATTGTAGACTTTTAGAGGATTAAATTGTGTGCCTATATGAATGAAACAAGATAAATCTTAACATATGTATGGTGATTTCATATAATCTTTTTAATTTGCGAAATTGAATTAGAGACACGCGTACATATTTCGAGACACGAGAGTTGCCAGCAGTAACAAATACTACCACATTGCATAATACTCTTAATAGCAGTAATGTGATTTAACCGCCATTGAAGCGAAGAGAATTATCATCCGGGTTACCCGTGATTGTTCAAATTGATTTAATAATGGTAACAATCATGATAACAACAAAGACGTCTGAACATATCTCTGGATAAGGTGACATGAAGAAATCCCGTGAAAACATGCTTGCAATAAACACCTGTAATATAGATATCCATCCAGGTGAGACGCCGAATAATAGAGATACACAATATAGCTTGCGTGTCTGCGGAAGACATTGTTTGCCATCTAAGTATAATTCCACCGAGGCGTGTTTGCAGCTAGTGTTATGTAACTCTATGATCAAAGCCAATGTTAAAGATCTCCCATTAAATAGAAACATGTGCGCACGAGATATGAGATGGTTGTTGATTTTTGTTCAATTTACCTATCATGCAATACTAACCAGCGTGTATGAATCGTTGCAGTAATTGGACGCCATATTCTTTGCATCTATTGTCTGTAAAAGTCGGGAATTTTCAAATAAGTAGGCCTATATCTGTCTTGCTATATAGTGTTCTTGCTGTATGACGGCGCAACGAGCCGTGTAACATGTTTTCGATGATCAGAAATGTAATCTTATTTATGATTCATATTGATGTATTAAATATTGTTGATTATTTTAAAACTAATCTGACTGTCATCGGCAGTAGGTTCCAGCGAAATGGATTTCAAATTTTTATCTGTCCATATATATATATGGGCAATATTATTTCAATAAACTCATGCATAAGAAATATATGGTGTAGGTGTAACGTGTTTTCACGTGTCAAAATTTAGGATAAAAAAACAACCATTTATTTAACAGGTAATATGTGGCGAATATTTTGAACAAAATTTGACTAGGACTGGCAGACTGACAGCAATATGTTCCAGTGAAATATGTTTCAAAATATTCAGCATTGTGTATTTAAATCCTTCGCGGAAAGTACTGCATACTTATGCACACATGTTAGCTCCAATCTCACGCTGAAAGTAGTTGCTGTCAGCATTAATTGGTTTAGGGATTTATTTGTATGAAGAAATTGTACAACTTTAGCCATTTTGGCGTTAAAATCACAGCGGCATTTGTAGGAGTGTGTGCATTGTTATCTCGCCCATCCAGTCCCCCTGCTTGCATAACATGTACGCTAATTGCAGGAAACCATTAAAATGGTAGCGTATGTCCGCCTGAATACACATCTAAGACTAGACATATAATAAAACACAATGATGATTCCTCTGTCCAATGAACTATCAGTAACGATTGCAACGAATCAGAATGCACATGTATTTGCACGTCGTCTATCAGATTCAAGTAGCAGATCAGTCTGTAGTAAACTTTTGACCCTTACAGACGCAAACTAACTAGACTCAAAATTATCTCAAAATTTTCACAAATTTCTTTGCGTGTATCAGATTCAGGTAGCAGATCAGTCTGTAATACACTTTTGACCCTTACAGACTCAAAATCTTTCACAAATTTCTTTGCGTATTAGACATTCTTGTTTCAAAGATTTCCGTACCACTTGAGAAACTCATTTGTAGTGAAAATAATCAAACTTGCGAAATTTTTCAATTTTATTTATTTGCTAATTGATAATTTCAAAATTCAGCGTATCATACGCAAATATAAATTGTTAAAATCTTATATATATATTATATATATAAATCGTATATTTAGAGGCTTCAATTGTAGCACTAAACTTCTTCTAAATATCTTTGAGCACTCTAGCGTTATCTAGGAGACGTACAGTGTTCACTTTTTAAATTGCTACTTCCGGAATTTTCGTTCCCTTCTTTAGGCACAGTCTACGGGACGGTACCTGAAAAAAAAACCCGCACAAATTTTATATAAGTTAAATTAGATCGGACCTCGTAGTAGGCACCATATTATTTTATTTTGTAACTTATATACGCATATAGAATATTCATTCGTAGCGGATAGTAGTTATTGTTAGGCTTATTAGGAATACCATAGGAATACTATAGCGGTCATTTTCGTCCCTACCGCGGTCATTTTAGCTCGCGGTCATTATGGACTGAGATCGTGGGTTGTGGGAGGTTTAGTACCATCCATAGGTTTTAGTAAAATCTGCTTGTAGGTTGTGGGTTGTGGGGGCTGTGGTTTTTAAAAAAAACCTAACCGTTTGTTTGTTTGTTTATTAATTAATTTATTTATTTACTTATTTATTTTATTCCTTTATATGTTTATTTTTGTAATGAGTTTGTTATTCTTTTACTGTGCATTGTCAACTTTAACTTTATTTAACGATTGTGGCGTCAACTTTAATTTAGATTTAATTGTTTCGTTTCCTCTTTACAAATGTCAACAAACATGTAATAAGTTTAGTATGCTTTGTGATCCTTGCAACGCACTCTTTTAAATTAAACGGTATGCAGCGAGTATCACATACTTTACACGTAATTGTCCTATACTTTATAATTTTTATTAATATACTAACTAATAATCGTTTGTTACCAGTTTTCGAAATTGTAGCAACATTATACCACTTTATTGTTAGTAGTCCCCCTGTTTATCAGGGTACCCAGATAACTTCAACTGGTTATCAAGGCACTTGTGAGACTACACCGAGTATGTGAATGCAGTAGCTAGTTTGGCACCCGCTTAGGAAAAATGAATTCACTAACCAGGTTTGGAGTCCAAATCTTAAAAACCATAGGCCTATAGATTTGTTAGAAAATGTCCAGCGCAGACCATCCAAAACTGTCCCAGGATTGTCACACATAAATTATGAAATGAGGCTTAGAAAACTTAACATACCAACACTTGCATATCGTAGAATAAGAGGCGACATTATAGAAGCTTATAAAATAATAACAAAAAAGTATGATCTTGATCTTGATTAGTTGTGGCAAAACATCCAAAGGACATTATTTTCACCGCACATTCATCAAGTAGCTGGTTTGGACATGTTTTTTGCCTCTAATTAATTTGGTAAATTTATTTGTAGGATTTGCAGAGTTCAGTACTGCTTAGAAGGTCATGTGATAGTTTGTTCCAATACCTAATCGTACTGGGAATAAAGCTGAATTTAAAGATGGGTCATTCTGTGTCAAGACAATCGTTGTGTGCTGCATGACCAATTCAGATTTCCAAGATTCTTTGTTTAGTGGCACAGTAGTATGTTTTAGGAAATCCTGCATAATTTCACTACCTAAATCCCAATATTTTCTTTAGATATGGATGCTAGAACAGCAAGGGGGTCCACCACGTGTGACGCAATTGTCATTTTGTAGCATTTTCAAGGCTCTGCAAATTCTTAACCTGACATCCAATTCCAATAAAACATTCAGTGCTTGGTCACATGTAGGTACCCTCTTGAAATATGCAGGGCATAATAATTTGTGTGCTCGTGTGGGTAGCCTAGGTAACATTAAAAATGAAAATTTGTTCAGTGACGAATTTTCAGACCCACTTGTGATTACAATTATTTTTTAAATATTAGAGTTACATACGTAATACTTGATGGATCAATTACATATATATATATATATATTTGTTAGTTTATACATAAAAGAAAAAATATGTGGTTCTTAACATTTTTGAAATATAGGCCCTTGAAATTGGCCCAAACTGAAAATGATCCCATATTCAACTGTCAGGATGACTGTGTGGGATAGGTGGAAGAAACTTGTGCTTTACAGACAATAACGCATTAGGTGTGCTCTACAACATATCCAAAATTAAATTTTCTTCCATTCTTCCTTCCATCAAATTTTATGGGACAAAATGGGGTATTTTTGCCATTTGTGAGTATATTTTTATGATATTACATGTTAATTATGTATGTATATCAGTTAATTTTTCGTGTCTGAAAGTGTCAGTCACTGCAATGTGAACAAATAATATTGTTATCCCACATTTAAAAAAAATGTTATGGATATTGTACTCTCATCCGTCTGTCTGTCCATCCGTCCATCTGTCACGCTATCTCCTCCCAAACAATTGGGTTGAATTCAATACAATTTGGTATGTGGGTTACCCATACATAGTTGTGCTCTGCGACACCGCATCTATCTTTGGTGCCATGCCATGGGGTCAAGGGAGCGGGGTCACAAGGTCAAATATCCTACAAAACTGTCAGTCATTCAATTACCTCCGAACCGTTGGATGGAATTCAACCGAATGTGTTAAATATGTTTACAATTTGGTGATGAGCTACATAATCTGAGTCATTTTTGGATTACATGGTTTGTCTAGAGCTCGATAATTATAGTATACTTGATATTGAATAAGTAGTTTATCTAGTCTGGTTTTAAAACTATTTAGAGATGAAGCTTCAACAACTTCAGGCATCAGGGAGTTCCACCAGTCTATGACACGGTTAGAGAAAAGGCTTTGTCTGAGTGATGTATTTGCTCTTGGTTTTAGTAATGTAAATTTATGAGCACTGATTACTATCATGCTGACATATAAGGAAGGGTAATTGTTTTTCAAATCTGTCATAACAGGGTGGTAGCCTACGTAGATAAATAGAATGTAATTGATTGATGACATCAGCATTGACCGTGTACAAAGAAGGGCCACTAAATTAATCCCAGGGTTTAAGGGAATACCAGTCATTCCATACCCAAACCAAACTGTACCTGTCAATCTGTACCTGGCCTGTTAGAGAATATTTCGTTTCGGGTACGTTATAGCCAATAGATGGAGACAGAATATCCAATAGGTTAGGTACAAATTCTCCAAAATTAAGGTACAGATTAACCAATCTCAAGGTACGGAATGTCTAAAAATAGGGTACGGATTTGCTAGGGTACGGATTGACTACATACCGGTTTAAGGACATGAGCTACAAGGAGAGATTAAAGAAACTGAAGCTACAATCATTGACGTTCAGCAGACTCAAAGGTGATATGATAGAGACATACAAACAGGGTTGGCAATTTCCCGGGAAATACTAGTATTTCCCATGGCAGTGGGAAATATTGGGAATTACTGGGAAATACAGATATCAGGTGGCAAGTTTATATATTTAACCTCATGGTTGTTTATCATGCTTAAGAAAACGCTGACAAGCATTAGTAAATATCATCTAGTGACATATGCATAAGTTGCAAACCTACGTGTATCATATGTAAGACCCCATAAATCTAAAAGGTTTTGAAGATACCGTGATTGTTAGAGCCTTATATTAAAGCAATGGTATTGATGTATTTAAAGTTTCGTTAAAGTCTGATTATTCTAAGTATACATTTTATTTGGCTATATGGGCCAAACAATGCAGGTTTTTGCATGTAAGATGTTAGCATCTAAATTTTGGCCTAGGTTACCATCACAATTAGAGTATTATATATTAAAATTGGTGCTGTTTGGAACTAATGATGTCAAGGAAGACTCACTGAGGTTTATGTTGGTATATTACACATCATTTTTGACCAAATATATTTTTATTTCTAGTGGGGTTTGAATGAAAATAGTGTCAATGTAAGATCTCGATTTTTTAGGACAACACCCCCCCCCCCACCCCCCACCCCCCATTTGATAGAAATATATAGGAAAATATGAAAATGCATTATACTGTAACATCTATACTACGCAAAAGTTAGTCTGCACGCATATTACAAGATTATTTATGTATAATGGCCCATTACTAAGAAAAAAATCTAAATTTTCTTGAAGTCCATAATTTTGTAATGAAAATATTGTAATGTCCGTCCCCCATGGAAAATTTTCATACCGGAAACAATAACAGATCATCAATCTTACTGAAATATATGTATCTAGTGTCTATCTAAGAAAAACCTGAGAAATGGCATAAAAATTGTGATATGAGGAATTTATGTTAAGAGAAACGAGTGTTATCTGTAATATCCGTCCCTGTAATGTCCATCCCATCATACAGTGTCATAAGGAAAAAACAACACTCTTTAATTTAAGGTTTTATGCACTATTTTACTATTGTCCAATGATAAATTGAACTAATTTCCACCCACATTTAAATAAATTTAAGCTTAAGAAAATATAAAATAAATTTCGAAAAAGTTTAAATATAGTAACAGTAAATATAATTTCCAATCAAATTTGGCTTGAAATTGCTGAATTTGACAATCTGTACCTAGATTGAGCTTTCCGTAACATAAAAATTGAAGCAGTAAACAAAACAATTTAAATTTGTGTATAGATCCCACAGAAATACTACTTTTGTCCCAAAGGGATAGATAGACATTACAGTTATCAGCATAAATTAGTTCCCAAAGTGGTGTGCGTCCGTGTGTCTGTATTATTATCACCCTACACAGAGAAAGCTTTATTACCTAAATGGAAAAATGGCAGCATGTACTGCACTCCCTGCATTGCACTGGAAGTAGAATAATGCAGTTGGCTCACCATCCTCTGACCTTAGTCATGTTAATGCAAGCGTGTAGACGCAATTAAAATAGAACAATCTGCTTGGAGATACATGTATTTAATATTGATGTGCAAGTGATAATTCAATCAGTTTAATCATGAATTAAAAGAAAGAGAAAAAAGGAGGAAGCAAAGAGAGAAATTGAAGCATACAATCATATACAAGCATATGTACACATGTTGTCTTATTGTTTCTAATTTGATATCATCACTCTGGGTATCAGCAACCTATCCCCACGTTTTAAAAAAAGCATCGTAGATATTGTAATTGCCTCGATACGTCTGTCCATCGCGCTATCTCCTCCCAAACCATTGGGTGGAATTCAACTAAATTCAAGGTAGATGGATTATCCATATACATGTAATTGAGCTTTGCACGACAATATTTTGATTTGGCTCCGCCTCTCTGCCCCTCCACCACCCCTCCCCCCCACCCCAGCGTCAAATCACTTGTAACCGAACACCTCTGAAACCGTTGGACGGAATTCAACCAAATTTGATATGTGAGTTACCCATTTGATTGCGGAGCGCAAGAGGCCAGTTACATTTGGCTCCGCCTCTGGCGGCGGGGAGGGGTTAAAAGATCCAATTTTAACCTGCGGAATTGATTGTAACGCATCTCCCACGAAACTGTTGGACAGAATTCAGTCAAATTTGGTATGTGAGTTACCCATATGATATCAATGTGGAGTGCATGAGCACATTTACATTTGGCCCCCACCCCCAGGAGTTGGGGGTAAAAAAAATTGATTGCAATGCAACTCCTTCGAACCCATTGGACAGAATTCAACCAAATTTGGTATGTGAGTTACCCATATCAATGTGGAGTGGATGAGCACATTTACATTTGGCCCCACCCCCCAGGGTGGTGGTGGATGTGGTCAAAAGGTCATGAAATTGATTGTAATGCAACTTCTCTGACACTGTTGGATGAAATCTGGACAACCAAATTTGGTATGTGAGTTACCGATATGATTTCAGAGTGCAAAAGAACATTTACATTTCTCTCCCGCCCCACAGGGGTGGGTCATGCGGGTGTCAAAAGTTCAAAGCGGTGAATGTGAGGATTTGCGATGACACGTCATCGACCGTACAATCTAGTTGGTTCATTGATATTGTAGTTCTTAAGTGTCAAGTTGCTTGATTTGGTTGCTACTGTATTTGTGTGTTAATTCATGTTTATTTGAAAAAACCTGGAAACCATGTTTTAACCCTTTAATGGGCAATCTGATTAAAAGGAAGACTATTCATGAAAATTGACCATGAATTGGAGTAATTGGCTCGATAACTGTTTATTGTCAGAAATAGGCTTCTTGGTCTGCAAATGTACATTCACTATAAGGAAAACAAAGATTTTGATTTTTTCTTACAAATTACTAATGACCAATTAAGGGTTACTTTATAGACATTTGATTCATGTTGAACAAGTTTCTACAAAATCTGATCAGCTGATGTTCATTGCAGGATAAGAGTTATAATTAAAGTTTTAATTTGCTAACTAGTTAAAGTTATATTATGATATGACTAATTTTCTGTGCACAACTGAAAAGTAATTCTAATATTGTAGGTGCATGAATGACCTTACGATTACAGTCAAGCCTGTTTATAGTGGACACTTAAGTAACAACAACTTGTATTAAAACTTTAATCGTCAAATCTGGTCAATAAAATCTTGATTTGCTCATGTAGAAAATGTCAACTTGCAGTGAGATTATTTTTGAAAATTTATGACAGGAATGATTGGGATTGGTTATCAAGGACGGTATTGGCCATATTCGGCATCAATGGATTAAAGAGAAATAGATTATTACAAGTCAATAGCTATAGATGAATGCCTAATTGGGATTCATAAGGTGTGCTTTATGTAAGACTAATCACTATCTTGTTGACCAAAAGCAAGTGAATGGTATCAACAGGTTTTACTATAATTGCGTAATGTTCATCCCTTGAACTGGTTCCCAGAAGACATTTGTCATTACTTCGACAGAAAAAGCTTATAGCTGAACTTATAATTATGAACATTTAGTGTTGTTCAAATCATTTTTCCATCATTCGATAGCATCACTTACCTTAACTTTCAGTTAAAGGAGCTAAATTTGCCATATAATTTGTCTTTCAATGGATTTTGATCATATTAAAAATACATACATATAATCTAAGTAATGAGTTATATGTTTAAATTAACACATTGAATTATACTGATATGCTTTTAAATGTACACTAATTTTGCTATTGAAAATTATTGGATAAAACTGCGTAATGCCCATCCCAAATCATGTAATTTCCGTCCCCTTGCCTGTCCCCTTGTTCTGACGTTGAAATTAACTACATTTTTGGGTGAAGTTTAAAGGGATTAGATGTAGATATGTTTGGTAATTACTCGTTATGTATTCTAGTTACCATAAAAATTTGACTAAAGGACGCAGTTTTTTTGTCAAAATACATCTACTAGAAAGGGGGGTGCATCCTATAATCGAGAACATTCCTTCCGCACATTTTTGGGTCGAAATTTTTCTTAAAAATTCACAGATTATACCACGGAAATTGAACTAAATGTTACCCTAGACAATTCACGCCGCCTGATGACTATGTTTAATGTATACTAAAAAACACCAAGCGGAAGTGAAATTATTAAATTTGGGCGCCTAAATATTGCTTATTCTTTAATACATATCACTTATTACATCAAAATTAATCCAGTATTTGACATAAAATGGCGTCGAGAAAAGATACGTGTATAAATCACGTGATTCGCCTCCAATTGCAAAAGATCTTTATTCTAATTAGAGCGAGTACTCGGATCTAAATATTCTGGACTCGGAAATTGCTATATATCATCATTGCGCAATAGGAACTGAATGTTCCTGTACCCGCTTGATAACCAACTCCCATTAGCGCATAAGATTACACAGCGCCTCCAATCACAAAAGAGCCAGATAACCAACTCCTGTTAGCGCATAAGATCACACAGCGCCTCCAAACGCAAGAGTCATTACAACTAGTGTATTCTCATACCCATTTTATAACCAACTCCCGTTAACGCTTAAGATTACACAGCGCCTCCAATGACAAAAGAGCCAGATAACAAACTCCTGTTAGCGCATAAGATCACACAGCGCCTCCAAATGCAAAAGAGCCATTACAATCTGTTTCTATCACACGATTTGTATGTTTTCAAGGAGACATTTTATGCCAAAATTAGATTGATTTTGATGTAATTAACAATCTTTATTGAAGATACACGATATTTAGGCGGTCCTATTTAATAATTTCTCTTCCACCATGATAATTTCGATCATGCATTAAACAAAGCGCCGAGTGATGGTTATTTTTTATACCAATTTTCGATTTTT
Organism: Chaetoderma sp. LZ-2023a; assembly: GCA_034401795.1. Lineage (NCBI taxonomy): Eukaryota > Metazoa > Mollusca > Caudofoveata > Chaetodermatida > Chaetodermatidae > Chaetoderma > Chaetoderma sp. LZ-2023a. Next base: position 182,570,472 of record CM067370.1, on the reverse strand, counting down.
TAAAGGTACGTTTTTTCTAAATTTAACAGCGTCTTATACTTGATTATAAGTTTTTTGGGCGGATTTTGGTCAGATTTGAGACAGCGTCCTATATTCGAGGGCGGCCTTTAGTCGAGAAATTACGGTACTTTTACTCACTTATTGGAATAGATTACAAAAAATTATATCTTTGAGTTATCAACAACAGGAGAGTTGATTTTCCCTTAATAACATGTTTCCTATGCATACATGCGAGAAACTGACTTAATGAAGTTATTTAGCATATGAAGTGATATAATATTCACAAATTAGGTATATCTCAGAAATTAAGGCAAGTACTGGTTACTCTAGCCCTTGATTTTCATGAGAAACTGATTATATGTAATGTCCGTCCCCTGACCTATGGCGGTTCTAATAAAGTTGTGAAAGTGCATTTTTAGACCAAAAGTTATCTTTTTAACATTTTTACTATCAGTAGATATTATCCTATCAGAAAAAATAAAAATACATAGTAAATAAATCAGAAGTAAATTTTTGAAGTTAGATGCTAACACAATTGGCCATTTTACTGTGCAGCAGGCCTCACGCGTAATGACCAACCATGAGGTTAAATATATTAACTTGCCATCTGGTATCTGAGTATTTCCCAGTATTTCCCACTGCCCTTAGAAATATTAGTATTTCCTTGGAAATTGCCAACCCTGCAGTCATGGTTGCCAAATTATGTTAATGGGTCGCGTTTCCTGATGATAACTCAAGTTATATGCTGATGGGATCTTCAGGAAATTTGGCCTGTGTGTTTTTCTTGTGTTTTTTAAGAAGCCTGTTAATTGTGACTTCAAAAGGTCAACTGTCAAGGTCATGATGATCCAGTTAAGGAAATTATGATTGCTCTTGATTCTAATAATATGAGTGAATGTCATCAGTGCAGTACATACTTGCATACATAAAGAAGCATGAACCCAATATGCTGTGTCAATTCACCGTTCCAGTCTATCCATCCATCATATGATGTCATAATCAACTAAGTGGCGTGTAGGCTGTCATAATCATTACGTCATGAATGATTTGATGTAGTCCATCTTTAACGCTTAAATGTTGTACGAATTGTATGTCTTTACTATTTAATAAACATTATGTCAAATATTTTGAAACTAATTTGACTGGGCGCTGTTGCTGCCTATGGCAGCAACACACCCAGTCAAATTAGTTTCAAAATACTCAACAGCTTTCATGGATAGTTTTCTGGAAATTAATAGTCAGGGAGTTCTGAGATCGATTGAGCCCAACACGGACATGCGTTACATGTGGAGGTTATATTGAGATGGGCGGGGCATAGCTAAAAGTGAAAAGGTTCATTTCGTTTTGACACTGCACTGTTAGGCAATCTTCATGATGTATTGGTATTTTGTTTTGTTTTGGTATGTGGGTTACCCATATGATTCCGCTTTGCAAGATGATATTTAGATTTGGCTCTGCCCCAGGGGTGGGGGTGGGGAGATAACAGGGGTCAAAAGGTCAGATCAGTTGTAACGCAACTCCTCTGAAATCGTTAGACAGAACTCAACCAAATTTGATATCTGAGTTACCCATATGATTGCGGAGTGCAAGAGGCCATTTAGATTTGGCTTCACCCCCAGTGGGTGAGGGGGGAGGGTTCAAAAGGTTAAATCTTAACTTGCGGAAATTGATTGTAACGCATCTCCAAAACTGTTGGACAGAATTCAACCAAATTTGGTCTATGGATTAACCATATCAATGTGGAGTACATGAGCACATTTACATTTGGCCCCGCCCCCAGGGGTGTGTGAGGGGTTGGGGGCAAAAAGGTAAAAAATTGATTGTAATGCCACTCCTCTGATACTGTTGGATGGAATTCAACCAAATTTGGTATGTGAGTTATGCATATGATTGCGGAGTTCGAAATGACGTTTATATTTGGCTCCGCCCCAGGGGTGGGTGTGTGTCAGAAGTTTTAAGCTGTGAACGTTGGGATTTGCGATGACGCATCATCGACTGAACAATCTGTTAAATTGGAATTATCTAAATGGTGTGCTTGTCTTTTTTTATTTGTTTCTTTATTTATTTATATATATTGTCATTTAAATTTTCAGTTAATTTCTGGTCCTAGCAGCTAGTCTCAGGGATGAGTGCACAGAACTTCAGACCACAAGTTGTCAAGCTCTATAAGACTGTAAGATAATTACTAAAAATTACAGTCAGTGGTTAAAAAGTCATTGCAGTGTACAAATTTTGGAAATTAATTTGACTGGAATGCGGTTGCTGCCAAGAGAAGCAACAGCACCCAGTCAAATTAGTATCAAAATATTCAACTTAAAATTATACAGGTAAGTTGTTGAATATTTTGTAACTAATTTGACTGGGTGCATATGGCAGCAACAGGGCCCAGTCAAATTAGTTTCAAAATATTCAACAGGATATTTATTAAATTATAGTAACATACAATTCGTACAACAGCGCTTAGTCAGTCTTCAATTATGACTTCGTGATGAACTTATCTACGTTATTCATTGTGATGTCATTCTACACGTCACGTAGTTGATTATGACATCATATGATGGATGGATAAACTAGAACGGTCCATTGGATTACAATGACCTTGCAGCAACAATTTGCAGTCAACTTGTTATTAACATATCTAACCTAGCACGTTCCACATCTACCGTAGGAAATGAAACAATTAATCGAACTACATGTGCTATTTTCAAAATGCTCTAATGAGGTAGCTCTCATCACCATGGAAGCCAACAGTACAATGACTAGCATCTGCATTGCGCATCAACGAGAACAATAAATTGCCAAATAATTGTTGCCACAAATATCAAAATGGTGGCTTAGAAGATGATCTGGTGTCACTATATTTAATGTTCTTGTAATTCTGTATGCAGTATTAATCCTTTAGCCTGTGAATTCCAAAAATCTCAATTTTCAAGACAATTACGGTATACAGGTAATCTGTTGAATAATTTGAAACTAATTTAACGCTTTCACTGACAAATCACTGAAAAAGTAAATTCTTTACGATATAAAACTTATTCTGTTGAATATTTTGAAATCAATTTGACTGGAAGCAACGACTTAATTAATTTCAAAATATTGAACAGTTTTCCTATATGGTTGCGATGAAAATGAAATATGAGGAATTCAGCGGTGAAAAGATTAACTAGCAACTGTTAGCACTGCCTATTGTTGCTTCCAGTCAAATGAGTTTGAAAATATTCAACAGAATACTCCTTACATCATGTAGAATTTATCAATTTCGGTGGTACGGGTTAAAGCGTTAAATTGATTTATTCATCTTGCAGCTTCTCCATCTTGGGAAAGATTATCCTAAAGGTCATGAGTATTTCCGACAGCGGTTGAAAAGTGCATTCCTGAAGAACCGTCATCTCACAAACCCTAAAGACATTGAAATGATGCTCGCACGCGGAGACTATATCGTTAAAGAGCTAGAAGCATTGTACATGTTACGAAAATATCGAACTTTGAAAAAGCGATATTATGACTGATTAACTAACCAGTGGTAATATGAGTTTTACATCGAAATATGTGTAGTTGCTATAATATTTTATTTAAATTCTTGTGCTAAATGATCTTTTATATAACGGAAGTGTAAAATTATCAAAAAATAAAATAAAAATTGTAAAATATTAAAGAGATTATTTTATGGGTGTGATTTTATCACCTATCGTCCCAATATCAGAAATCCATAATTTAGCCTCTTCAATGACAAATCTATGAAACTGTATAAGTCTACTTAAATGTATATACAGTAGTATATTCTATTGACTATTTTGAAATTAATGTGAATGAAAGCCATGAAGCTACAATGGCTTTCAGTCATTTTAATTTCAAAATCTTCAACTGCTTTCCTGTTTGTTTGCCTTGAGGTAGAGGAAATTTATCAGTGAAAGGGTTAAGTGTAGCAAAAATGACTTGTGTAAATTTTTGCTAGATGAGAAACTGAATATAGCAATCTAAGAATTCAGTTACCAATGGAGATAATGGAGGAATTCAGTTTTAGCTATGCCCCGCCCATCTCTAGCTAAGCCCCACCCACACTGCCTGTGTTGGCATCAATTGATCCCTGCACTCTGACTATCAATTTCCAGAAAACTATTCAGGTAAGCTGTTGAATACTTTGAAACTAATTTGACTGGCTGCTGTTTATCAGCAACAGTGCCCAGTCAAATTAGTCAGCGGCATGTTTATTAAATAGTAATGACATACAATTTGTACAACGCTTAGTTTGTTATCAATTAAGCGTTCATGACGAACTTAGCTACATGATTATGACATCATCCTAAAATATTCTTTCTTTTATCTGCCAATGGAAATTTCTAAAACTCGCTTGAGATGCCATATTTCTTCCTGACTTGACCATTAAATGGTTAATATTTAGTTACCATGGTTTCTTGAAATCCATAGTGCAATTGATGAATCCAGTTTCTCAGTCAGTCATATGACATCATAATCACCTGTCACATGTAGGCTGACGTCATAATCATTTTATCACGAATGACTCGATTTAGTCCGTCTTAAGAGCTTAATAGTCTGCCATGTTGTACGAATTGTATGTCTATGATTTAATAAACATGCTGTTGAATATTTTGAAACTAATTTGACTGGTTGTTGCTGCCATAGGCAGCAACCGCATCCAGTCAAATTAGTTTCAAAATATTCAACAGCTTACCTGTAGTTTTCTGGAAATTGAGATTCAGAGATTGCAGGGATCAATTGATGCCACACGGACAAAGCGTGGGTGGAGCTTAGCTAGAGATGGGCGGGGCATAGCTAAAACTGGATTCCTCCATTAACCTTGCTTTTAGTGAGTAAAATCTGTAAGAAATTGTAATCGTAATCCTGGATCATGTCATAATGATAAAGGTCAAACTAATTCTAGTCTAATTAATAATTTCAAGTTGTCCAACATTTATAATTTTTTAAATTGTAAGAAGTTTGTTGTATCTGATCTGTAGACCTGAAAGAGTTAGAAATTTATAACTTCATTTTAAGAAAAATGAAAGCTAAATTACTTAAGCCTCAAATTTGTTCAAGAAAATTTCAGTTTTCTCATAGAAAATGTCCATTTGCAGCCCATGAGAAGATTATTGTTTTTAACATTTACCATTTGAATCACTGGCTCAGTTACAGAGGCAGTCATTTCAGTGATAAATTTTCAAAAATTGTCTTCTTACTTAGTCTGTAAATGAACATTTCCCAAGACCACTACTGTCATTTTTGCCTTTTTTGAATGTTAAGGAGATAAAATATAAAAACCAAGTGAATGTTTTGCAACTATTCGACTGAATTGTTTAAATTTTAGTAATTGTTCAAATTTAACCCTTTGACCACTGATAGAATATTAATTACTTTCAAAGCAACTATGCAACTTATTACTTATATTGAAGCAATTACATATATATTTTTTTTGTCTCAGGGAAACCTTTAATGGTCAAGCCAGCAAAGACTGGCCATTGCAGTGGTCTTGAGGAATTTCTACTCGCTGGTCAGGAGGATGCTATATTTGAAATTTTAGCATTATTTGAGTGCTAAATTTTCAAAAATATTCTCTTGTTATGCAAATGAGAATTCAATATGCAAAAATTAAATTGCTTGCCAAATCTTGACCATTAAAGTGTTAACATTAAGATTATATACTCGTGCATCGTTACAGTCATGACAGTACAGCCCAGAAATAAGTTAACATGTTTTCAAGACAAAAACAAATATGTTACGTAGTTAGTAAGAAATGTTCTGGGGCCCATTTTTGCGACTGAATTGGTTCGTGAAACCACAAACCCAAGAGCCACTGACCACGAACCAGAAACGCCAAATCAGCATTTATGTAAATTTACGAGGCTTGCCGATTGCAATTTCGTGGCAATGTTCTGAACCCATAAGCTTTCTAAATTGCGTTAACTTTAGCAATTAATTTGATCATAATTCGAATTAGACTTTAATGTCAGTCTGTAAATTGCAGACCACCGCATAAACTAAAAATATTGACGAGATTTCGTCATTCAAATAAATTAGTAAAATTTAGCTGGGTGCTGGCATCTTGAAATTTAGGAATCATAACCATAGGCAACAACGATCCGAGATCAAAACTCAGTTCCTGGTTCGGTGAACCAAGTCAGTAAATCTTCAACTTCCGGAACACCGAAACTCATGACCCACGGACTGCATCAGTCAAATGCGAACCAGTTCAGTCATGAGAACAGGCCCATGTTGAATGTTTTGAACATAACTGGATTGGAAGACATTGCTGCCTTAGGCAGCAATGTCTTCCAGTCCAATTATGTTCAAAATAGTCAGCAGTATGTTTTATTTTGTCTTGGAAACACGTTAGGTTGTTTCTGAGCTGTGCTTGTGTTTTGAAACAGACTTCATTTTATACTTTATGGATAACTATGAATATTTTCCTAACTTACAAGCGATTTCTATGTTATAGTCTACTGACCAACCGTAGGAATTACAGCGAGTACGTATTCGTCATGCATTTGCTAAGTGGAGAATGTCTCTTTAATTATCAGAATGGCGTCTGGTGTCCGAGAATAGAGGGATCTAATCGATCACTCAAGTATGCGACACCATAATCAAATATATGTCACCTGTTAGGTGATGTCACAATTAAAATGGTGTAGCTCCATTACTAAACTTGAGAATTGTGTCATGAAAGTGTACGACTTTGATGAATTTACAATTTACTAAACATTCTGTTGAATATTTTGAAACTAATTCACAGGGATTCTGATAAGGGTCGTTTTGAGGGTATATGCCTAAAAAATGCAGCTTGGAAAAAGAGTAGTAGCAGTGGGTTCCATGGGACACCTGAAAATCTTGTATGATTGTGTAATATTAAGTAGTCATAGGTTTTTGCACAAATATACCTGCAAAATCCAGCATTGGGCCAATATAATTTTACTCCATCATACCCTCCTTTTGAGAAATATAGCTTGGGAACACCAGATTTCAGTTTGAGGCCCCCAGGTTTCAGTCCCTGGTACCTCTAGCATTTAGATGCCATGAGATACACCGCTAATTCGACTGGTAGCCCCCAGTTAAATTAGTCACAAGATATTCAGCAGCTTACCTGTACCTTGAAAGTAAGATTCTTGGAATTCAGCTTTCAAAGTTTCAAATCGATTTCATCACGCTTAAAAAGTGAGTGGAGCTTAGCTACAGAAATGGATCCCTCTGTTAGGTAAAATGTTTTTCAAAATGTGACAAAGGCGCGACATGCACAGGTTTATTATATGTGTGAATAAATCTTGAAATCACGTTTCCTATGGTGTAATATTTATCCCCCATTTATAGCAAAAGCGTGGGATTTTGTTTTCACTTCCGTCCGTCCATCCATCTGTACGTGTGTGCATCCGTCATACACAGATCTATTTTTGTTCGATAACGGCTTTTGCTTAGACTATTATGACGAAACTTCATGGGAAGGTTGGAAATGGTAGTGGGGAAGTGTACGTTATTTTGTGTCGGTCCATACAGTACGTCCATCCATTAGGGGTTTGTGTCCATCTGGCCATGCAAATTTTGTGTTTTCGTTCGATAACTTTACTATTTCTTGGAATATCATGACAAAATTTCTTTGGAAGGTTGGCTATGGTGCAAATTGTGGGTTTTCATTCAATGACTAGTTTGACTTGGAGTAGTAGTGGCTATTTTAGTATGGAACTGCACATTATTTTTTGTCAGTCTGTCCATCCATCTGTTTTCCTGTGCTTGTGTCCGTCCGTGGAAATTTTGGGTTTTCATTCAATAACTCCTTTTGCTTGGAAACTTCATGGAAAGATTGGCTAGCGTAGTAGGGAAATGCAAAATGTTATTTTGTGGGTCAGTCGGTAAGACTATCCATCTGGCTTTCTGACTGTGTAATACACAGTGTGTATCCGTCTATCCATGCAAACTTTGCGTTGTTTGATACTACCTTTGCTCGGAGTATCTTGACGAAACTTCATGGGAAGATTGGCTAGCGTAGTAGGGAAATGCAAAATGTTATTTTGTGGCTCAGTCGGTAAGACCATCTATCCATTCATCTCTTTCTGACTGTGTATCGGTCCATCCATGCAAACTTTGCGTTGTTCGAAGGGTTCGTACAAACTTGCATCTGCCTTGAAAAGCCTTGAATTTGAAATTTGTCTTGAAAAGTACTGGAATTTCACCCATCTGCCTTGAAAAGCCCTTGAAAATCGACATTTCCTCCCATGTGATTTTTGCTGTCTACAAAATGTAAATACTGATGTAAATAAAGATTTAAGAAAATTTGATTAGCAATTTGACTGTCAAAGTCCATCTGGAACCAAGTAAGCTCCAAAGTTCAAACTAATTTGAAAGGTTCTAAAGGTAAGCTGTATGAAATTGTGCATCCCTGTCATATCCTCACTTCCTCCAGGATCTTGGTTATGAGCCCTTGAAAAATCAACTTTTTTAGTCTTGAAAGTCCTTGAACAAGAAAACCTGCCAGCTGTATGAACCCTGTTCGATAACTACTTTTCCTTGGAGTATCTTGACGAAAATTCATGGGAAGAGTAATTCTTTTTTAGTTATAGTTTTTATTCATAATTATTATACTCTCGTCAGTGCATGCATCTATGCAAACCAGTGGAATTCTGTCATCCTACTAAGATGGCTACCATTACTGAGGAATCATTTGATTTATATCATCTAGTTTTATTTCTGTATTAACCCCCCAAGTGTCAACTTAACCCTTTAATAGTCAAACTGACCAAAACAACTCTGCAGCGGTCTTGTGGTATGTCTATTAGGCAGATCAAGGGAAGAGTGTTTTTGAAAATTAACCACTAGTGACTGGCTCGGTAACTGAGCCAGTCATTCCAGTGGTAAATTTCCAAAAATACTCTTCTCTTGACCTGCAAATGCTTGAATTTTCCTTACCGTTACCCCTTTAATGTTCAAGCCATTCAATGATTTCTGAGGTAAATTTACAAAATATAATATTAAAATTTCTTGAAAAGTGTTGACTATTAAATTGCTTAACTGAGCGCTTTGAATCGCTGTTGACACAAGAGGGGTTAAATTTATATGATTGGTTTACTGCTTAACTGTGTGACTGCTGCAAGCCACCAGAAAATACTTTCATTGGGCAAATTCTGGATATGTGGAATATTTTGAAAACAATTTGACTGAAAGTTGTTGGCCACCAACAACTTTCATTCAAATTGTTTTCAAAATATTCCACATATCCAGAGTTAAACCCAGCAAACTCCAGTGGTACAATTGGCAGATTGAGTTTCTTACTTACGACATGGCATCAGGCCTGGTGAGATCCATATAAAATGCAAATGAATCATATTTTGTTCTCAGTTCTAAAGTTTGGCACTTAAATATAAAAAAATGTGTACCCTAATAACCCTGTTGTCGAAAAATATACATTTTATTGCAAAATATTTAATATGTTTTAATATACTGGCCAAAATATCCAACCATTTTCAATGAGCGCATCGGTGCAAGTGCGCCAGCCATGTTATCCTAGTTACTCGCTATCAGTCATGAGAATTTCACGGTCATATTTTGCAGACGAGGTCAGATGCGCCATATATGGGAAAGTGGTCAGAGCAGCCTGATTCGTATGCTGATACGTATGAATATCACATTTTTGACCAACCTGGTGAAGAGATTATTAAATTATTTCCCTTTCAAATATCATGTGTGGTGATGGGAGCGAGTGTATGTGTGTGGGGGTGTTGACGTAGGTGGATGCCTTAGTTGTAGGCAGTCAGCCAACATTTTGAGTTGCCTCATTTATGCGCTCATCTTTGTTGGAATAAAATGGAGATAAGTGGGCGTCATTTTTTGTTGTTCTTAGATACAAGCGAGACATAACCTTCCATTTAATTTAAAGTAAGAGCAACAAGTGATTGTACTTAAAATTATGAACAGTGATACCGTTTTCAGAAACCTGACAACAGGATTTGGTAAATGACTGTTATATGTAATACCGCCATTGACATTAAATATTGTGGATCTGACTAAGTCGCATTGTTTTGCTGTATGCGCACGCACGCACGCACGCACGCACGCACGCACACACTTTTGTAACATTCAAAATAAAGGACCTTTCCGGTTTTATCTATGCCCTGCCTATCTCTAGCTAAGCTCCACCCACACCTCGCTTATGTTGGAATCGATCGATCTCTGAACACCCTGACTATCAATTTTCAAAAAACTACACAGGTAAGCTGTTGAATATTTTGAAACTAATTTGACTGGGTGCTGTTGCTGCCTAAGGCAGCAACAGCGCCCAGTCAAATTAGTTTCAAAATATTCAACAGCGTGTTTTTAAATAGCAAAGAATTACAAAGACATGCAATTCATACAGCGTGTCGGACCATTTGAAATTTGGTGACGGTTTATATGGAACCCTTTGTGACGTAATGATTGTGACGTCATCATACACGCAATGAGATGATTATGACGTCATATGAGGTTAGATGATGGGTGGATACTCTGGAAAGGTGAATTGTGATTGTGCTAATTTTTTAGATTTTCTCCGCTGATCACGACCAGAGTTAGGAATCCTACTGCAGTGTATCGTCTTACCCTTTCTTTTATTACAATTTGAGTCAAATCTGACCAGCAGTTTCTGAGATCATCATAGATCCAGGATTTGATGCAATCTGGATCTGCGTCTTTTGATCTTGATCATGAGAATCACCGTAAACAACTTTTCTTCTGTTAAAATTTCAGCGAAATCGGGTCAGTGTTTTAGATACACCTCCAGACACACCTACAGACAAACAGATGGGAATGCAATACCTTCTTCCTCTTACAGGCTTGAAAATAGCACCACCACTACCTCCAAAATATTAACATTAAACAATGGTTACTAACGGATTACCGCCCAGAGAATGGTTCTGCTGGCATTGACCAATGTCCATAATAAAATACTAGCTCAGGCCATACCAATTTATTTTTTTGTTTTGCAATAATCATGAGAAAAGTCCATTTACTGGCCAAGAGAAGACTATTTTTGAAAATTTACTACTGGAATAGCTGGCTCGTTAACTAAAATAGTTTTCTCTTGGCCGGTAAATGGACACTCACTTGGACTTTCTTGATCAATCTTGACAATTAACATCATGAAAGGATTAACACTGTAGTAGCTTGAAATTCTGCATTATTTTTATATATCCTCTGCAACCCCATTTTTGTAAAGCAAAACATTGAATTGATCTGGCCTCAATAGCAATATAACATAGCATGTAACTTGAAACTTGTGTTCAGAATTTCAAGTTGCATTTATACTCACTGTATTCAGTCTGTTTAACTGTACTGTTTGAATTCTAATATCGGATTTATATTTTTACTCACAATAATATGTATGTGTCAATTCACTGTGCAGTCATCATTGATTTGTTATAATCTGGCCAGTCATCATGGTTTAACAAATCAATTAATAATGTAATAATTATGTCTCAATAAAATATTTTGATTTTGAAGCACTGTTTCTTTTAAATTCTCTCGACACGTTTAGAATATGGCTGTGTTACCTGTAAATGAAAGTAGTAGTAGTAGTAGTAGTAGTAGTAGTAGTAGTAGTAACAGCAGCAGCAGTAGTAGTAGTAGCACTAGTAGTAGTAGTAGTGGCAGTAGTAGTAGTGGTAGCAGTAGTAGTAGTAGTAGCAGTAGTAGTAGCAGTAGTAGTAGTAGCAGTAGTAGTAGTAGTAGTAACAGCAGCAGCAGTAGTAGTAGTAACAGCAGCAGTAGTAGTAGTAGCAGTAGTAGTAGTAGTAACAGCAGTAGTAGTAGTTGTAGTAGTAACAGCAGCAGTAGTAGTAGTAGTAGTAGTAGTAGTAGTAGTAGTAGTAGTAGTAGTAGTAGTAGTAGTAGTAGTAGTAGTAGTAGTAGTAGTAGTAGTAGTAGTAGTAGTAGTAGCAGCAGCAGACTTTGGTACAAAACTTTTTCAATGTTAAGTTTTTGGGGTTTGTTCCCTCATGGTACCCTGTCTGTCAAGGTGAGTAACGCTTATTAGAAATAAGATTTAGCACAATCTTGCAAGTTGCCAACGTGGGCTGCGTGAGTGTTTTGATTTTGTGGTCAAAGTTCAAGCCTGTGTTGAAGTTGGTACAAATGCCAATGTTACTATTTTATTTTTTCTACCAAATGAATGGATGAATCCACTTTTAGCTCGTCTCTAGCTAAGATCCTCACATATATACTTTGAATTCTGAATTCCCGTGAATACCAATTTCATGGTAACTATACAACTAACCTGTTTAATTTATTGTAACTAATTTGATTGGTAACTCATACGCAGCAACAGCACCCAGTCTAATTAGTTTCAGAATATTCAACAGAATTTTTATTAAATAGTAAAGACATGCAATTCATACAACTGAGAGACTATTCCAGCTTCATAATGGCATATTTCTGTCACTTATGATTGTGACTTAAGCCTACATGAGAGGTAATTGATTGTGATATCATATACTGGACTGACTGATCGGATTCATCCATTTGAGCTTTGATGAGGCTTGATCTGAGTTCTGAGATGTATCAGCACTCACTTGAACAGATAAGTCTTTAACCCTTTTAATGGTCATGTCTGCCAACACAATGGCAGCAACACCATCCAGTCAAATTAGTTTCAAATTATTCAACAGAATGTTTATTAAATGGTAAAGACATACAATTCGTACATGTCAGACTAAGCATTAAAGACGGACTATATCAAGTCGTTCATGACGTCATGATTATGACGTCATCATTCCACGTCACGTAGTTGATTATAACATCATATGATGGATGGATAAACTTGGAAAGGTCCATTAGGCCCTGCCCCAGCATCGTAACCATGTGACTTGACTTCTATAAGCCAATCAAAATGTTAGTCTGGTACCCAAAGCTTTACTGAGCTTGTTCAATAGCAAAACGTCAAAAATCAAAAGGACATTTTCAGCAAACAATTAGAAATGAGACTAACTCCCCCCCCCCCACCTATAAAAAGCTCAAAATACCTCTTGGCCCATTCAGAGACCTGCTAATATAATTAAAATACATTACTACTTGTGCAGAGACTTCACTCTAGTAATTAAGACGTCGGAAGGTGTTCAAAAGTGGGAGAAATATTTAAAGGCTCTATCCCAGCTGGTTGATCACAATTGGATCTGAGGTGTGGGTTTGGTGGATCTCGAAAACTATTCTTTCTGATGATGGAGCTAGAGTCCAATGTCTGCCCACACCCCACCCACCCCTTTGAAGGTGTATAATTTGGAAGATCTGTCTTCACGTGTTATGGAAGATTGAAGTGGCGCCACTGGAGAAGATTTTATTGTGGCCAATATCCCTGAAATCTTCTTGGATTCTTAGCTTGAAGGCCCTTTTAGTTTCACCCACATACTGTTTGTGACTGACCAGATATACTATATTGCATGCTTTGCAATTACCTGTCATTTTTGGCTGTACATATCAGCCCTGTGTATGAACTGGAGAATGATCTGTTTTTTATCTTCTCTTCTCTTGTCCTTCCCGTACAGAGCAGCACGGGGTTAGTGTGTATATTTGGAGGGTATGGGAGTTTGGTATGGGCAAGAGCTTAAATTTTTGCATTAAAAAGCCGATGTTCACCCAAAATATTGAACCTATAATGGTGAATCATCTAGTCATTACAAAGAAGACACCTGCCAAGTTTCATTAAAATATCTGAAGCAGTTCTGTATGATATGCTGTTTACGAGAGAATTGACAAAAATCATATGAGTTTTTTCCATCCATAATGACATTTTCAACCAAAATCTTGGACCTATGAAATTGAATTCTTCAAAAGGCACATCTGTGTATCATAACTGAGGCATACACCACGTTTCATTAAAAAAGTCTGAAGCAGCGCTGTATGGTATGCTGCTTACGAAGAAATGTACAAAAATCGTGAGTTTTTTGTATTAAAAAGCCCATTTCACCCAAAATCATTGACGTGTAAAGGCGAATTCGTCAAAAGGCACATAGATTGCGTATCATAACAGACATACACCAAGTTTCATTAAAGAATCTGAATCGATTCTGTATAATATGCTGTTTACGAGGAAATTGATAAAAAAAAATCGTGAGATTTTGCATTAAAAAGACCGTTTTCAACCGAAATATTGAACATATACTGGAGAATCCTTTAAAAGGCACATCTGTGTATCGTAACTGAGACATAACCCAGTCTCAATAAAATATCTGAAGCGTTTCTGTATGATATGCTGTTTACGAGGAAATTGACAAAAAGCATGGGTTTTTGTATTAAAAAGACCGTTTTCACTCAAAATCTTGAACCTATAAAATTTAATTCTTCAAAAGGCACATCTGAGTATCATAACTGAGGCATCCACCAAGTTTCATTAAAAAATCTGAGCGGATCTGTATGATATGTTGTTTACGAAGAAATTGACAAAAATCAAGTTTTTGTATTAAAAAGCTAATTTCCACCCAAAATATATATCCTATAAAGGTGAATCATTCAAAAGGCGCATCTACCCATCATAAAGAAGACACATGCCAAGTTTCATTAAATTATTTAAGCGATTTTGTATATGGTGTTTACGAGTAAATTGACAAAAATCGTGAGCTTTTAAAAAGCCCATTTACACCCAAAATATTGGACCTATGAAGGTGAATTCTTCGAAAAAACACATCTGCATATCATAATTGAGGCGTACACCAAGTCTCATTAAGATATCTGAAGTGGTTCTGTATGATATGCTGTTTACGAGATATTGTGGACGGACAGGCGGACGGACGGACAGACATGCAGCCGCGGTGATTACTATAGGGATACCGCACCTCGGCATACCCCCGGAATGATTCTACGCACTAATTACCTATCTCGCCGCACTGACTGTTATGAGATGCTACCGGGAGCTTTATCTTTCATTGCATAATTTATCTCATCAGCGGCATCATACATGTCCGCTCGTTTTTTATGTGGGCCAGTGGGCGTTCTGGGTCAGATAAAGCTTGCCCTCAAGTCTGCGTAGCCAACATTTTCGGTACAGTTGGTTCCAATATAAAGAGCCAACGATAATAATCGTGAAATTGTTTAATCAATATGACATAAAAAGGCGACGGATAAAAGTGCTTATCGATCATGGGAGAGCGTGATTTGGTTTTCTCATAAATCCTCACTCAATGTTCTCGTCTTGTCAGGAAATGGAAATTCACGAATATGTAGGAAGTGTGGAGTAGGCGTAATGCACTTCTATATGTGTAGGTTTACTCCTATGTTTTGGAAACACGCGTCGTGGCATTTTCTATTGCATGTTTTGAAACTAATTTGACTGGGAGCCGCTGCTGCCACAGGCAGCAGCGACTCCCAGTCAAATTAGTTTCAAAATATTCAACAGCTTACCTGTAGTTGTCTTATCACTGAAATAGCGGGCTTTCTGGTAAGATCTCACCAGATGGCAGTAGCAGCTCTCAATCAAATTAGTTTCAAAATATTGAAACAGCATGGCTTTATAGTTGTCTTATCGTTGAGACGCTGGAATTTCAGGCAATATCAGACATTATTCCATCCAAAGCCTTGAAAACAGACCCGAGAGTCACTTTTGATGCCATGATGATGGCTGAAAGAAGAAATTCCACAAGAAGGCTGAAAAGGCGCCTGTCCTATCCATGGTCAAACTTCCCACGAAGGCATGATTGAAAATCTTTCAAAAATATTGCATTTTCAAGGCCTTGAAAGTCCTTGAATTTAGCCAGAATAAAAAATTTCCGTGAGAAAAACTTGAATCTGGCATTGTCCGACATCTGAGGCTATGTCAGACCAAGCGAAACAGTCATGAATGGAGGAACTGACGGCTAGTAGTAAAGTATGCCGTACCTTTAAAAAATATCCTTGCTAAAGCGCACCATGACTGCAGTAGAGGGACTGGATCTGTCCATCATGTGTCTGATTGACATCGCAATCAAATAATCACATGTTAGCTGACGTCACAATCGAAATGACGTAGCTCCTTCACGAAAATCAATAAGTTCGTCGCTAAACTGTACGAATAGTATGTTTTTGGTGAATTTTCAATTTGATAAATATCCTGTTAAATATTTTGAATTTAATTTATCTGGGAGCTGTTGTTGTCATAGGCAGCAACCACTCCAAGTAAAGTTCAAAGTATATAATCGATGTCAATGCCCGTAAAGGTTAGTGGGGAAATGGACGGCAATAGCTAGAAATAGATCGCTTTGTTCTCAAACCAAAAATGGACCCCTTTGTTCTCAAGCCAGAAATGGACCCTAAAAACTCAACACCAAGCTCTCTTCAGCTCCAATGTTAAAGTGCAAAAACAAGAGGATACACAAATGACATGAACCATACGCTAAATGTCGTCATCAACACAGGCCTGCAACATATGCTCAATATTACATGGCCGAACAGAATCTCCAATGAAGATTTATGTCAATAAACAAAAGAAACCTCAATCAGTGATACCTTCAAATCTCGCAAATGGAGGATAACCGGACCTTTCCGGTTTTAGCTATTCCCCGCCCATCTCTAGCTAAGCTTCGCTCCACCCACACCGCGCTCGTGTTGGGATGGATCGATCTTTGAACATCCTGACTATCAATTTCCAAAAGACTACACAGGTAAGTTGTTTAATATTTTGAGACTGGATGCTGTTGCTGCCAAAATATTCAACAGCATGTTTATTAAATAGCAAAGAATTACAAAGCTATACAATTCATACAACGTGTGGAACTATTTCAGATTTGATGACGGTCTATATGGGAACCCTTAATGTAATGCTTGTGACGTCATTATACACGTGCTGAGCTGATTATGACGTCATACGAGGTCAGATGATGGATGGATACTCTAGAAAGGTGAATTGAGATTAAGGCTAATGGACCTTTCCAGAGTAATGACGCCATATTGTTGTTGTTGTTGTTCGTATATCCCTCCTCTTGATAGGAGCACCCACATGTGTGGTTACGTAAACTACAGTTTGATTTATGAACATTATATAATTGTAATTTTAGTCCGCAATTATAGATTAGCTAACTATGTTGTCCGAATACAGTTCAATAATAATAATAACACAAACACTGTTCAGCACCAGAGTGCATGGACAATTATATATAAATAGGCCTACAGTTCTGATTCAGGATATCAGTTCACAGCAGTTACTGTTGATTAATGTTGTTGTGGAAGCTGGTTAAAGAGGAAGCTTCTACCGCAATGCAGGTTGTAAGATAGTTTTCTAGTTATACATTCCAATTCACATAATAATGAGAAGTTGTTAGGTAATAATCCAGCCCTGACTAGACTTGTACAGTCGATAATAAGTTTTACGAGGTGATCTTCTATACTGGAGATATGTTTCCAGGAATTCTCGCCAAGGTGGTCGATGATGGTTTTCTTGAGTAGTGATAAATATTGATTTCTATACTGATGGAGTGCACCACAGTGTAGCAAGAAGTGTTGATAATCTTCAGAACTCAACTGACAGAGACGGCATGTGGGGTTCACAATGTTTTGGTTGAATTTACTTAGTGTTGCTTGTACTAGGTAGGTTCCTGTGCGTTCCATAATCATATAAGCGGCGCGTAGGATAACGTCATAATCATTACGTCATAAATGATTCTATTAGGCTCGTCTTTAACTCTTAATAGCATAACACGTTGTAAGAATTGTATGTTTCTACAATTTAATAAGCATGCTTTTGAATATTTTGAAACTAATTTGACTGGGCGCTATTGCTGCCACAGGAATCGATCGATCCCAACACGAGCGAGGTGTGGGTGGAGCTTAGCTAGAGATGGGCAGGGCATAGCTAAAACTGGAAAGGTCCATTGAGGTCAACGCTAATTGTTTACGCCTCAATTTATTTCTCTCTCAATTCCTCCATTCTTCTTTTAGATCGATGCACAGGATTTATTGACCATCCTAAATGTGATGAATCCTAAAATATCGGCGTTGACAGTGACAGACACCGCCTTATTGGCCAACAACGGTCGGCGGGCGATGCCAAACTACTCACGGCGGGTTGAGATGGATAATATTGACTCTATTTTTATCATTGGCAATTCGAGCTATGTTATTTATAATTATTTGATTGAGTGTCATTTCCCGTGAAAATCCTGCTAAGATTGCAAACAATCTGTGATTTTTATAAGTAGCTATTCTAAGATTTTTGTCATATTAACCCAGACTTCAGGCTCTTGTCAATAAGTGTGGCTTTCTAGAGTATATGAACAGCTCAGACAACCCGATGTGGTGTCCAAAACACATCTTTCTCGGAACAGATTTGCTGAGAGGCTAACGCATTGATTATTGTTTTACTTAGCATGTTTTCCTCTTCTCAACTGTCAACTTCGCCATCCTGTAGTACTTGTTAAGAATTGTTTATTGTTATTAACCATAATTTGAATCCGTAGATATCCCGCTTTTCCTACCCAAAAAGACGAACTGTATAGGCATTTCTCTAAGGATTCTTGGCCTGAGACTACGTCTGCTTTGACGTCGTGTTCCGAATATGTGCCAAATGTTAGTGTAAATTGTCAAGTTTACACCTTAGAGATTAAAGTTTCGTTTTCATTTGATCAGAAACGACCTCTTCTTGGTCAGAGAAAGTCAATGGGTATATTAGACAATAGGTCGTGATACCCCTTAAAGTCAAATAACCCCTTAGAGTCAAGGTCACGTACTTATTGTGTCAGTCATTTTTTGTTTTGGCACAAATGAACTCCCCTTAATCGTACAAGACACACGCGCACCCCTTGGAGCCGTGGGTCTAGGGTACCCCATTTTATAGAAAATTACCAGTTTTCGGTTTTGGTAGAAATGAGCTCCTCTTGATCTATGAAGTTGCAAAAATTATTTTCTCTAAATGGTAGTCAAGATTTGTTTAGTCCGACAGACTTTAACGTTGTCGATATCTGATTCAAGACAAAAAACTTTGCATGCCCATAGATGTGTGGGTCTTCATTTTTATGGGCAATTGGGTATCCTCAAAACAGAACCTACTACCATCGCCCCACCCATTCCAATCCCATCCCAACCAACCCATGTTGGGTAGCTTCGGACACGGGTGTCGGGAATAGCCCTACAAAAGCTATCTTTTCGTATTGGTCATTTTAATAGGACTAATGATGGGTTTCTTTTAATTCTATAAAATTTTTGGGAGTTAAAACGTTTATTTGGGTGTGAATTCCTGTCTATCGGGAAGTGCCTCACAGTTTGTCGAAAGTATTCCCGCCATATGGGATGTATAAGTCTGTTTGGAATGTTTACAAAATCATGCTATAAACTTGATCAGCGTGAAAGATAAAAGGTTTAACAATATGGCTGTAAACAGTACGGATGGGTTTTTTTCTTTACCATGATAAGACTTTGTCAGTTTCTACGCTCAACTGGTCTATGTACTAGGATGATCATTGGGAAAATAATTCATAGCACCGCAGCTTCAATGCTCATATGTCTCTTAATTTCCGTCATAATATCAGAAATGTTCTATGGTCTGATTACATATCGTTGTAAAATTTCTGTTATAGGGCACTGGGGATTGCATTGTGCCGTACCCAATTTATATCATCAGCGGCATCACCCTAGCAAAACTGCTAATCTGAAACTGTTTTGACATTGAAACTGCTCGCATATCTTCTCGCGTCTGTCCAAATATCTATCCGGCAGTTCATGTTCAGTGAAAGCTTGGACCCTGATAATGCTGGTTACTGGGTCAGTACTGGACCAATACCGGGCCAATATGGCCCGGTATTGGTCCAGTACTGGACCAGTAACCTGTACTATCAAGGGATTAGACGTCTGAATTGCCAATTTTCCTCGCCGCTATCTGCTCCATTATAATCCGAGACAGCAGCGATGATAATCATCATAATGTTAAATCAATAGGACATCAAAAGGTGGTAGAGAAGAGTGCTTATCGATTAGGCGAGAGCGGTATGCCTGTATCTGGTTTGGTTTATCTGATTACACATTACCCTGGTGTATGAAACACGCAAATCACGAAATCGGCAAACATATAATTCTGTCCTCCCAATATTTACTACTGGTGCTTAGAGACTAGTCAATTTATTGGAGAAAAAATGGCTTCTCAGACACTCTAACTTTCCTAACTTTCCCAGAGAATTACATCCGGACCCTATGCTTATGTAGAAAATCTCTGAAATGGCATCCCAAAGAGCCTAATTTTCATGATCCCCCCCCCCACACACACACACACACATGCGCACGCACGCACGCACGACCACGCATTCCACCATCCAGTCAGTACGTCACTGTCACTGGTTTGAAATTCAGATACACGGATTTCAGCGATGAGGGAGGTTAATCATTTAGTTGACTTTATGAAGAATATGTGAGAATGTAACAGGTGTTACTGAATATGTAATGTTTTCATGAACCGTTTATAAATTGGTCTATTTCGCCTTTTTCAAAGAAACATCTGACACACTCTGACACAATATCCTTAATTTAGTCAACTACAGCATGTGTATACTTGACTAATTTAACATCCGAGTACAGGTACATATTTATATCAAGAAATTCAAAAGGTGGCCTGTGAGAGCATCTAGATTTCACAATTTTTTCGGTTGCACACCAGCACCCCATAGCTGCTAAGTAATTCACCTTTCAAGCTCAAGTTCAAGTTCATTTATTACACTCAGGTCACATCGTGACATATGAGGAAAAATACATATAAGACATATATAGTGGCGTGATTAACAGTTACATCATAATAATTAAATTAACTATTATTATTATTATTATTATTATTATTATTATTATTATTATTAACTGTAGTAGTAGTAGTAGTAGTAGTAGTAGTAGTAGTAGTAGTAGTAGTAGTAGTAGTAGTAGTAGTAGTAGTAGTAGTAGTAGTTGGTGTTAATATTGTCGCAGTCATCGTCATCTTAGTTCTTGCTGTTGATGTTGATTTTACCTGTTGATAATTATAAATTTTGAATAGAATTAACATTACTTAAATTGTTTGGTTATTTTCTTAATAAAGGCACACAGTTTAGACAAGATCAGAGACAGTTTCCAGAGTATTCATCTATCATCTGACGTCATAAGCGGCGTGTACGATGACATCATAATCATTACATCATAAATGAGTCTATTTGGCCGGTCTTTAGCTCTTAATAGTCTGGCACGTTGTACTAATTGTATGTCTCTACTATTTAACAAACATGCTGTTAAATATTTTGAAACTAATTTGACTGGACGCTGTTGCTGCCATAAGCAGCAACGGCGTTAAGTCAAATTAGTTCCAAAATATTCAATAGCTTACCTACAAATTTGGCCAGGAAAACCAAAATATTGCCTTATTGAATGTCCATTTGTACGCCTAGAGAAGACAATTTGTGAAAATTCATCACTGGAATGACTGGCTTAGTTTTCGAATCAGTTATTGTAGTGACAAATTTTCAAAAATCTTCCTCTCTTGTCATGCAGATGGACATTTCTCAATCATCAAGACCATTTAGAGTCCGATTTTTCCCCGGCTACGCTATGAAAGGGTAATTCTGCGGTACATTTGTCAATTATTCAGACCTCAATTACACCCGTTTTCTAGCTACGATCACATGATAAAAATTTTAACGAACTCTTTAAAAAATGACGGGTGTTCATTTTGAAAACAATGTTGCTATCTTGCTGTTGTTGTCGACAGCAACAACAGCAGTTTACAGTAACATAACTCTCAAAGTCGGCACCACACCGTATCGCAATATAAAAAGATCCATCGTAATTAATAATTTAGCAGTACAGTGGTTGTCTCTGTTGATAGTTAACGCCTCAATTCATTCATTAGTTCAGCGGCCAAGTAGACCAGACAATGTTGTTATTAAGATTCTCGCGCTGATTGACCATCCAAAATTAACACTTTAACACTCGAATTCGTTCTAGAACATTTCAATTTTCTCTTAGAAAATGCCCATTTGGAGACCAAGAGAAGATTCTTTTGGAAAATTTACCACCGGAATGACTGGCTCGGTTATCGAGCCAGTCATTCCGGTGGTAAATTTTCAAAAATAGCGTTCTTGGTTTGCAAATGGACATATTTCAAGACCTCTGCATAATCCGTTTATGGCTGATATGAGTGTTAACGAATTAGTACTATATGCCTAAATATGATTAATCCCGAAGACGCTGTACTGTTTGTTGACAGCGACAGACACAAACTTATTGATCAAAGGGGAGGGGTGTGTTGGTGTCGGATAAGAGATGCCACGCCAATCACTGGTATTGGAGATGGACAGCGTTGAGTCATTGTCTATTTTACCAGTGGAAGTATTTCTACAATTCGCGCGATCATTCGATGGAAACATTTCCATAATGTTAGTAGATTGATGTTCAGCGAATATAGACGACGCGGATATTAATCTTGTTTATATTTCAATGGAGGAAATGGACAGACCCGATCTGTCAGGCTAATATCTGACGTCACATAGCGGACGAATTTTTTAAGAAGTTATAATTTAATAAGCATTCTGTTGAATATTTTGAAACTAATTTGTCTGAGATCTGTTGCTGCCAGTCAAATCAGTTTCAAAAACTTCAACCGCTTAGGCCCTACCTAGGAATTCTGGGAACTTAGGTTTAAAAGTATATTTATTGATCCCAACAAGCATACAAACTGGGTGGAGATGAGCTAGATATGGGCGTGGCAAGCTTTTTCCTTACAAATCGTGCGATCGCTGATCAGCGATCATTCGCTGACAGCATTTCCAATAACGTTATTAGATTG
The DNA here is from genome assembly GCA_034401795.1 of Chaetoderma sp. LZ-2023a. Lineage (NCBI taxonomy): Eukaryota > Metazoa > Mollusca > Caudofoveata > Chaetodermatida > Chaetodermatidae > Chaetoderma > Chaetoderma sp. LZ-2023a. The sequence goes on along the minus strand of CM067370.1, from coordinate 182,547,749 downwards.
ATGTTCAGCCCATTTTAGACGGACGGCGTGGATATTAATCTTGTTTATTTTTGGATTGAGGGAATTTCCAGTGAAGACTCTAGATGGTTGGCAAACAGATTGTGCTTATATAGTTTTGTATCTATTCTAAGCGAACGTTGTTGTTTTTTCTAGTAATTAGGCGGTAAAATGGAATTATCATAATTTGCACTCAATCTTTAACATAGGTTGTATTGTTTTCACCCAACTTCCTAATGCATAACCAATGAAATCTTGTACATCTTATTAAACAAATTTCAAATTCGTTTTGGTATAAGAAATACTGTGTGTTATAATTTGACTGGAAAATGTTATTCCCAAAGAAAACCCATCTACAAGATGTTACTGTTATTCAAAATTCTAAATTCTGCCATTTCTGCTGGGATATATAAACATATCTAATCACAGATGGCCATGTGTATGTCTGTGCGTTGAAAAGCTGTGATTATGTATAAAGATCAGCAGCTATTGTAGAATACTTTGTAAAAAGACGATTGTTGTTTTGTGTGTATCTACCAAGTTAACTAACAATGCATATGTTGAGTGGAAATGTGTATGGGAATTGTATTAAATAAGACAGTTCAATATTGTGGTATACACTGATTAGTATATACAAGTTCCGTGCAGTAATAATGGTATTATTCTAGCAACACAGCTTTATTTGAAATGTAGGCGTAATTTTCACTAAATGATTTGGAGAATCTATGACAGTACGAGCCAAAATTAGGTGAGTATGATCAAGTGAACGATTGATTTGACAGGCAAAGATGGCTTCAGATAGGGGAGGGCAGGAATAGTTCAGACAGAGGGATGATTCTGACATCCGACTACAACCCAAACCGTGCATGATATAAACTCCGTGATTGGCTGAAAACATTCCTAACAACCATTCCTAAATTCCACATTGTAAAAGACCTGGAATGTGGCAGATGTTCGTGTAGGTATACACGTTTTCTCGTTGTTCCTATGAGTAATACATGCCCAAGGCATAACACTGCGTATATTAATGGTCATAGTTGTGTGCTTTATATAAACCTACCTTGTGGGTAGACCAGCATCGTATGGACAGAGGGAGTATCCGCAGTCTGGACAGCCACTTCTAATGCCAAAAACTCATGTGTTCTGAACTCCATCTGGACAAACCTACTCCCTGGATGTCCAGGCCATCTCTACTAAAAATTTATGTTTCTTTCTGACTTACCATTCGGTGACTGAACATACTATTCTGACTATTAATTGTCCACTAATATTTCTGTACTTTTTCTGTAATTTTTCTATAATTAAAATATTTATTTTGAGTCAAGAAGGAATTCTGTTTGGAAGCAGGCTATTTCTTAGCATGTCCAAAATATTCTCACCATGTGTTGGTTCAGACAGTTTAGGGGCTTACAAAAAACCCTTGCATATGTACTGGCCCTTATTAAAGACAGAAGCTTGATATCATACTTGTATACATCCAAGATGTTAAGCTTTACCGGGATAGAATTTTAAACTGCATTAACTCAATTGAGTAATTACTAAGATAATTTTTGTGAAAACTGTCGGAATCATTGCCGCTCTATGCATAGAGAAAAATATCTGCTTCTCGTAAATGAAAGTGGGGCTTACAAGTCTATCATCAATCAATGTAAATGTCATTACCAGAAACCAATGTTGGATATTATCTCGTGATTGAACTGTAATGAACATTTAACACCCTTCATTATTAGAACGGGGCATAACAGAAAGGACGAATACATAATTGGGGAGTTGACCAAATCACTTCATCACAACATATTAGACTGGGAGGCAAATACACTCGTATATAATGAATACAGCTGGCATTAGTCGATAGCTGCCCCTCCTGTGCAGTAATTAGCTAACTACCAGTGATCAAGTTTTGAAGATTAGTCTTCAATGAGCAATATATTTCACAAAAAGATGTTAGAATCGTGTCTAATGAGCCACAGAAAAGACGAAGCTATTTGAATAAAAATGCCCTTGGGAATTTAGATAATTGTCAACATACCATCATCCCAGTTTCGACAGACTGAGTGCTGACTGTTGCACAGTTACTGCCATGAGTCACTGGAGATTGATGGGATATCACATACACATGTGAGTGTAATATTTTGATGCTATTCCATACAAAGTTTTACTCATCAGGAGCAGCAACAACCATGATAACGCAGGTTACTGGGAGTATTGGTCCTGTATCAGACTAGTAACCTGCGTCATGAGTGAGGTTTGCAATACAGTTAGAGCCAGTACTGACCCTGAAACTGCTCGGCTGGTCCAAATAATTTTAGCGTACACGGTCATATTAGTCTTGGATTACACATCTGCATGATAAGAATTCTCGCCGCAGTCGGTTCCATTATAATCAAAGAAATAACGATGATAATTGTCATAATGTTAAATCAATATCACATCAGAACACGGTGTAGAAAACTATGTATTAATTAGACTACTGTGGACTATCAGGTTCCCGATAACATGTTGCATTTGTTGTAGGACATAGTGATTCACAAAAATGTAGGAACTTGTTTGTGTATGCTTTAGTAATTATGTTGCACTAAGATGTTACTATATTAAGGTGTGTAGTTAGGATCGACCGGGCGGGTACCGGCCGTCCCAGCCAAGCTGGGTACGCGCCGCCCGTCCTGGATTCATTCCCTGAACACGCCCCCCCCCCTCCCCCCATGAATAGAGCCATAAGCGTATATGGGCCTATGAGAGATCGCGTTATAAAAACGACTAAGTTCATTAAAGCGCATAGTGCGCATGCGCAAGCTTAGATGCTATTTTTGATAGGGCACGTAGTTTACGACCAAGATGGGATGACGCTTTTAGTGTACCGAAATGGTGCCTTGTAATCCTTTTTAATTACTTGTTCACGCCGAATCTGGCATTAATCAAGACCAGAATTCGACGGGCCTTTCAAATCTGTAACCCATTACAAAATTGGTTAAGAAATGGCTGAGTTATCCACAGAAAACACTTCTTGATTATCTTCAAAATATTGCTGTGACATCATAACCACGTGGACGCAGAACTTCTAGGATGTTCTAGAACATTCGACCGCGTTATTATCAGCTACGCGCTGATTGGCTGTTGCTCGAATGATGATTGGTTGGAGCCTGCGCCTGTGACGTCACGAGTAGTATAAAAGGAGACACGATCCTGAGATCGAGAGCATCCTTGGCCAGGGGCCGATCAGGTTGGACCTGTGACAGCTACTACCAGCACGACAGGCATTACGCATATTACGTCGCTTTCTGTCAGTTTTTCTCCCGTAGCTAGCAGTTATCCAACACACCGCACTAAAACAATTTTGTAACTCTCGTCTTGCGGGAGCAATTTGGAACTTTCTAGTTATTGTTCACGAATATCAAGAGCTACTTCGGAACACGAACTTGCGTTGATGCCTTTACGGCCCGAAAATGTGATTCTACAGATGTAGAGGCAGCGATGTTCTTTGGTGGATGACTCGCCGGATCTGCCAGCCACGCCAAAAAGTGGTTATTTAACCGTCCCCGCACTGATGTCGTGCAGGTTCTAACTTTCGACTGCAGCAAGTAAACTTTGCCCAGTATGTCTTCAGAGCTGGCTGACGTACCCAGCACCATTAAGCTTTGTTTTGTATCTTCATCTGCATCTAACAACCCCCGCTTGTGATCGGGTTGTTGTCAACTTCCATCCATACCATCGGTGTACGGGAACTTTCTTCACAGCAGCAGTGCTATTGTATCTCTTACTGACTACTCGTTAGGCATTCTACATTGTGATTACAGTCATGAGTTCGATCCGCTCCCGTCATGAGCAGCTTGCGGGAATCCTGTTTGCGGGAACCAACCTGCGGGAACTTTCCAGCTTCCTGAGAATGCATCAACTCACGTCAACCAAGAAATGACGCATCAATTTCAGTAACACGATAGCCAAACTTAAGAATGGCTACCGAGCATTCAAGTAACTATACGTAACATTTTTATTATTCCGTTACTTATATTTCTGATAATTATATTGTATCCGTATAAACGGTCCCGATAGGTGCGGTTAGTGAAAACACCTTACAGAAAATGATAATAACTATAAACATATACAGAAATTATAACTAGCGGCCCTAAGACCGTTACGGTACCGTAACGGTCTTAGGGCCGCTAGTTATAATTTCTGTATATGTTTATAGTTATTATCATTTTCTGTACGGTGTTTTCACTAACCGCACCTAGTAGGTTCGTTAACCTGTACTAAAGATATATAATTCTGATCATTTTTACACTGTATTGATTGTTCTGGATATATATATATATATATATATATATATATATATATATATATATATATATATATATATATATATATATATATATATATATATATGGCCAGTGACCATCAGTTCATATGTTTTGTTTATTTATAGAAAATATAGGACTGCAGTGCACGTAGGAAACACTATACAGCAACATTTATATATGCAGCACTTTCTCCTGCCACCAACAATTTTTCACTGAGGTCGCTGTCCATGCTATAACTCTGTTTAGCTCGGCATGCTACAGACTAAAACCTTTTCTATTCAGCTCAATAGGATAGGTTTAATATGACTAGAGACATTTTCTTCGTTAGGAAATCTGTAGTATCCTCGTCTCTTCCGGTAGTGCGTTAATTTAGCCCTGCACTCCGGCAAGATTCATATCTCTAAGATATTGTCTCTCTTCATGTTCCACTCAGCCTTGTGGCGTCTTAATTGTTTGGATGTCCCTATCCGCACCATGGGCTGATCCGACCCTGGGAAACTGTTGGGGTTTCCGAACAGTGATGGCCAAGGTGTGGTGTCACATACATTCCCTCCGTATCTTCAGATATTTTGTAGTTAGCACTTTTGCCAATGTAGGAAAGCACTGTGAAAACATATCTTAATTATTATTTTATTTGCTGAACAATCCTCCCGCACCGCAGTGCAAAACTGGGCAACTTGTACATAAACCTAACGACAGGTTAAACGGTTAGTTCCATAGGACCCGGTGACGGGCAATAAGTATCCCCACCGAATTCCATAAAAAATGTCTGGGCATGATATTTAGATCTGCCACGCCCTCACGGGAAGGACATTTACGGTGGGTATTCGTCTCTCTTACCCCCACCATAACGATAGATCAGTTGCCTAAAATGCTTTTTATGAAAAGTAACCAGTGTCCTGTGACGTTTTATGTGGTTACGGAGCGAGATGTCCGGATTCTTATCCAGTTCGGAGACCTTACTAAGTAACATGTATGAGCGCTGTCTTCAGTATTGATGTCTTAGGACATCCGTTCTCAATGACAGCCGTGTCTAACAGCTAGGTAGACACCCGCCATTTGCGGCCTAAAATAGTTCTTGTCTCTAAAAACTAAAAGCTAGCTAAGCAGAGCAGAAGGCCCGCATAAATAAAGCGGCAACTACTAATTCAGCATACTAAGAATTACATAAGACGGTGACGTGGGAATCCCTCGGGAACCGTTCATCCCGTCTTCACCTAAAACAGTACGCAACCGTATAGTCATAATCTCACTAGGTATGGTCTTTTCTTTTTCAAGTATTTTGGTTAAATATTAGAGTGGGCCCATTTTTGCCTACTACTCTTCTCCCGCTTTAAGCAGTGGCAACATTTTCCCGTGACGGAGGCCCGCGCGAGGCACTTGCCTCTCGCAAGGATTCAGCAATGACGGTCCACGCGAGGATAATACTCCTCACCAAAACTAGCACTAGGAGTAGTGCCCGCGTGAGGCACATAATTTTTCGTCACTACAGAGATAATTTTCTTTCCTTTCAGCTTAGAGGTATAATAGCTTATATTAAGTTAATTAGTTGAGTCTCGTGTACGGGAGCCTCCCTTGCGGGGATACCTCTGCGGATCTACGAGTCTGTGTGGTACCGCCGGGAGCCCCATGTTTAAAAGTTCATCCGGCTGTCTCTATGTCTTGTATTTTCGTATGCTCATTAGTTTTATCTAGCATACTCGACAGTCTGTTTAGGTAAAATCATTGTATAGACTTATTTTAATTAGGTCACCAAAAATCAAATCTTGTAAGTCCATAGATCACGAAATTGCTATGGACAGGCATACTGGTGACACAAACTCTTGGGATGAGACCATTGTATTTAATGTTCGCGACGATGGTCGCACGGCCCCACCGGAACGATTGAGTTCCATCGGCCTTAGGAGCCGGTCTTTGTTACCCGTATGGCAGTCTCATACAGGATCCGCCGCCCCCCCCCCCCCCCCCCCCCGAGACCGGAAGCTAACCAGCGTCATCATTCGTCATGCACTTGCGGCACGGCGAGTCGACATCATACACCGGAACGGCCCGCCACTACCTCGCAAGCTACAGGTGTAAGTATTTTGGGATGAATGTCAGATACACTGTTCCAGCATCCTATGTTTAAATTTCAGGATGATAATTTTGTGGCACATTGGTATATTAAACTTCTGAACCCTGATTGCCATACAGTTAAGCGGTTGAATATTTTTTGATGGAACTATGAATGATTAAATGAATGAATGAATGAGAGTTGCTTATTTTGAGAACTGTGTTCAAAGCGTACCTTCAGACAGTCGCAATATGAAGCGCAATCAACTGTATTCTATTTCAGCAAATAATTTAGCAACTTGTGCTTATTAATTAACATACTTATCATAATATACCGCCTCGTTATCTCAGTGTAGGCCAACCCACCATACTCGATGCGTAAACTTATTGACCTGACTAAATATGATTATACTTGAAGATGTTGTAGGCCACTATTTATAGACAATGATAGAAACTTATTGACTTAACGGATGGCAGACTCGCGGAGATATGGCAGGCTATGGTCTACAACTAGCGGGACCACTCTGGCAGCAGTTCCATTACGTGTGTGAATAAATGACCAAGAAAAATAAATAAGAAGATGGTATTAATTTCGTTTATATTCGGATGAATGGAATTCCCGGTGAAGATGCTGCTAAGATCATTAACAAACAGTCTGTGTTCTATCTATTCAGCAACGAAGATAGCATCTTTCTATTACTGTAGACGTCGGGAATGTACATAGTGTTTGCTGGACTGAATTTTACTCTATCTGAAGGCCTACGAAAGGAGTATATCTGGTAAGAGGTTATTCATACGCTAATATTCATACGTATGCAAACACAGTCTATAGATGGGACTGTAGGCCTATGAGTCATCAAAAGGTGGTCACTAAAGACAGGTTATGCCTTACCCCTCGATGTAACCATTTAATGAACAACCCAGACAAAACAACGACCCCTATAGCGGTCTTGACCAATATCTATTTTACAGGCCAAGAGAAAAATATTTTTGAAAATTTACCACAGGAATGCCTGGCTTGGTTACCATTCTTTCCCTAAGAATTTGTTTGAAGATTATATTGGAGAAAAAAATATTTCCTGCATTTGAAAGGGTGGGAAGGAAACTGGGACTGGCGTTTAATTGTTATCACCATCGTGATTTTTTTAAATAGCCCTAAGTTTGGTTGCTGATTTAAAAAAAATCACGAATGTGATAACAATTAAACGCCAGTCCCAGTTTCCTTCCCACCCTTTAAAATGCAGGAAATATTTTTTTCTCCAATAAAATCTTCAAACAAATTCTTAGGAAAGAATTCGTAAAATATAATAATTTAACCACCAACTGAATGTCCATATTTAGGCCTCAGAAATGAAGGTGACGCCATCTGAGAGCATCTAGATTTCAAAATTTTCCGGGTCAGGACCCCAGAACCCCCGTTTAGTTTGGAGTTTATATTGTCAGGCCAATCAGAAACTGTTTCCGCCGCCAATGACAATAAAGAAAGATCTGATGATGCAGCTTGTTGGGCCGGGACTGGACCAATACCAGTACCAAGTACCCATTACAGGCCCAGTAACATGTGCTCTCAGGGCCATGGTCGGTGATTGATTATCTGTGAAGGTCTACATCAGTAATATTCTTAACTTGGATGTGCATTTAATCAGGGTTAATTCCTTTCCAGACTATTTCAACACAGTTAATATTAATGTTAGACCGTAGACGAACTGCAAAAAAAGGAAAATGCAAGAACTATTTGTTTGAATATTTTGAAGGCAAATTGACTGGAGCTGTTTCTGGCAGCAACAGCTCCTGTCAAATTACCTTCAACGTATTCAATATCTCGTGCATAGTTAGCTGCAAATTGAGATTCTGGGAATTCAGAGTTCAAAGGGTTACCAATCACATAGATATGAGTGGGGTATATTCTGTGTCCGTTGTCATTGATCAAGGATAGCATTAACATCAGTAACTGTATGGTGTTTCCGGGTGCAAACTAACAGATAAATATAGCCTACCAAAGCGTTATTATATTTAAAACGGTTCTATATTCGGAAGGATAGATGCAAACTAGCTCATCATCTACGAGTGGTGGTCTAGATATGTATATTGGTATTTTCATCAAATACTCATATGGCAAAATAGTGCAAGAATGTTTTCCTACTGAAGGACAGACAGGCATTGTGTGCACTGTGCAGCCGATTTAAGTCATTGACTTGTCCTTCCGGTATGGAGACATGAAACCATGACAATTATGTTAAAGATGTCATGCTGTCATTAATCTCATACCCCGATACCGCAGGTTAGTGACATTATAATGCCGGGCCTAAGTGGCTCCGTGTTGTACCAGTAGCGGCCCAGTAATCTGCGTTATAACAAATCATGCTGGTCAATGGAGAAGCATACTAGAGAGGGAAAATATAATTCAGATAGACAAAGTCATTTGCCTTTCGTAAATGAAGAGTAGTCTATAATCACGCAATAGACAAGTTTTCATCATAAATCAATAATGATTATTATCAATGTCACCACCTTAGTTCTTAGAAATGTGACATAATATATAGAACTAGCACATGATTGAGAAGTTAGGTCTGCTGTGACTTTCATCTCACAGTGGTATTAGTATAAGTGGGTCATCATTCCATAGCAGCAGGATCAAATTCTATTTTGCGACATCCATTTCACAGTGGCATTATTAGTAATGGGTCAGCATGCCAGAGAGCCATGAATCAAACTCCCCATTGTGAATTCCTTCTCACAGTGTCATTGGTATTATTTGGTCAAAGAACCGTGATCCACTTCAAGCAAACAATGCAGTGAACTTCTCATAAGATAAAGCATCACAGAAATGGAAATATATTATCAAAAATCAATGATCGTTAGGATATGACTCCTATCTACTAAACGATATATCCCAGCTCCGAAACAGTATATAACAGATATATATATGTATATCCATACGTATGGAAACATACTTGCTCATATCCGAAATGTCTACCAAATACACTCGTATCTAAGGAATACTATAAGACCGTAACCAGTTGCATAACTACTAAATGGCATCAAGATAGTAATTGAATGGACACATCTTTCCAAAAGCTCTGAAATCATGTAGTTTAATATGGGGAGAACAGGTTCAGGACTCTACTTTCCAAATGGTACGGTGCATGCTATGACATGTCTGGTTGGCTGACATCTTCAGTAATCAGTCTTATAGGATGTCCTGTAATAGACTGGTGTGTGCCAGTATTTACAAGAAATATGTTCAGACAGGCGATTGATTTCAATACACACTACCTATGTGTGCCTTCATTTTTATACAGTATGTGCATTGGAGTAACATCGGACAGAACTTCCTGTATGTTTTTGGACATGTTTTGAGCTGCATTCCTTTCATTGACATTCTCCAATTTTATTACTATTATTTTTTTGGGAGTGAAAATGATCAATTGAGTGCGAATTTGAGTCCATCTGGAAGAGTGCCGTCTGTTTGTCTAAAGGATCTGCACCAATGGGGACATTCGAGACAGTTTGGGACGTTTACAAATCATGCTATATACTGATCTCTGCTCAACTGATTATGTACTAGGATTATCATTGTGAAAATAAACCATACCAACACCGCCGCCTAACACCCCCCCCCCCCACCCACCTACCCACACCACCACCCCAGCCACCTCCTATCGACTAGTAGAAGTCCATTGAGCTCAAATGCTCATATGTCCCTTTTAATTTCTGTCACAATATCATAAATGTTCTGTGGTCTGATTATCTATCGTTGGAAAATCTCCTTTATGGGGCTATGGGGAGAAACTTGTGAGTGTATTGTGTCAATCCCAATCTATATCAACAGTGGCTGTACCCTAGCTGAACTGCTAAGCCGATTATGTATTAACATTTAGTCCCTCACGTATGTCCAAATATCTATCAGGCAGCTTATGGTCAGAGAGAAGCTTGGACTCTGATAACGCTGGTTACTGGGTAGGTACTGGCTCGATATGGCCCGGTATTGGTCCAGTACTGGCCTAGTAATCTGTGTTATCAAGGGACAAGATGTCTGAATTGTCAATCTACATCGTCACTTTCCATTCCATTATAATCCGAGACAGCAGCGATGATAATCATCATAATGTTAAATCAATATGGCATTAAAAGGTGGTAGAGAAAAGTGCTTATCGATTAGGCGAGAGCGGTATGCCTATATCTGGTTTGGTTTATCTGATTACACATTACCCTGTTGCAGGAAACCTGTAAATTGGGAATTTGGAGACATCATGGTGTTCTTTGGAAACTGGGTTGCCATAGACTAATACAGTGTTAGACTCATATCGTGCGCCCATGCTGGCAAATTGGTACCTATTTCGTACAGTGAGTGTATGAAATAAGTGCTAGTATTGGCACGCATTTCTCTTCTCATTGGTGTTAATCATTAACTTTATGATAGCCTCATCAAGCTCCATTCCGTTTTCTTCGTAGTCAGGACAATCTACGAAGAAATTCACCTTTACAGCAAAGCGGCGTGAATGATGACGTCATAATCATTACTAAATGATTATATTTGGCCCGTCTTTAAATCTTAATAGTCCGACACGTTGTACGAATTGCATGTCTCTACTATTTAATAAACATGCTGTTGAATATTTTGGAACTAATCTGACTGGACGCTAGGCAGCAACAGCACCCAGTTAAATTAGTTGCAAAATATTCAATAGCTTACCTGTAGGCCTGTAGTTTTCTGGAAAGTGATAGTCAGGGAGTTCAGAGATCGATCGATCCCAACATGAGCGATGTGTTGGTGGAGATTAGCTAGAGATGAGCGGGGCATAGCTAAAAAGGGTTCATGTCTGTTGCTTCTGCTACTTTGCAGGTATCACAGTTTCTATGTATCCGTTCAGATACCGCTCCATGAGTCCATCTTATGCCATTCCTATTTTGTCCTAGCCAATAACACGATATAGCCTTTAGTACAACCCATGAAAAAGCAGGTTACTGGGCCAGTACTAGACCAATCGTGGATAGTATTGGCGCAGTGCATGCCCAGTATCCTGCATTATCAGAGTAAAATAACTATATATCGATGTATCGTATGTCTCGATATTGAAAAAAGCCTTGATGTGTCTTGTGGCATGGGCCATGGCAGATTGGTAATAATGTTATTGAAAAAATATTTTAAAATTCCTTTGATTGGATGCTGTTGCTACGTAAGGCAGCAACAGCATCCAATCAGAGTAATTTAAAAATAATCACCATGTATAAATTGCTGATTTGTCTAAATCATATCGTCAATATCTCGATTTTCTCAAGCCCCGATCGAGCCAGTCATTTCAGTGGTAAATTTAAAAAATAGCCTTCTCTTGTTCTTCAAATGGACATCCCTCAGGATAAATGTAGAGAGCAGTTTTGGCCGGCAACACCACAGAATTGTTAAAATGGTAATTCTGTGGTACATTTGGCAATTATTAAGACGCCAATTACTCTCGTTATCAAAGCTACGAGTAGGTGCGAACATTTTTTATGAACTCTCTGAAGATGATGGGTGTTCTTTTTGAAAACAATGTTGCTGCTGCAGAGTGCAACAGTATACAGTAACATCAGTCTCAAAATGGACACCACGCCGTGTAACCGAACATAAAGACACCAAATTGCATCTTAACTAATAATTTAGCGGTACAGTGGTTATCTCAGTTGATCTTTAACGACTCATTATTCATTCATTCATTCATTCATTCATTCATTAGCTCAGCGTCCAAGCAGACGACACAGCGCTAACACTGTAACACTCATATCAGCCTAAAATGGCTTCTGCAGTGGTTTTGAGAAATGCCCATTTGCAGACCAAGAGAAGACTATTTTTGAAAATTTACCACTGGAATGACTGGCTCGATATCCGAGCCAGTCATTCCAGTGGTAAATTTTCAAAAATAGTCTTCTCTTGTTCTGCAAATGGATATTTTCTATGAGAAAATTTAATTTTTCTTGAACAAACTCGAGTGTTAAAGGGTTTAGACTCTTGCGTTGATCGACCATCCGAAATTCGACAGTCTTAATATTGTATTCCGAAATATGATTAATCCCGAAGACACCAAGACACCGAACTGTTTGTTGACAGCGACAGACACAAGCTTATTGTCCAAATGGGAGGGGTGTATGAGTCTCCGATAAGAGATGCCACACCTCTCGCTGGTATTGGAGATGGACAGCGTTGAGTCATTGTCTATTTTACCACTGGAAGTATTTCTACAATTTGAGCGATCATTAGATGGAAACAATTCCATACTGTTATTAGATTGATCATGTTCAGCAAAGACGCGGATATTCATCTTGTTTGTATATGGATTGAGGAAATTGGGGATTCGAACTGTCACTCAAAGTGTCTGACGTCATAATAAAAATTTGTCACTCGTTATCTGATAGCACAATCAAATTGGCATAGCTCCATCACAACAGCCGAAATGATTGTCACGAAAGTGTACAAATTGTGTGCTTTTGATGAATTTAATAAACATTATGTTGAATATTTTGAAACTAATTTGTCTGGAGACGCGCTGCCATAGGTAGCAATAGTTCCCAGTCAAATTAGTTTCAAAATATTCAACCACTGACCTGTATAATTATCTTGAAATCCGGGAATTCTGGGTTCAAAGTATATTTGTTGATACAAACGAGAGTCCAAAGTAGGCGAAGCTGAGCTAGATATGGGCGTGGCATAACTAGAAACGGACATCTCCATTATGCGGAATCATCAGCATTAGTTCTATGAACCCTGTCATTGACGACGCACTGGTACTAGGACCATTCATCATCTGGAATGTAATTATTGGTTGTGGTATGCAATGACTCATTATTACATCCGCCAAGGTATACACGTTTCTTGCGATAATAATGGTGTTCCTCTCGCAACTCGATTAATGTAGGCCTAACTGATGTGGAGAATCTATGACAACATGAGCCAAGATTACGTGAGTATGATACCGCGTATGATTATCATACACGTGATCATATTCATCTAATCTTGGCGCATAGTGTCATAAATATGATTAATTGGAAAGGCAAGACTGGCTTGAGTGATAGACAGAAATATTTGCTTCTCGTAAATAAAATGTACTCTATCATTATGCAATGAAGAAGAGCTTCATCGGAAATCAATGTTGCTTATTATCTATCGATTGAACAGCAAAGAACATTTCATCACCGCCATTCTTAGGAGGTGACATAACAGAAAAAGTAATACATAATGGTCCTTTCCAGTTTTAGCTATGTCCAGGCATATATTTATTGATACCGATGAGCCTCCAAAGTAGGCGGTGCTGGGCTAGATATGGGCGTGGCATAACTAGAAGCGGGCATCTCCATTTCTAGCGCGATCATTCGCGGACAACATTTCCAATAATGTTATTAGATTGATGCTTAGCACATTTTAGATATACGGTGTGGGTATTAATCATGTTTATATTTGGATTGAGTGAATCTCCAGTAAAGACTCTAGCTCGTTGGCAAACAGGATCTTGTTATATAATTTTGTATCGATTCTAAGCGAATGTTGTTTTTCTGTTAACCCTTTAAGATGGCTTCTGCTGTGGTCCTGAGAAATGTTCATTTCCTGAAATGGACATTGTCTATAATAAACATTTTGAAATTTTCTTGAACAGATTTAAGGATTAACGAGTTAAGCAGACTGACGGTAAACTGTGATCATAATCTGCACTCAATCTTCAATATAGTCTATATTGTTTTCACCTGACTTCCCGTTGCACAAGCAAGCGAAATTGCATCCTTATTATTAACACCACATGTCTCGACAAATTCACCTTGATATACACAAATATACAATTCGTACAACGTATTGGACTATTAATCGTTAAAGACGGACTATTTCGAATCATTCATGACGTTATGATTATGACGTCAGCATATACGTCACTTAGTTGATTATGACGTCATACGATGGATGGATAAACTGGAGAGGTGAATTGGGGAGGTGACCAAATCACCCCATCACGCCCTATAAGTATGCAAGGCAAATTTATACACTCGCATATAGGGAACACCATTGGGCATTACTCAATAGCTTCTCCTCCCCTGTAGTAGCTAGCTAACTGGCACTGGTCAAGAATAGTATTCAATGACCAATAGATCCAACCGCCAAATACATCCACTAAAAATGGTGAAATCATATGTGTAATGAGTCGCAGAAAGGTGGAAGTAAGTTAAATACCAATGGCCATGGAATTGAGAATTGTCATCATCCCAGTTTCTACAAACTGAGTGCTGACCGTTGTACAATTACTGTTATGAGTCACTGGGGGATTGATGGGCTATCACATATACATGTGAGTGCAACATTATGATGCTATTCCATACATAATTTTATTCAGTGGCAGTAACGAGTCTGATAACGCATGTTGCTGGGCCCGTAGGACAACTGGGCTAATACTAGTCCATATTGGTCCAGTGTCGTGCCAGTAACATGCATTATCAGGAATGTCTGCAATATAGTTACTACTTAAGGCAGCAACAGCATCCAATCAGAGTAATTTAAAAATAATCAACATGTACATGTCGTAACTTGCTGATTTGTCTAGATGATATATCTCAAATCCCGATCGATGGAGCCAGTAATTCCAGTGGTAAATGAAAAATATAATCTTCTCTTGGTCTTCAAAAGGACATCCCTCAAAACCAAAGTAGAGAACAGCTTTGGCCGGCAACACTACAAAATTGTTGAAACGGCAATTCTGTGATACATTTGTCAATTATTAAGACGTCAATTATATTACTCTCTTTAACAAGCTACGATGAGATGCTGAATTTTTTTAATAATGCTGCTAATGTGACGCCAATAGTATACAGTAACATCAATCTCAAAATTGACACCACGCCGTGTACCAGAACAAAGAGACATAATTACATCCTAACTAATAAGATAGCAGAGCTGTGGTTGTCTCCATTGATCGTTAACGCCTCAATTCATTCATTAGCTCAGCTTCAACCAGACGAGATAGTGTTGCTATTAAGACTCTCTCGCTGATAGCCCATTCGAAATTCGACAGTCTTTTATTGTATTCCGAAATATTATTAATCCTGGAGACACTGGACTGTTTGTTGACAGCTACAGACACAGACTTATTGACCAAAGGGTAAAGGGTGTATGGGTGTAGGATAAGAGATGGTGCACCGCTCACGGGTATTGGAGATAGACAGCGTTGAGTCATTGTCTATTTTACCACTGGACGTATTTCTACAATTCACGCGATCATTCGATGGCAACATTTCCATAATGTTATTAGAATGATGTTCAGCTAATTTTATATAGAAGACACATATATTAATCTTGTTTATATTTGGATAGAGGGGATGGTGTATCCGAACTGTTACTCAAAAATGCCTGACATCATAATCAAAATATGCCACTTGTTATTTGACGCCGCAATCAAATTGACATAACCCCATCACGAATTGTGTGCCTTTAATGAATTTAACAAACATTATTTTGAATATTATGAAACTAATTTTTCTGGGAGATGCGCCGCCATAGGCAGCAACAGTTCCCAGTCAAATTAGTTTCAAAATAGTCAACCACTTACCTGTATTACCTTGAAATTCCAGTAACTCAGGGTTCAAAGTATGTTTATTGATACCAACGACCGCATAGTGGGCGAAGCGTAGCCAGATATGGGCGTGGCATAGAAATGGACCCTTCCATTCTATTTCCTTACAACTGGCGCGATCATTCGCTGGCAACGTTTCCAATAAAGTTAGTAGATTGATGTTCAGCATAATTTAGATGGACGGCGTGGGTATTAATCTTGTTTATATTTGGATTGAGGGGATTTCCAGTAAAGACTCTAGCTCGTTGGCAAACAGGATGTTGTTATATAATTTTGTATCTATTCTAAGCGAATGTTGTTTTTCTGTTAACCCTTTAAAATGGCTTCTGCTGTGGTCCTGAGAAATGTTCATTTCCTGAAATGGACACTGTCTATAATAAACATTTTGAAATTTTCTTGAACAGATTTGAAGATTAACGAGTTAAGTAGACTGACGGTAAACTGTTATCATAATCTGCACTCAATCTACAATATAGCCAATGTTGATTTCACCTGACTTCCTGTTGCACAAGAAAGCGAAATCGCATCCTTATTAATTAACTCCACATGTCTCGACAAATTCACTTTGACATAAGAAAATACTATTTTGAATATTTTGGTTTAAACAGAATTTATTTTTCATCGAATGGAAGCACGATAAGACATGTGTCTTATGACCGTGTCTCCCATACAAGTAAACACATACGCAATAAATACGTCAAGATGACCGAACTTATTATAAAAATATATCTACATACAAATTTAAAATGCAAACAGATATATGTGGAATATGTTACAATGTTGACATAAAGTATTTTTTTTACAAATTTACTAGCTGTATGGTATGTCCTTATCACAAACTTATTCTTGCTGCTATGACGCGTGCGAGAGAATATTTTGAAGGTAAATTGACTGCAAATGATGCTTCCACAAAATTCTAAATTCTGCCATTTCTGCTAGGGTATCCAACATGGCAACGTACGTGTACATTTATGGGTTGAAAATGCAGTGCTTATTATAAGATCAGTTATTTTAGAAACACTTGGCACTTCGCGTAACTTCAAGTTTACTAATAATATACATATTTTATGAGTGGAAAAGTGTATGGACATTGTGCTAAATAAAACAGTTCTACGTATATACTGGCGTACAATTTTCTGAGATAATAATGGTATTCCCCTAGCTACTCGACTCGATCTATAATGTAGGCATAACTGATGTGGAGAATCTTTGGCAGCATGAGCCGAGATTAGGTGAGCATGATCACACGTATGATTATCATACACGTGATCATATTCATCTAATCTTGGCTCATGGTGTCATAACTATAATTGATTGGAGAGGCAAAACTGGCTTGAGATATAGACAGATATTTTGCTTCTCGTAAATAAAACAGTCTATCATTATGCAACGAAAAAACCTTCATCGGAAATCAATCTTGCTTATTCTCTACGGATTGATCCGCAAAGAACATTTCATCACCCTCGACGTAATGGACCTTTCCAACTGTAGCTATGTCCAGCCCATCTCTATCTAAGCTCCACCCATACCACGCTCGTGTTGGGATCAATCGATCTCTGAACTCCCCGATTATCAATTTACAGAAACATAAGGAAAGAAAATTCAGGTAGCCTCAAAATATTCAACAGCATGTTTATTAAATAGCAAAGAAATACAATTCGTACAACGTGTCGGACTATTAAGCGTTAATAATAATAATAATAATAATAATAATAATAATAATAATAATAATAATTTGTCAAAATTGTTGGTGGGTGGTTTAGCATTCTTTTAAATGAGTTTGTGGACATTTTTGCAAGTGCAATATGGCCGCCAAACACACTACATTTTGATTGCCCCATGGCGCACATGTTTTTTTGATGGATCAACTTCCCTTAAACAAATTTTAATGGCCCCAATTTCGGCCTGATCCCGTCAGCGGTTCTGGAGGAGTCCTCTTGAAGAAACTTGGCTTACCTCTTGGTCTAGATGAAGATTCCCCAAGTGGTTTTGGAGAAGATTTTTAAAGACATTTCCTGAAATTTGCCGAATTCTAAAATGGCCACCGGCCAAATTGGCCGAAAGGCTTCGATTGAACAAAATGAAATCTCTATGCCATAAGGATGCTTCCTGCTCAATATAATTCAAATCGGCCCAGTAGTTCTCGAGAAGACATTTTAAATTTCCCATTGCTTTAGTATGGGAGCCTTGGGCGGGAAAATGATCCAAGATGGCTGCCAAATGGTTTATCCGACGGTTTCGAAAATTGCAAATTTGAGATCAGAATACCCAAAAACCTAAATAAAACGAATTTCGGCCTCAAAATCCATCAAAATAAAGAAATCCAATATGGCTGCCAAACACACTATATTTTGATTGGTCCACCGCGGCCATGTTTTTTGACGAATCAACTTCTCTTGAACAAACCTTAATCACCCTTAGTTGCTAATTATATATCACAAATTCCAGCCTGATCGCTTCAGCGGTTCTGGGGAAGAAGTCGTTTTTGTGAAAACTAGGTCATCCAAGATGGCCGCTGAACCATTTGGTCAATCAAGTTCCCTTGAACAAACTTGATTCAGCGCTTACCCTAGAGCATATTTCGTGAGTTTTGAATCGATCCCTCAAATGGTTTGGGACGAGATTTTTAAAGACATTTCTAAAAATCGGCTGAAATCCAAGATGGTCGCTGGCCAAATCGGCCGATCGGGTTAATTTGAACAAACTTGAATCTCTATGCCTTAAGGATGCTTCATGCCAAATATAATTGAAATCGGGCCAGTAGTTCTCGAGAAGATATTTTTTATTTCTCATTGCTTTAGTATGGGAGCTTTTTGCAGGAAAATGATCCAAGATGGCCACCAAACCGTTTATCCGACAGTTTCGAAAATTCCAAATTTGAGATCACAATACCCAAAAACCTACATGAAACCAATTTAGGCCTCAAAATCCATCAAATAAAAAAATCCAATATGGCCGCCAAACATGCTATATTTTGATTGGCCCAGGGCGGCCATGTTTTTCGATGGATCAACTTCTCTTGAACAAACTTTACTGGCCCTTAGTCCCTAATCATATCTGCCAAATTTTGGCCTAATCCCTTCAGTGGTTCTGGAGAAGAAGTTATTTTTGCTAAAACTAGGTCAACCAAGATGGCCACCGACCTATTTGATCAATTAAGTTCCCTTGAACAAATTTGGTTGAGCTCTTGCCCTAGATCATATTTCATGAGGGGCCCTTCAATCCCTCAAGCGGTTTCGGAGAAGATTTTTAAAGACATTTCTAAAAATCAGCCAAAATCCAAGATGGCCGCCGGCCTAATTGGCCGATCGGCCTCACATACACACACACACACACACACACACACACACACACACACACACACACACACACACACACACACCACACACACACACACACACACACACACACACACACACACACACGCGCAAACACATACATAAATACATACATACATGCAAGCTCGTACACGGTCACGCACGCGCATATATATATATATATATATATATATATATATATATATATATATACACAAATATACAGAATATTTAATATCATAACACAAGTAAAATGACTGTTAAATTAGATAATTAACATATTTGTTCATTTTCGATAGATATTACTAAAACAGTATTGCAGAATGATTACCTCGTCGACTGTCGATGTTCGAATCACCGTTCACACATAAATACGCGCAAGGTCGTACACATTCATTCACACATACACACATATATAGCTATTTAGAAATATACAAGATATGCAATATTAGAACACAAGTAAAAAGGTGAAATCACATTGCCCATATATCACTATAATTTAGTAACATATTCATGTATATTGGATTTGAATGTCAGCAGAGTAGAAGACTGAGTAATCGTTTCAGGCAGAGAATTCCACAGTTGCACTGCAGTGTATTTGAAGCTTTTTCTGCCATATTCCGTTTTAATCCTCGAAAGTTGTAGGTGATTGCGTTTTGGAATGTAAATTTCTAGTGTGCACCACCCCAACGGAAATGAACGTGTTTTTCATGTAACCAGGGACCAGACCATCTCTAGATTTATGTGTCATAATACTCATTTTAATTTGCATTCTTTTAGTTACATTTGTCCAGTTTAATGTTTCACATAGTTGCGCAGATGGTGTCCTGTAAGGCATGTCTAATATCACCCTAGCAGCCCGTTTTGTAGTTTTTCTAAGCTATCCAATAATGTAGGTGAAGACGGGCAAAATACAAGACTACAATAATCAATGTGTGAAAGACGACTTATAGAGAATTTCGTTGCTCAATGCTAAGATAATGTTTATTTTTCCATAGAATATAAATCAATGACGAAATCCTTTTACAAAGTTTGCCTATATGTTCTTTCCATGCAAGCTTATTATCTATATATACTCCTAAAGGTTTGTCAGATTCCACCACATTTAAGCTTCCACGATTTGTAGAGATAATAACATTATTATTTACTTGCTTCAATTTATGCTCAGTTCCTAACATCATAAACTTAGTTTTGTCCGTATTTAGCAGCATTTTATTATTTACACACCATTCTTCTACCGACTTCATACCGTTAATTAGATTTTCTTGAATTTCAGCGATATTTGAGCTAGCAGCATGCATAGTTGTATCATCAGCATACATATCCATAAGATTGTTGCCACACATGGGTAAATCATTAACATATAAAATGAACAGAAGTGGCCCTAAAACTGAGCCTTGTGGTACTCCTATATCGATGGGCAGTGGTTTAGAATTTGTCCCAGAAATTGAAACGTATTGTTGTCAGCCATTTAAATATGAAGAAAACCACTTTAATGTATTATAGCTGAATTTGTAAATACTTAGTTTTTGTAATAGGATTTCATGATTGACAAGATCAAAGGCCTTTTTAAAGTCAATCATAATAGAGCCAATAAGGTCGCCGTTATCTATCGAAAAACGCCATCTTTCCACTAGATTTAACAATGCAGTTTCACATGAATGGTTAGGTTTGAAGCCTGATTGCGACTCCACTAATAAATTATACTTAGTTATAAATTTATAAATATGATCATGTATGTGTCGTTCAATAACCTTAGAGATAATGGGTAATATAGAGATAGGCCTATAATTGCTAATATTGGTATTTGAATCAGATTTATGTAGAGGCTTTACTTTTGCACATTTCCACATTCTGGGGAATTCTCCCGTAGCTATGATTTTGTTTATAATAAGTGTAATTGAGGGCGCAATTATTGATGCTGCAGCTTTGAGGAAGTGTGCGTTCAATTCATCGTAACCAGATGACTTATTTGTTTTTAAGTTGCTAAGTTCTCTGGACACATATTCAACAGTTATATATGGAATTCGAAACTATATTTTCTGGAACTTTATTAAGAAGCTGATCTGATAACTTATCAAATGCCATTGGCATTTGTTTTATCATGGTGCGTGTCAGTTTTGACGCGATTGTACTGAAATATATATTTAAATGTTCAGATTGCAGTTGTGGGTTTTGAATTTCACTTTCATTATCATCACAGATTATTGAAGGTAATTTGTTTGCCTTGGGATTTATGTCTTTTAGAATTTTCCATATATTAGCCAGATTATTTTTGCCTGCTTCTAGTTTATTTCCAAAATGATCTCGTTTAGATGCTTTAATCAAATACGCAACTCTTTGCTTTAACATTTTAAAATTCAACATGTTTCCTACGTTTTTATGATAATCCCTTTCTTTCATTGTTTTGAAAATTTCTCTATTCATCCATCCCGGTTGACATATAGGTTTAACTCTGCGTTCAATGACAGGAGCGTGTTTATTTATAATGTTAATGAATTTTGCATACCATTGATCAAGCGCTTGATCAGGACTACCTAAATAACCTATAGAACGCCAATCACATACAGACAGGTCACTAAGAAACTAAGGTTCATTAAAGCTTTTGGTGCACCTGTATTTAATAAGTTGGTGCGAATTTTGAGTTTTGAATGGTTTACATTTGCGTATAGCGAATATTGGATAATGGTCACTTAGTGCCAAAGAGCCGACATGTGACGATTGGATTTTGTCTTTATCATTGACATGCACATGGTCAATCAGTTTAAATGTTTTCTCAGTAACTCTGGTTGTATTACGTATAAGTTGCTCTAAATGAAAAAGTGCAATTAAAGACTGACATTCATGATTATCTTCTTTAATAAGGTCGAAATTAAATCTCCTACAAGTATAATATCGGAGTTTTCGGAATATACCTTTTCTAACATAGCTTCAAATTCATCAATCCATATAGCGGTGAATCATGGGGTCTATAGACACAGCCCAATAGGAAAGGCTTGGTCTTAAAGGGTCCAATTTCAACCAATAGAGTTTCCAGATCATCAGTCTCAAAATTTAGTTTCCTCACATATGAATAGTTATCAGCTATATATAGTACAATTCCACACCCGTCCCGTTCTTTTCTGTCCTTTCTTTCATTGACATAGCCTTCAATTTTAAATGGAGTTATTTGGGATTGTTGATGACACAAATGTTTCAGTGGTACAGTAAACATCAAGTTCTTTTTCACACTTCTCCATAATCAGTTTTAACTGGTCAATCTTAGGAACCAGGTGGTGTACATTTAAATAACCAATCCTGATTCCTTTAGAATTAATATTGAAAGACGGCAGATCAATGGATTTATTATTATTATTATTATTATTATTATTATTATTATTATTATTATTATCATTATTATTAATATTACGACCACCGCCCCCACCACGACCATACCAACCGCCGCCGCTACCACCACCACCATCACCACCGCCACTAACAACATCATCATCAGCATCCACTTCATCATCATCAGCACCGCCTATTACGTCATCATCATCATCTTCACCATTGGCATGATCATTATCATTACCATGATCGTCATCATTATCATGATCATGATCGTCATCATTGCCATGATCGTCACCATTGTTATGATCATCATCATTGTCATGATCGTCATCATTGTCATGATCGTCACCATTATCATGATCATCATCATTATCGTGGTCGTCATCATTGTCATGATCGTCACCATTGTCATTATCATTATCGTCATCATTGTCATGATCGTCAGCATTGTCATGATCATCATCATTATCGTGATCGTCATCATTGTCATGATCGTCATAATTGTCATGATCGTCGTTGTCTTCATCATATAGTATATTATTAGCACGTATGCCGCATTTAGGCAAGATACCACTATTACTCGTATTGTTACTGAGTAGTTGATATCTATTACTGAGCAACAGATTAGAATAATTATGATACTCAATACAATGTTTGGACTCATCACTACATACGATACATACTGAATTGACATCACGTTTACTCGAGGAGCTTAAAGCGGGAAAACCAGACAGTTGTTCTTTATACAACCGATTACCGACGTTCATGTTTAAATTTATAATACATTCGGTTGTTTTAATTAGATGGGTAGAACAACCAGTTTTCAGATTTAAATTAGTAACAGAGTCACGTATCAGCTTTACATTCATATCAATGTCATTAGTCATAGTCCCGTTAGTAACTGCATCCAAACTGTTCAAACACTTAGTTTTGTTTATATTGTATTTAAAATGTTTGATTGGCTCTACTTCTTGGCCACGTTCCTAATATACTGGACACGAGTTTAATTTATGACCACATCCCGTACAACTCCAGCAACGGACGGGCTGGCCATGCCGACACTTGGTATACCTGTGTTTGGGTTCCCCACAAAATTTACACGACGGCGGCCTGACGATTGGAACATAGTCATTCAGACACTTAACAAGAACTGATGCGCCACGATGTGCAGCTTATCTGCGTGATATAACGCGTTGTCTATGGAACCAGGCCTATAATTATTATGAATAAAAGTAATCTGCAGACCTGATCATTGAGAGGTTTAGAAAAGGTTCTCTCACCTCAAGATGCTTATGTAATGAGCGGATGAAGCCCTGTCGATACTTTGCATCACCAGCAGTACATAGCTCGCATATACGTATTTTGCATTCTGGTACTAGCGTTTGTAGATCCATAATTAAATTTTCCATGGATATTCCGAAAACTCAGATATTATACTTGTAGGAGATTTTAATTTCGACCTTATTAAAGCAGATAATCATAAATGGCGATCTTTAATTGAACTTTTTCATTTAGACCAACGTATACGCAATCCAACCAGAGTTACTGAGAAAACATCTAAACTGACCGCATTAGCATCGGCTAATGATACATCAGAATTATTTGTACCTGCCATAATAATTATGTCTTTGTACGTATGTAAGTCTGAACTAAGTAGTTTGAGTGAATACCATCTATCTTCGCTCCTCTGAGGCACATAACCTCGACTGAATCTTGAAGGCCATTGGTGTTCACGCCTTTTATTATAGAACTCCCAATTATTAATGTCTTTTTAGGAAGTGTTTTGCTTACTACGGGACGCATGTTGTGTTAGAGTTCTCATTTACCTGCGGGATACGTTCATGTAACAGATCTGGTGCAGGTCCATTAACCACTCGCACGTAGCTTATTTGTTTGGAAGGCTTTGGTTTAGGAAGCCTTGGCGTTGGCATAGGTTGGTACGCGATAGATCGTGGATATGATGATGATGGTTTATTATTACCTTTGGATTCATCAAGAGTTCCATTCATGGTAGCTTCCGCGGCAGCCTGTTGGGTGGTACTTTGCAAAACATTATTAGCAACGGCCATCTTAGTCATAACCTCGACTTCTGTCATTGTTTTTTGTCTCTGGACATGTCATCACACCAATTTCATTTGTCATTTTAATACATTTAGATTGTAAGTCACTGGCAAGTCGATTATTTTCTTCATGGAGCTCCATGAGTATGGCTTCCTTGCTCAGAAGCAGTTCGTTATGCAAAAAGATTTGCTTAAATAGGTCTTGCTGACTGGGTTGGCTATAACTGAATAAATCTTGCTGTGTGGTCTGGTTAAGGCTAGATCTTGGTTGATTACACGTAGCAGGTGTGCTGGCATGTTCTGGACTGAAGAGCTGCTTAGGAAACTTAGTAGTTTTCGGTGAAAAACACAGTTCATCTTCCCGCACGGTCAGACCAGAACTGTTTTCATTTAGAATGTCGACTTGTCCATTTTGAGCGACATCTGCAGTACGAGTGTCATTATTATAATTATTATTATTGTCATCATCACACTTATCGAATTTATTTTCATCAAATATCATGCGCGGCAAATGCACAAGATCTGTTGCGATCCAGTAGCGACAATTGTACATGTATGACGGATGTGGTTGGGTAGACTAACCCGTTATATTACACTCTACATTTTCAGAAACAAGACGCTTAACACGGAATATTAATCCATTGTCCTCCTTATTAGTTGATTCACCATAGAATTGCTCAAATGTAGAAATCCATTTGGTTATTGAATTAGAATTCTTCACTTTTACAGTTACTGAGTATATGTTATACTTAATTAAGTAGTTTTCATTTTCTTCATAGCGAACTGTTTCTATCTCCACACTTCTGTCTAGACTGTCCACACTTGAATCTCCAGCTATTAGAGGCATTGCATAAAATGTAGCATCAACAGGTATAACACGGTATCATTACGGATTATATGAGAAAAGATGGCGGCGATGATATTATGTATGAGTCACTTTAAAAACGGTAATCAGTTTTCTAAGTATACACATTTTTACAGTGCAGTTACCTGTCACCAGTGGCATGCTGCGATCTTGTACTGGTTTGCCATGACGATGACTAGTTAATCAATAACCAGCTAGTGAATGGGAGCAATGATGTGCTAGTAGTAGCTAAAGACTGACTATTTCGAATCATTCATGACGTCATGGTTATGACGTCAGCATATTCATCACTTAGTCATATGATGGATGGATAAACTGGAATGGTGAATAGGGGAGTTGACCAAATCATCCCACCACGCCCTATAAGACTGAAAGGCAAATTTATACACTCGCATATAGGGAACATCACTGTACATTAATCAATAGCCTCTCCTCCCCTGTTGTAGCTAGCTAACTGGTACTGGTCAGGAATGTTTTTCAATGGCCAATACATTTGAACGCCAAATACATTCACTAACGATGGTAGAATCATAAGTCTAACGAGTCACCCAAAAGAGGAAGTTAGTTGAATACAAATGCCCTTGGGAATGTAGATAATTGTCAACATACCATCAGAACAGTGTCTACAGACTGAGTGCTGCCCGTTGTACAATTACTGTTCTGAATCACTAGGGATTGATGGGATATCACAAATACATGTGAGTGTATAAAACCCCAGTGACGAACTTCTCCCAATAGCTGCATGCAAACTAAAAATTGAGAATCTCTTTATGAATGCAAGCAAACTAAAACTAATAAGCAACATTGATTTCCGATGAAGCTAGACCATACAGAATTTTACTCATCAGTCGAATCAATATTAAATAACGCAGGGTACAGTTACTTGTGGACCTCACAACAAATCATGGGAAAAAGAAGTACAATGCATAATATAAAGCAGACTCGTCGATCAGTTCAAATAAACATGGCAAGAATCATTAAGAAATTTATCTAGGGGCGAATAATTAAATCAGAAATCTGTTTAGAGCCATATTTATTAAAATTAAACGAGGCTAGTAGTAGAACTCATACACAACTTAGGACTGACAATCACCGCTTACCAATTGAAACAGGCCACTGGACAGGAATAGCAAAAATCAACAGAACATGTCCATTATGCAATAATAATGATATTGGTGACGAATAACATTACTTGTTTATATGTCCATTCTTTGAAGAATCCCGTAAATTATTCATATCTACTTAGTAATCTACACGACCAAACTACTATAAATTTGAAAAGCTATTGTCAACTCGCAACTTGACATTGCAAAGAAAACTATGCCAATTTGCAGCAAAGGTTATAGCACACTTTGGGCAGAAATAGAATAGATTTCCTCATTTTGTTTGCCGAGGTGTGCTATACAATGAGAGCAGAGACAGTAGTCGCAATAGTTATGACACTCTAAAATGTGTACTTATCCCTGACCTAGAACTGAACAACAACAATGACGACGACGACTGCTACTACTACTACTACTTCTACTGCTGCTACTGCTACTACTACTACTACTACTACTACTACTACTACTACTACTACTACTACTACTACTAGTACTGCTACTGCTACTTCTACTGCTGCTACTACTACTACTACTACTACTACTACTACTACTACTACTACTACTACTACTACTACTACTACTACTACTAGTAGTAGTAGTAGTACTGCTACTGCTACTTATACTGCTGCCGCTACTGCTGCTGCTACTTCTACTGCTGCTGGTGCTACTACTACTACTACTACTAGTAGTAGTAGTAGTAGTAGTAGTAGTAGTAGTAGTAGTAGTAGTAGTAGTAGTAGTAGTAGTAGTAGTAGTAGTAGTGCTACTGCTACTTATACTGCTGCTGCCGCTACTACTACTACTACTACTACTACTACTACTACTACTACTACTACTACTACTACTACTACTACTACTTTTTTTTTGGTAAAACGATCAATGGATAGTGTGGAAATCCATAATACCAAAAAATAAACTTAAACTGACTGAAAGAACATTAAACATAGAATAAACCAAAGAGAACAAACGATTATATCAGTCATGTGTACAAATAAACAATAAATATATGGTGGTCAAACGATTAATTTAAAAATTCAAAACAGCTAAATATGTCCCTTTAAAAATTCCAAGTAACTAGCTCAACAACATTCCATTAAAATTATAAAAGCTCATGCGAGCATAGGCTGTGAAACAAACACAGCGATCGGACATATTTAACACACACAGTCAATCGGAAACAAATTAATCAATAATCAACGCCCCGCAGGATAATCTATAAAAAGTAAACGCTAAGATATTACACTGATCTCAGTGAAGCGATAATGCAACCTACATAGTTGAAGAGGGTTGAAACTTAACAAACGATTTCAAACAATACAATTTACTTTGAAAAAGAGATTCCATAATTATCCCGGGACAAACACAATTATATGTATACATGCTAAGTATTTCCAATCTATTATTAGGAAGCAGTACATTGAATGTTAAATTTATTTTAGTCGAAAGCAATTTACTTTTGGATTCAGATTCTAAAACTACCCCGGAACAAACATTATTAATAAAAAATGTTGGATTGTTTATTAACATTGCCAAAAACAAAATGGGTTAACCTGTTCAAACGACCACCTAAATTTAGGGACAAGGTTTAACCCTTTCAGAGCAAACACTCACAATTTTCATCTCAATCTGATTAGCAGAGTTTTAGAGTGCATGCGCGTGTTGGAGCTGTTGCTGCGTGAAATAAATGCTGCTGTTTCACATAGTAACAGTCAGCGCACATGCATGCACACGCACGCACACTCTAAAACCACTAGTGCTGCATGTGCTTTAAAAATAATAATTAAAAATATATAGTTAGCTTTTAAATATAGAAAACATCAAAACAAAGTAGTTTGAAACAAAATCACAGCTCCAAGCGCACAAATACATGTATATTATTTAATAAATCACTCCAGAGGCCAATTACGGTGGATAGTAAATAATCAAATTTGTCGAAACAATGGAAATCAAATCACCAGAGCACCAAATAACTTCAAAAGAGTGAAGTCTATTTTTAGTCACTGCATCATGAAATTCACATTTAAGGCAATACGAGAACAAGGCACGAAAAGCGCACTTCAATTTGTCAAAACTGCTGGTGTTAACCCTGTATATGAGTCACTAACTATCGTACAATGATGCTTCCAAATTGCCCAGAACGCCACACTCAAACAAAATAACAAGATCTTCTTTGCATTATTAGTCAGATTATAAGCGTCTAATTCATGAAATAGAATTGCATCTTGGATTATGTTGATATCAACTGTAACAATTTTCCTAAATATCTGTTCAATGTACATCCAAAATTGGGAGACGGGCAAACACTCTGTAAACAAATGGATAATGGTTTCCTCAGTGTCTGTACAAAATAGACAGTGGTCATTATTTGCTATGCCAACTTTATTGAGGAGGGGGCCCACCCATAGTTTTCTATGAAGCAATCGCCAGACAACATTCCTTGCTCGATTAGGTATGTGTGGTGAATGGATAATTTTCCAAACCACATCCCAACTCAGGGGAGAATGTTCAGTCCTTTCCCATGCCGTGACAGCCTTTGGAATAGTAATATTCTGCAGCATTAAAATATTATACCACCCCTTATTCCTTAACGTATATGAAAAACGTCCATCAGTAGTTTCCAGGATTAACTTGGAGCAAGCATCATTCAGACCCATTAGGGAGAAGAAACCATTCCATTGGAATTGATTCCTGTAACCGTTTTAGAAGGCACTGCACGTCAATTGGGCGTAAAGATGTTACTCGTGATGTCATATAGTGATTTCCATTTTCGAGTTTTCACATCTACAATATCAGACAAATTTTGAATACCATGCTTAGCAAAAGAAATGTAATATAAAACTCTGCCTTCATATAGAATATGATCATTCCCCCGTAGGTACTGGCTGGAGGCATGCTCCCAGCAAAGAGGTGAATCTTCTTTCCGAACAAACTTAGCTAAAGCAGCTTTAATGTCCAAAAATACCGATGGAATCCATGTGTAATTCGGTGGAGGTTTAGAAGACCAGAAAGAGGACTTAGCTGAAAATGGCTCAATACACCTTTCTATAAGGCATCTAGACACATTTGCCCACTGACTATCTGAATGAAGTAAATCATCTAATAAGTTCAGCCTTAACGAGACGCATTTAATTCTTAGGTCTGGAATGGAAAGCCCACCACCAAGCTTATTATTAGTACAGACACGTTGTGAGACAAGGTGTGTTTTACCCTCCCACAAATAATCAAATATCATCTTGGTAATTTCCTTTTCAACATGTTTGGGCATATTAACAACTGCAGCAATATACCAAAGTTGTGACAATATCAAATCATTGATCACTATTGCCTGGCCAAAAACAGTCAGACGTCGATGTTTCCATTGAATAATTTTCTTGCTCATTTTAGAAAGCAAGTTTGTCCAATTAATGGAATCATGGTTTGTCCGACTGAAATGAATGCCTAAGATCTGTATTATGTCAGTGGACCAATTGATGCATAATGGCTGATCATTTCGATCTTTCCATGAACCCAAAAACAAACCTACTGATTTTTCTTTATTAATTTTGAGCCCTGACGCTTTTTAGAAATTCTCCAAAGTAAGATGTAAACGATTAAAATCACTATTTTGACCAACAAAAATAGTCGTATCATCAGAATATTGTGATAATTTCACTGGTGTCATAAGACCACGAATACACAGTCCATGATAATTTTTATCTTCTCTTATTGTCACTCCCAAGGTTTCCATACAAATTACAAATAAAAGTGCTGACAGTGAGCAACCTTGTCGAACCCCTCGTTCTAAGACAACTGGCTGGCTTATAAAATTGTTCACAAGGTATCTACTAGTAATGCCATTGTACAATATTCGGATCCATTTAATAAAATTGGGCCCAAAGCCGAATCGATTTAATGACATCAACAAAAACTTCCACTCCAAACGATCGAAAACCTTTTCATTATCTAATGCCACAATGGCACCTGGAATGTTATCCTTTTCAACTAACCGAATCAGATCTCTAATAAGCACAGTGTTGGTTAATATTGATCTATCAGGTATTGAACATGTCTGAACAGGATTAATAACGTCGCCCAGCACCTGACCTAGTTTTAGTGAAAGAGCTCTAGAAATAATCTTGTAATCAACTCCAAGGAGAGAAATTGGCCTATAATTCCGTATGTCAATCCGGTCACCCTTTTTAAATAGCAGACGTACATGTGCTTGAGACATTGTCAAAGAAGTTTTCCCTGATGGAAAATTCCTTTAACAATCTCACAGAATTTCGGACCCATGAGATGCCAGAAAGTAACGTAAAACGCAACAGGCAGGCCATCTCCCCATGACGATTTTCCATTCTTCATTGTTTCAAGGGATTTAGTCAGGTCTTCTAAGGTTAAATATTCATCACAAATATCAGCCGGCGGAGGAGTCAATGTTTCCTTAATATTAGCAAGTAATTCAGCTGCCAACTCTTCATCAATTTCTTCAGACTTATATAAATTTTCATAAAATGTCTGAACAGTTCCTAGTAGATCTTTATTTGAATTAACAATCTGCCCATTTATTTCAAGGCCCCTAATTATCTTTTCCACACCTCTAGACTTTACTAGGCCACAAAAATATTTTGTCGGCTTTTCACCTTCAGAATAAAATTGGGCTCTTGATCTTACTTTTGCACCTTCTGGTCTGTACATTTCTATTTGTGATAATAACAACATCTACAACAACAACTACTACTACTACTACTTCTGCTACTTCTACTGCTACCACTACTAGTAGTAGTAGTAGTAGTAGTAGTAGTAGTAGTAGTAGTAGTAGTAGTAATAGTAATAGTAGTAGTAGTAGTAGTAGTAGTAGTAGTAGTAGTAGTAGTAGTACTGCTACTTATACTGCTGCCGCTGCTACTACTACTACTACTACTACTACTACTACTACTACTACTACTACTACTACTACTTATACTGCTGCTGCTACTGCTACTACTACTACTACTACTACTACTACTACTACTACTACTACTAGTAGTAGTAACCGGGCCAGTAACCTGCATTATCAGGAATGTCTGCATTACAGTTGGAGCCTTTACTGACATTGAACTCAGCCGGTTGGTTCATAATAGATGTGCAAATAACAATACATTAGAGTCAGATTAGGCTCAGATTACGCGTCTGCATGACCAGAATTCTCGCCACAGTCGCTTGCATTATATTCAAAGAATCAACGATGATAATCGTCATGCTGTTAAATCAATATCACGTCAAAACGTGGCATAGGAAATTGTTTATCGCGTATTGATGATGGTGGAATATCTGATTCCATGTAACCTGGGTAACCTGTTGCGTTTCTTGGACGAAATGGTGAATCAAAAATTTGTAGCAACCGCTGTTGGATATTTTGAAAATAATTTGACTGGGCGCTGCTGTTGCCATAGGCAGCAACAGCACCCCGTCAACTTACTTTCAAATATTAAACAGCTTACCTGCATAGTTTTCTGGAAATTGATAGTCAGGGAGTTCAGGGATCGATCGATCCCAACATGAGCGAGGTGTGGGTGGAGCTTAGCTAGAGATGGACGGGGCATAGGTAAAACCGCAAAAATCCAGTCGTTTTAAAACATTCAACAAAACATTTCTTATGTAGTACATGATTTTTCGTATTTGGTGATTCGGCTTGAAGGTGGTTAATATCTCAATCAGATCTTGTTTTAGCGTCTTTCGTGTATGTTACCATGTTTTCGCGGGTCATGTGATTTCGACGTTACGTACTTTTGACGTTCTCACGTGCGCATCGCTTAGGTTACGTAAACCAATCACGTGTCTTTAAATAGATACAGTATTTCTACACTAGGTATGCAAATTATAAGAAGATGCGGTTACAGCAACTATAGTGAGTAAAGTACACGCTTTTATTTATGTGTAGTGAAAAACATGTGTTTACACTATTACCGTTAGCCATGATAAAAATCTTGATGGTCCATGTTTGGCCATGTGCTAAGGATGCCAGAAGAACCTTTGGATTCGTACAGAAATGATACATTCCAACCAAATTTTCGCGTCACCTGCCATCTGCCAGTTGCTGTCAGGAATAGTGTAACGGATACGTTGCCATAGAAATAATTTATTTCTCCCGAGGCGTAAAACTGGCATGATGGGGTCCTTATGACCTTTTCAGATCTAGACTGATTTTTTACCCAGAAAGCTGATTCAAACAGACCCTAGTTACCGCATATGATAGAAATTAATATTTTTTAGATTTTCCTATATGCAAAATACTGTATTCATTTTCAATACCACATTTGGCAATTTACAAAAGGAAATTGAAAGCATTTAATTTTTTCAGAATTTTGCCTAAAATTTGCTTCCACCGGATTATTACAACAAACAGATTTTGACCTGAACCGGATTTGTAACTATAAATTGAGTTCTGTGTTTGTATCAAACTTGTTTACGCCAATACTGCTGGTAAGACTCCTTTGCTCAATTCATTTCACGGTCAAAGCTACTCTAATGTAGTATGATGCTATTACGTCACCCTTGACACGTGGCGCAATATTCAAATTGCATCTGTAGATGAAGTAATAGATATGTATAAGCAGTGAGTTTAGGGTGTATGGTTTATCTTAATGCATGTTTTATTTCAGTGAATGTTTGCTAGTTTCATGTTGATAAAAATACCTTCTCTGATATGAAACTGGAGAAAATGTGCTTACACCCTCGAAAACCGATAATCCGATGATACTAATATTTTGATGAATGAATGAATGAATGAATGAGTTGTTTATTTTGAGAATTGTGTTCAAAGTGTACCTTCAGACAGTCCACAATATGAAGCAAAATCAAATTTATTCTATCTCAGAAAATTATTATAATAATTAACACCTCAATTCGTTCATGATATACTGCCTCGTTATCTCAGTGTAACTCAATCCACCATACTGAATTTATTGACCTTACTAAATATGATTATACTTGTAGATCTATGCTTTAGGCTCCGGTTTATTGACAATGGCATAAACTTATTGACTTACGGATGACAGGCTAGCCGGGGATATGACACGCTATGGTCTACAAGTAGCGGTACCACTCTGGCAGCAATTCCATTACGTTTGCGAATAAATAGCCAAGAAAAATTTATAGACGATGGTATTAATTGCGTGGCCGCTCGAGCGGTCACGCATATATGTGCTTGTGTCTAGAATTGCCCATAGGCGCGGCCATTTTGCGCAAGGGATTGTGGTCTCCAACTGCTAACTAGAGAGAGAGAGAGAGCGAGAGAGAGAGAGAGAGAGAGAGAGAGAGAGAGAGAGAGAGAGAGAGAGAGAGAAAGAGAGAGAGAGAGCGTCTTTATTTTTAGATTGTAACCATAGATTTAGGATATATATTGGCCAGATCGCTCATTCGCATACGCTCACTATTGGGGCTGGTGGACTGACTGACTGCCATCTGACGCAGACGATTAGCTGTGTATATAGCCTTCAAAAGTAAATAAATCTTTTATTGGTAATCGGAATAGAAATTCCGCTTAAATAGCATGCAAAATACGGAACTACAAAACTGCGGTAAAAAAAGAAATACGGTAATACGGAGAGACGTTAGGAATTACAGAAATGTGTTAAAACCTAACTCATACATTGCTGAAATTCCACATATTTCTCTACATATAAATATATGATAACTTCTATGGAAACTGCTGCCGTAGACAACTTTCAGCATTATTGCTAACATAATCTACACAAATCTTTCTTGTACTGGCCGTGAAACAACTAGGCCTTTGAAACCAGCAAGATAATGGTTAAAGCGAGTTTTTCAATATCTCAGTTTCCTCGAAACCAGACACCGTTTGGTATAGAAGACCTAAAAAATAAATTAACACATTTTCAAAACAAGGTAGAATCGATCTTTTTCTTTGTTAATATAGCAACTTATATACATGTATGAGCTGTACTGTAAAACCGCCGAATCGATGATATAGAACATCTAAAAAATAAAATAACATGTTTGCAAAACAAGACAGAATTTCTGTTTTTGTTTTGTGGGTATATTAACTTATTTATGAGCTGTAAAAACGTTGCCTACGCGTTCGAATCACTGGTAATAAGTGAGCACATAGTTTAGCAAGAGCGGTCAAATATTGTAGGTAAGCTGATAAATATTTAGAAACTAAGTTGAGTGGATGCTGTTGCTGCTTACGGCGGCAACAGCAACCAGTCAAATTAGTTTCTAAATATTAAACAGCATGTTTATTAAATAGCAAAAACATACAATTCTTACATGTTGGACTATTAAGAGTTAAAGACTGGCCAAATACAAGCATTTATGACGTAATGGTTATGATGTCAGCATGCATGTCACTTAGTTGGTTATGACGTCATATATTGATAAACTTGGACAGGTCCATTGAAGATGGACTACACGTTGTTGTAAGAATTGCATGTCTACTATTTAATACATATTCTGTTGAATATTTTGAAACTAATTTGACTGGGCGCTGTTGTTGCCATAGGCAGCAACAGCACCCAGTTAAATTAGTTTCAAAATATTCAACGGGTTACCTGTATAGATTTCAGGAAATTGATAGCTATGGCATCCATGGATCGATCGATCCCAACACTGCGAAGTGTGGGCGGAGCTTAGCTAGAGGTGGGCGGGGCATAGCTAAAACTGGAAAGGTCCATTGCCTATAGGCGCTGCCATTTTGCGCAAGGGATTGTGAGCAATGTCAAGTTGCATGCCATGAGGGGACAGTTTTTGATAATTTACCACTGGAATTGCTCTCGAGACAGTCATTCCAGATTCCAGTGGCAAATCTGCAAAAAAACAGCCTTCTCTTGGCCTGCAAATGGACATTCAATGTCTAAATATTTTAACAATCTTTACCAAATTTTTACAGTAAATGTTTAATATATTATGACGACAATACCACGTACTGTGTCTGTCTCGTTTTTTCCGTATGTATTATAGCATAAAACACTAGGCTGGACATTCGAGATAGTCCATACAATTCCATTGTTATGTCTTGTAGAGCGTCGGGGCACTGATTTTAATATCGTGGACACATTTTACTTGTCACAATATGTGTGGTAAATATTCAAAGTAAAACATGTATAATAATATTGTAAAGCATGAAAAAGTAGACAAAATTCGCTAAAATAATGTATGTATGACTCATTAGTAATTTATTGTCCTTAATCCTTCACTGGGAAAAGAGCTATGCATGCAATTATTTAGCACTATGGATAAATAACTGATGTTCTGAATTTCCAGTCAAAGCGGCTGTCAATAACATTGTAGTAGGTGGTTTAGATACAGAAATCAACAGAAAGGGTATGAATGTGCTAAGTTAGTAATGCCTGCAATGCGTTCAGTCCAAAAATTCCACCCATATGGTTAGATATGTATTTCAATATGCTAATGAAATATTGAGTTAAAAAATGTTTTCCATGAAGCAATCTAATTCGTTGTACACAATATCATACTGAAAATTAGCTGAAATTTTAGCCAATTCACATTCTTCATGCCCTATTGTCTGTAGGTTATGCTCGGCCCCAGATTTTCATCCACATAGACTTGAGTTTGATTATGCTAGCTTTATAAAAAGATTTCTAGATGAAGTAATTTCATAGTATGCAAATCCATACTGAAAACTTGTGAAAATTGTATCCGATTCATGCTTTTCAGTGCTCTACTGTCTGTAATATATTCGGCCCCAGTATTTCAGACACATAATATTGTTAATTCAAAAGAAATTCTACAGCGAAGTAATTTGTCAGATCCACATTTTCACTGTCTGCAATAGATTCTGTCCCAGAATTCCACTGATGTGTTTAGATAGGTATATAAATGCAGTTTTAAAATGTCGAGTTTAAAAATAGTCTACCATAAAGTAATCTGGCAATATGTAATTTAGTTGCGTCCAACAGTTATCAGATGTCAATAATTTACTATTTTAAGTACCAATATCTGCATAATCTGTTTTCACTCTGCTTTCAAACATATTTACATATAGAACTCTTTAGTGTTGTACGGAATATTGAACGATTCTATCACCAAGCAATTTCATAGTATGTAGTTATATAATCGACATATGCCACGATTGTAAGATAGTTGGTTCACATTCACCACATTCCGATAGCTGTTGATATGTCCTGGCATATTGCATGTAATAGCTTCGACCACAAAATGACAGCCATATGTTTACATATGTATATGAATACGTTAATGAAGTACTGAGTTTAAAAGATTTATACCATGAAGTAATTTCCTTGTGCACAATTTAATCTAAAAGCTCCGAAGGAAGCTCTAGACAAATTCGATGCCTGCCACCGCAAACACCTATGCACCATCACTGGGCACCGATGACCAGACAGCATAATTTCCACAGATGCGCTATGCAAGATGGGTAATACGTCACCGCTGTCTGTAAAAGTCACCCAGCAAAGATGGTCCATGTTTGGCCATGTGCTAAGGATGCCAAAAGAGACATATGCACAGAGAGCCTTCGAATTCGCCCTACTCGGAGCCAGCAAATACAAAGCCAGGAGATGACGTCACTGCATAAATCTGCTAAGCGTGCTACGAGGTGACCTAAAAAAAGCAGGACTTGGTACACCCAAGTCAAAAATGGACTTGAGGAAGCTAAGGACTTCGGCTGAGGACAAGACACATTGGGTAAAAGCGAAGAAGAACTGATTGCAGCTGTATGATGTTTCTGCTACTACAGCCACAGAATTCAGTAATCATACATAATAGATTGTGTGTGAAATCACACCGATCTGTGCTGTACCCAAAATATTAATATATGTATATAATGCATTACAAATAGATGTGCGGAAAGCCACCATGGTTCATATTGTACCAATAGTATTTTATTACAAGTCAATTATGTGTGGAATCACATCAGTCTATATTATACCACATACAATGCTACAGGTATATATTATCACTATTAGGAAGTGGGTCGAACAATACCAGTCTCTTCGTTTAGCCAGACTAAAACTTACCCTAACTTGGACTACATACACTATGAAAAATTATGACTGTATATAATACTACCCATATCTTTACTTTTCGGAATCGCTGGGACCCATCTGTTTAAAAAGCAATCTAACTAAAAAGTATAATTCAGCCAAAATTTCCTCTCAGCTGTAAACAATATGATATCATATTATTGCTAGCTATATTCATAATTAAATCAAATTCTACAATGAAATAGTACCATAGTCCGCAATTCCATACCAAAAATTGGCTTAAATTTTGACAGATCAGTGATTTTCAGTACCATACTGTCTGCAATAGGTTAGGCTCCTATTCGGTTCTAAATTTATACATATGGTCAGATCAGTATATGAATACGCTAATAAAGTATCAAGCTTAAAAAATGGCTACCATGAAGTAATTTCATAGTACACAATTCCATGGCAAAAATTTGCACAAGTTTTGGCAGATCCACGGTTTTCGGTAGCCTACTGTCTGTAATAGGTTCGTCCGCATAATGTCAGATAGATATAAAAATAAGCTAATAAAATATTGATTTTTTAAAATTCCACCATAAAATAATTTTATAATACACAACTTAGTAACGACCAAAAGTTGTCAGATGCTAATAATTTATGAACCGATATCTATGTACTCTGTTTGTAACCACTTTTCGAACATCTAGCCATACAGAACTCAATATCTCTTATTATGTACTAGTGCTGTACGAAATATTGCACAATTCTAATATCAAATCATATCATAATTCCCAAGTATGTCCATTGGGTTAATTATTCGCAATATGTCCCCATTGAAAGATAGTTGGTTCACATTAGCCACAATGGGATAGATGTCAGTATGTCCTGGCATATCGCTTGTAATAGGTTCGGTTCCAGAATTTCACCCATATGTTTAGCTAGATATATATGAATGCGCTAATAAAGTATGGAATTTTAACAATTTCTACAATGGAGTAATTTCGAAACATGCAATTTAGTCACATCTTACAGTTTTCAAATGGTAACAATTTACTATATATTCTGTATCAGAATCTCTGTACTCGGTTTATAACCAGGCTTTCGAACATAATACCATCTAGAACTCACTAGATATTGCACGATTCTATTATCAAATATTTCTTGTAATAATGTGAAAATCTTTCTATATATCCTATAATTTAGCTCCGGATAGAATCTGAATTATCAAACAAAACCCCCAGAATTTACACATATCGGCAACAAGATGGATGGAAGGATGGCCGGACGGCCCCAAAATATAATCTGCTTCTTCAAATAGTCCATAGCTAATCCTATCCAAGGCTGATGTCATTACAGCCATCTTAAACATATGACACTACCAAGAAACTATCATTATCACGATCGCAGTCAACACCAGCACTACATGGCACAGGTAAGAAACTGTAAATGATAGTAAGAACCAATGTAACATTGAATCCTAATATAACAAGATAAACACACTTCTCTCTGTCCGGCAAATATGTTGTCAATTTATCACATTGTCTAATGGCTATGTCTTTATGGTACATTGACTTTAACTCGAATCCCATGTCTTCTTATTGTGTAACAACTGTGGACTGTACCAGTTCTACATGTATAATTTATTTTTGTGTTCTATATAGGGGCCCAAGGTCTAGATATAGTCACTGTCTTTGAAGCTCAACTTGAATTATAATAATCTCCGGCCACGCTATTTACCATTGATGCCTTGCATCAATGTGTGTACTTGTTTTGTTTTTATTCGGCTCAATGGAACTCCCTGCTATGATCGTTTAGAAAACAGACAGTCTGTGTCTGTGTGCTATTGGAAACGAAGACTGGTTCGCTGGAATTTCTTTCCCTCGAGCTACCAGGGCCATGCAGCCTACGAAAGCGGTAAGTTTTGTAAGAGATCATATAGATATAGCCACTGTATGGGCCATCAAAATGTTCCCACACATGTGGTCACTTAAGACAACGCGTTTGTTTAAGGCCATGCCAATTTAATGTTTTGTTTTACGAAAAGTCACACTCAAAACATACGATCGGTGATGGGGGGAAAAAAATAAAATAATTGAGTTTTAAGCTATTACAGTATTAATCCTTTTATCGTGTTAATTGTCAAGATTGATCAAGAAAATATAAAACGTTTTCTCAGTTGGTGTCCATTTGCAGGCCAACAGAAGACTATTTTTGACAATTTAGCACTGGAATGGCTGGCTCGTTAACGAGCCAGCCATTCCAGTGGTAAATTTTCAAAGATAATCTTCTCTTGGCCAGCAAATAGAATTTTCTCATGACCATTGCAAAGCCATTTTGAGCGACTTGGCCATTAAAGGGTTAACAAAGCTACGGAGAACAAAGAGTTACCGAAAATTCTGAGGAATTCCGAGTGATACGGATTTAGGCCGCGAAAAATTGCTAGATGAAAATAATGTCTAAAAATTCCAGCAATATTTGTTTCCTAGATATGGAAAAATAAAATTAGGATGGTGTGTTTATAAAACAAAAATAAATAAATTGTTATGGCCAATATCGTAAGTAGCTTTTAAGCACACATGATGACGTTTTCTAAACACTTCAACCATTACAGAAATGAAGTGGCACAGTTTAATGATGCGAGGAATCTTCTGTCTTATAGCTCCCAGTGCAATTAGTTTCAAATATTCAACAGTTTTTCAGAATATTTGACTTGAATTTGAGACACATAGCCTACATTTCAAGGGGTAAATCGTTAAGACTGGTCTTGTGAAGAAACATCTTTTAATAAAGAGTCTTAAAAGAAGATACGCCTTGGTTTGTCGTGACAGAAAGTCTCGAAGGTTGCAGACACCAAACAATGTAAGGGTAACTATGATGATTACCGTATTATGCGGCTGTGGCAGTAGAAACATCCTACAGCTGCATTCAGTCCTTCTTCGCGTTTGACCACTGTGTCTTCTCCTCAGCCGAAATCCTGAGCTTCCTCAGGTCCATTCTTGACTTGAGTGTACCTAGTCCCGCTTTCTTGAGGTCACCTCGTAGCACGCTTAGCAGATTTATGCAATGACGTCCTCCCCTGCCTTTGTATTTGCTGGCTCCCAGTAGGGCGAATGCCGCGAATTCCAAGGTCCTTAGCACATGGCCAAACATGGACCATCTT
Organism: Chaetoderma sp. LZ-2023a; assembly: GCA_034401795.1. Lineage (NCBI taxonomy): Eukaryota > Metazoa > Mollusca > Caudofoveata > Chaetodermatida > Chaetodermatidae > Chaetoderma > Chaetoderma sp. LZ-2023a. The sequence continues at coordinate 182,507,049 of CM067370.1, read as the reverse complement.
TGCTGGGCGACGTTTACAGACAGCGGCGATGTATTGCACATCTTGTATAGTGCATCAATGGAAATTATGCTGTCTGGCCATCGGTGTCCAGTGATGGTGCGTAGGTGTTTGTGGAGGCAGGCGTCGAGTCTAGAGCTGCCTTTGGAGTTGCTGTCAACCCGCAATCTTTGATGACTTAGTTTCACCACAAAGTTGGTTACTAAGGAGACCGGCGTGGAGGTGCCTTATTTCTCCCCCTCCCCTCACCCCCCCCCCACCCCAGGGTTAACTATTGTCATCAGACATTGTTAGTGAATTGTATTTCAGTGACTGATAGCTGACATTTGTATAATTACTGTTATGAGTCACTAGCCACTGAGGATTGTGTATTATAATGCTATGTCACACAAAATTGTATTCATCAGCTGCTGTAAGACGTTAACAATCCTGATAATGCAGATGACTGGGCCGGGGGTGGGCCAATACTGGGCCATATTGGCCGGGTATTGGCAAGGTAGTGGCCAGTAACATGGGTTATCAGAGAAGTCTGCAATATAATTCGAGCCTTTACTGACCCTGAACCCGTCAAGCTGGCCCAGCATGGATGGCCAAATAACTAGAACGCACAAGGTCACATTACCCTTGGCCTGCTCTTCTGCATGACCGGAATTTTTTCCGCAGTCGGTTCCATTATTCTCAAAGAAACATCCATGATAATGTCCCTTTCCAGTTTATCCATCCATCATATGACGTCATTTTCAACTACGTGTCGTGTAGGATGACGTCATAATCAATTACAGCATGGATGACTAGATATAGTCCGTCTTAAATGCTTAAGAGCCCGACACGTTGTACGAATTGTATTCTATTTAATAAACATCCTGTCGAATATTTTTGAAACTAATTTGACTGGTCGCCATAGGCAGCAACAGCACACAATCAAATTAGTTTCAAAATATTCGACAGCTAACATGTATAGTTTTCTGAAAATTGAGATTCTGAGAATGCACAGGAATCGATTGATCCCAACACGGGCAAAGCGTGGGCGGGGCATAGTAGAGATGGGCGGGGCATAGCTAAAACTGGATTCCTCAGTTGTCATAATGTTAAATCACTACCGCGTCAGAAAATGGTATAGAAAATTCTTATAGATTATATGATTATGGAATATCCGGTTTCCGGTAACACGTTGCGTCTGTTGTAGGAAATGACGAATCACAAATTCGCAGCACGGATACGGGGGGGAAAGGATATTGTTATCGGTATGTCTGTCTATCTGTGTGGCTGGCTATGTGTGTGTCCGGAGATGTAGCTGAAAACTGCTGATCCGATTTGGCTCAAATCGTGACACAATGAAGGAACATGCGATGTATGAGGATTTCCAGACGTTGACCGTGATCCGGATAAGAGAATCCGGATCAGTCAGATCAAATTCTGGATCTGTGAATATCTCGGAAACTTCTGGTCCGATTTGGTCCAGATTTTAATACAAGAAAAGAGGTTGTGATCATACTCCAAAATTCCACACCAGTTTAAGCGTCATCCAAGCAAATCTGAAAAATCCGAAAAAAGAATCTGGATAATCCGGAAAGTCTGAACACATTTTTTAGAATGACGGTGTGAGTCTTATCCAATTCCAAGATTAAGATTTTGTTTTAAATTTATATATTAAGCCATTGAGCGCTGAGTTCTTAGAATTTCAACTTTAAGAAAAACAAGCGAGTAAGCTGTATGATATTTTGAAGTTAATTTTACAGTCAAGGTATCTTCAAAATATTTAACAGAACATCTCTTACATCGTAAATGATTTTTTTTGTATTTTGTGATTCGTGTTGAAAAGGGTTCATATCTCAATTAGACCATGGCTTAGTGTGTTGCAAGTAGATAGTAAGACTGTGATGGAACGATATGGGTGATTGATAGTTGTTAAATTTGAGAACTGTGTTCAATATCTACGCTCAGGCAGGCAGGGAAGGGTGCATACCAACAGAGAAATCCGGTTTTAGCTATGCCCCGCCCATCTCTAGCTAAGCTCCACCCACACTTCGCCCGTATTTAGATCGATCGATCCCTGAACTCCGTGACTATCATAAAGGCATACAATTCGTACAACAACGCTTAGTCCGTCATCAATTAAGTGTTATGGCGAACTTATCTACGTCATTCATGACGGCATTGATTATGACGCCAGCCTACACGTCACATAGTTGATTATGACGTCATTTGATTGATGGATAAACTGGAGATGTCCATTAACACCTTGATTCATTCATATAGCGGCTCGCTATCTCATTGTAAGCTTCCAGATCGTAAAAGATGCGTGAACTTAGTGACGGCGAAAGATATGATGATACTTAAGAAGATTCTGTAAGCTATACTGTTTTTTGACAATAGCAAACACAAACTTATTGACTAAAAACAGATGATGGGTCGGCGGGATATAACACACGAAATCACTTTATAGCAAGATATCAATTAAATTTGCGGATAAATGTTATTAAATGAACGAGAAAAATCAATAGACGATAGTATTAATTTTGTTCATAATCGGATGAATGAATCAAACAGTCCGAGTTCTATTGGAAACGAAGATAACGTTTTGTAGACTTCATTTTCTTTTACGGAACGTACGTTATATAGCGATTAGCGGGCCTACGAAAGCAGTAAATCTGGTAAGAGGATATGGTGGATAAGTTAATGTTCACATACAGACAAACCTGTCTATAGCGGCCACTATGTGGTCATCAGAGTATGGTCATTAATACAGGTGGTCGCTTAAGACATCTCACTTGTAAATAGTTTTTAAGGAAAACTGATGGCACTTTAGAGACGAAATTACAAATCTTTTTTTTAAGTACGGAATACTTTGTTGACTATTTTGACGGAGCTGTTGCTGCTCACAGTCAAATTAGTTACAAAATATTCAACCGGTTTCCTGGATCATACATTAAGTTTCCACGAGTTTTCAGGCCATCCAAACAAATCTGTGAAATCAGGAAAAAAATCTGGATTAGGCTATATGACAAAATGCGGAAAATCCGAACACTTTTTACAATGTGACAAAAATGGAAGGCGAGAGTCGGGAATCAAGCTTTGTTTACATTTCGAGATGGAAATTTGGCGGTAAATTGGTATTTTAACACATTGAAACTCTGAGCTCCTAGAATTTCAATTTTAAGAAAACATATAAGTAAGCTGTTAGATATTTTGAAGCTAATTTTATAGTTAAACTATCTTTAAATTATTTAACAGAACAAGATTTTTTATTCATTTGGTGATTCTGGTTGAGAAGAATTACTATCTCAATCGATCTTTCCAGTTTATCCATCCATCATATGACGTCATAATCAACTACGTGACGTGTAGGATGACGTCATAATCAATTACAGCATGAATGACATCTTAATAGTCCGACACGTTGTACGAATCGCATGTCTTTGCTATCTAATAAACATAGGCAGCAACAGCACCCAGTCAAATTAGTTTCAAAATAGTCAACAGCTTAACTGTATAGTTTTCTGGCAATTGATGGTCAGGGAGTTCCGAGATCGATCGATCCCAACATGAGGTGTATGTAGACTCTGTATAAGAGTGCTGAAAGTAGATACTAATATTTTGATGGAACTATGGATGAATGACAGGTGTTCATTTTGAACACTGTGTTCAAAATGCGTCTCAAAATAGCCACGATGTGAAAGTAAATCAAATTTATTCCATCTCAACAAATTATTTCGCATTTCAACGTTTAATAAATAAGATCTCGATTCATTCAGATAGCGCGGCGTTATCTCAACGTATCCCAGCAGATAAATATAAAGCGCGTGAACCTATTGACTATGAAAATAATGGATGCTATTTGAAGCTGCTGTAGGCTACTGTTTATTGACAACGACAGACAACCGTATCCATGACTAAACCCGATGACTAGTCAGCGAGATATGACACACTAGACGGCCTACAACACGCGAGATCGACCTATGGCAATATTCCCATTACGTTTGAGGATAAATAGCCAAGAAAAAGAAACAGACGATAGTATTAATTTTGTTTATATTCGGATGATTGGAATTCCCCGTAAAGATGCTGCTAAGATCGTCAACAAACAGACGGCCTGGGTTCTATTCGAAACGTCGATAGTTGGGTTTTTTTCTAATAACGTAGATTTTGGATTATTTAACGTTTTCAGAGCAACGCCGCCATCTCGAGCGGTCTTGAGGAATGTCCATTTGTCGGCCAAGAGAAGCGTATTTTTTTTTTGAAAATTTACCACTTGAATGACTGGCGCGCTGCCTGCAAATGGACAGTCAATAAGGAAATATTTTAATATTCTTGACCAAATTTAGCGTTTAAAACGTTAACAGAATGTATGTAGCGTTCGGTGGACCTTAATTCCCTCGATCTAGACGCCTATGAAAGCAGTAAATCTGGTGAGAGGTTATCGATACGTTAATATTCACACGCAGACATGCAAATCGATCTATAGCGGCCACAGGATGGGCCATCAAAAGGTGGTCCCGAAACACAGGTGGTCGTTTAATACAGCGCGTTTGTAATCATAAGATGACGCTTCCTTAACACTTGGAGATTGAGAATACCAAATTCACAGAAACGATGTAAAAGTAAATGACAAAGTATTTAATGATTTAAGGAAAATCGTGTTGAATATTTCGAAACTATTTTGGCCTGGAGCTGTTGCAGTTGTTCATGGATAGTTCGTCTTGAATTTAAATGAAAGGAAAATGGGACTATAAAAGTCATTGTGCAGACACCTTATACACTAATAAAGCGTTTTCGAAGTGAACCCTGTACAAAAAGATGACAACGTTCTCACTTTGGCCTTTTAAACATTGCAAATAACACATTTTGAAGATTTTTGGGATTGTGGCCATTTTCTTCTTCTTCAGAAGGCATTGGGGGAGAGGCGACCTATCAGAATGCGACGCGCTGTATATTATAATATACTATATAATTAATGGAAAACTCCAGTAATCTGCGGATTCTAGAGATTCCCGGATGATACACCGAAACATGGTGCGCCAGACATTGGCGGAAACTCCAAGAACAGAACAGAACGGATGGCGCCTGGCTGAAAACCCAAACTTTTCCCCTAGTATTTATGTAGCAAATTAGCGCCATTTAAAACGACAATCACGCGAAGTAGTGGACGTATTTTGTCTTGTTTGATGGATATTCGTATCAAAGGAATCACTATTTCAATGTTTTACCAGTTTATTTGAAAAATGTGTCTAATTTTGTTGAGAAATAGTCCAATTTACCAAGGTTGCTTTGCTCCGGAGGCTTTTCGTGACGTCATTACGTCATTATTTTTAGACTGGGGAATCCCGGCTGTCAAAGCGACCAGTTACATAGTACACCGGCTGTCAAAGCGACCAGTTACATAGTACACCGGCTGTCAAAGCGACCAGTTACATAGTACACCGGCTGTCAAAGCGACCAGTTACATAGTACACCGGCTGTCAAAGCGACCAGTTACATAGTACACCGGCTGTCAAAGCGACCAGTTACATAGTACACCGGCTGTCAAAGCGACCAGTTACGTAGTACACCGGCTGTCAAAGCGACCAGTTACATAGTACACCGGCTGTCAAAGCGACCAGTTACATAGTACACCCGCTGTCAAAGCGACCAGTTACATAGTACACTGGCTGTCAAAGCGACCAATTGCATAGTGCACCGGCTGTCAAAGCGACCAGTTACATAGTACACCCGCTGTCAAAGCGACCAGTTACATAGTACACCGGCTGTCAAAGCGACCAGTTACATAGTACACCGGCTGTCAAAGCGACCAGTTACATAATGCACCGGCTGTCAAAGCGACCAGTTACATAGTACACCGGCTGTCAAAGCGACCAGTTACATAGTACACCGGCTGTCAAAGCGACCAGTTACATAGTACACCGGCTGTTAAAGCGACCCGTTACATAGTACACCGGCTGTCAAAGCGACCAGTTACATAGTACACCGGCTGTCAAAGCGACCAGTTACATAGTACACTGGCTGTCAAAGCTACCAGTTACATAGTACACCGGCTGTCAAAGCGACCAGTTACATAGTACACCAGCTGTCAAAGCGACCAGTTACATAGTACACCGGCTGTCAAAGCGACCAGTTACATAGTACACCGGCTGTCAAAGCGACCAGTTACCTAGTACATCGGCTGTCAAAGTGAACAGTTACATAGTACACCGGCTGTCAAAGCGACCAGTTACATAGTACACCGGCTGTCACAGCGACCAGTTACATAGTGCACCGGCTGTCAAAGCGACCAGTTACATAGTACACCGGCTGTCAAAGCGACCAGTTACATAGTACACCGGCTGTCAAAGCGACCAGTTACATAGTACACCGGCTGTCAAAGCGACCAGTTACATAGTACACCAGCTGTCAAAGCGACCAGTTACATAGTACACCCGCTGTCAAAGCGACCAGTTACATAGTACACCGGCTGTCAAAGCGACCAGTTACATAGTACACTGGCTGTCAAAGCGACCAGTTACATAGTACACCCGCTGTCAAAGCGACCAGTTACATAGTACACCGGCTGTCAAAGCGAACAGTTACATAGTACACCGGCTGTCAAAGCGACCAGTTACCTAGTACAGCGGCTGTCAAAGCGACCAGTTACATAGTACACCGGCTGTCAAAGCGACCAGTTACATAGTACACCGGCTGTCAAAGCGACCAGTTACATAGTACACCGGCTGTCAAAGCGACCAGTTACATAGTACACCAGCTGTCAAAGCGACCGACCAGTTACATAGTACACCGGCTGTCAAAGCGACCAGTTACATAGTACACCGGCTGTCGAAGCGACCAGTTACATAGTACACCGGCTGTCAAAGCGACCAGTTACATAGTACACCGGCTGTCAAAGCGACCGGTTGAAACACTGATCTTCCAGCTCATAAATTATACCGTACACTGCATTAATCCTCAACATAATAATTTTTCGGCGAAATATCTTCCAATTCCATTAATTGGTGTAAGATATTGAGGGCAGTGATATATTTACCGCTGTCATACCAGGTTGGAACCAATATTCGTGCATCAAACAACTTGTTCAATGCCAATGAGCGTGTGAATGACGATTGAGAGAGCCGGTGACTGTGTTTGGTTGAGGAGAGTGTGGAGGGGATATTGTTAGATTGGTGGGGTGAGGGGAGGGGGGGGGGGGGATAGCCATACATGTCAGTCTCGGTTTACTCATATGAAAAAGTTCAAGAACGTTGCCATGCCTCTAAATCGGTTATGTTATTCATGACTGGCAGAAGATATAATACTATTAATAACATCATAACCATCTCTGGTGTGTCAAATTTTGAGTTGCAGAGGCTGATGTGGCGGTGCATGAGCTGGGGCTTGGGTGAGTGGATGGGGTGGGGGAAGCATTCCTGCACTTCTGGTGGTAGACATTGGGGCAGCTCCCACAGCACCACTGATTATAATGGAAAGTCACTGTTATTATATGCATAAAAAAAATTAATAGGCCTTTACGAATATTGAATAAGTGTTGATCATGATTACTTGTGTATTTAATTCAGGAATGGCTACATGGAATGTTCTTAGGGTTAAAAAGTATATGGATGCCCAGGATTTATTACCTCCATGTACCCGTAACACAGGATACAATTTACCTGCCCCTAATTACATATTGTCACACTAATATTGCTACATAAAAGGTTTAGACTGATTGTAGGATATATTGAATTTTCATAGTTTTTATCATTCTTCTAGCTTTCATGTTGCCGTGCTTAGCAAAAACCGGATAAAGAAACCCTAACCTTCCCCATGAAAAATAATTCCCTAGATCTACCTACCACTAGGGGCATGTGATTGGATTATTATTTTGTTTGCCCTCAAGGCATGATAGCAGTTGAAGGGGTAGTACTAGGAGGACCAATGCATATGCTTTCTATACTTTGTATTGTAAAGTGTAGTAATTGCATAATCAATGTCAAAACAATAAACATATATTCGTAAACACTCTATGCAAAGCATGAGGTGAATGTTTACACATCAAAGGAATGATATATAAATTATATCCTACATTTGAAACTATGTGAATAACAGAAAAGCAGAAATAATAGAAAAGTCACTTACTGAAAATAATTTTAAAAACTAAATCAATAATCATAGATTTTAGACCAAAACTAACATCAGTAAATTACTTATCGCATGGCGAGATGGAGTGTTTACTAGATGATAGCATGTAGACTGAGGGATGGAGTCATTTCATGATTGCATTATACATGTAATGGATTATATTTCATGAGCAGAATCAATGTATCATATCATCAGCTGCTATTGCATAAATGTGTGTATATGGGTAAAATTACCACCCATGTAGAGCCTCACTTCAACTGCAAATTCTGCATTACCAATATACAATTAATAGCAAAAATTATATAAAGTATTACATCATTAAAAATATTGGTGGCTGATTATATATACTCCATCAAGTAGGTACCATAGATAGAACAGTCAATCATCCACTTTCAAATGTATTTTTACAAATGATTTACCATTTGATAATCAGATGTGTGCAATCTGTAAGAGTGTCATGACATGAAATGGTTCAGAGAAATTAACTAACATCACCAGGGTTGTATCACTCACTCCAGATTAAAACATTGCGAAATATATAGCACACCAAGATCATTTTAAATGGAAGTGGAGTAAACCTGGGGTATTATGTGAGTATGTTATCATGGACCATTCACTCAGGACATGCTGACAATTAGGGTCAAGTTCGACTCGCTAACTATAGTCAGTTTGCTGGTTTACTGATCATGCGCAGTTGCTATGCCCAGTCGAACTTGATCGTAGTCGACTATAGTTCGTTGGTACCCGGTTCCCTATTGAATTACTATTGCAGAAAATTTGGAACCGGGTACCAGTCTCCATTAACCCTTTCTGTCGTCTGTTTTGATGACTTACGAAAATGGGTTATTTTTTCCCGCTAAGACGTCAAAAAGCGTGCATATGGCATAAAGTGGGAAGGAATATGGGCTTGGTAACATTGACATACAATGGGAAAGCATAATTTCATCAAACCTAAGTTATTTAGTGAAATGTTTACACTTTTATATGCATTTATTCGTGGCAAGTGATCGGTGTCCGCCATGAACAGTAAACCATGAAACTGACTATGGTTAGCGAGTCGAACTTGACCTAAAATGCCAGTCGAACTTCAAATAACTAGCTAATCAACTATAGTCAACCGAGCACCCGAGCTCGTTTCAGATGGTTAGTGAAAAATTTGCGTAAATTTCAAAATGTCTGACACCGATCTATTGCCATGAATAAATGCGTATAAAAGTGTAATTATTTCATTGAATAACTCATCTAACCCAGCCACGTTCTAACCACTGTATCCAACATTGCAGATAAGATTCAACAGATGAGAGCATCGGCTTCCTTCCAGTCATTTTACTTTCAAAATTTTCCTAAGCTTTCCTGAATGGCTGTATTGACATAGATTTATATTGCGGTTACAAATATTAAAGGTATAATAATTTACAATAAATTAAGTGTTAAATTTGAACTTAGACTTAACATGATTAATTTGTGTCATGTCACTCGAAACTTAGACCGACGTGACAATGGACCTTTCCAGTTTTAGCTATGCTCCGCCCATATCTAGTTAATCTCCGCCTACACCATGCTCGTGTTGGGATCGATCTATCCCTGAGCTCCCTAGCTATCAATTTCCAGAAAACTATACTGGTTAAATGTTAATCAATTTGAAACAAATTTGACTGGGTGATGTTGTCGCGGCAACAGCGCTCAGTCAAATTTGTTTCAAAATATTCGACAGACTGTTTATTAAATAGTAGACATACAACTCGTACAACGTGTCGGACTAAATCGAGTCAGTCATGCCGTAATTGATTATGACGTCATCCTAGGCGTCACGTAGTTTATGACGTCATATGATGGGTGGATAAACTGGAACGGTCCATTGTTCAGAATTGAACATGGATGGATTGATGGCTGAGTTGGTGGATGGATGGATGGATGGATATAATAACAATAATAATAATAATAATAATAATAATAATAATAATAATAATAATAATAATAATAATAATAATTTCAGCATGAGTATACATGTAATACTGATGAGAAACGTAACGGGGATAATGAGTAGTGTCATTGAATAGTAATAATACTCCGCAGGATGGTCACCCCACTCCCCCCCCCCCCACCCCCCACCCCGCCCCCTTTATGTAAAATGTTCTGTCATAAGTCATGTTTCCACACGTACTTTGTTTAAATGTAAACATAATTCATACATGTATTGTATCGTACTCTATGTCATTTTTAATATAAAGTATCCATATACATGTATATAAATGTTATATGCATAAACATAATATTATAAATTTATGTTAATAAAGAATCTTGAATCTTGATAGATGGATGGATGGCTGAGTGGGTGGGTGGGTGGATGGTTAGGTGCTGGGTGGCTCCACCCACCCATCCATCTATCTATCTATCCGATCGATTGATAAAATGTAATTTTCAAGAGCATAAATGCTAATGAAATATGTGCCAATCGACGCAGATACTTCAGCCGGAAATAAGGTTTCACATCCGAAAACGTGAGTTAATCGACCACATTACATTACTAATTTGTGATTCGTCGTCTCTAACCAAGCTGCTACTTTTTAAAAACCCTTGTTTTTTATATATCCGGTATCTGGTATCATTATCAAAATATTATCTTATGGTGCAGAGGGATACGGCATGTACCTCTCCCGAAACTGGCTTTAGCGAGAACGTCGGCTGATCCGCATACGGCGTAGACGTGTCATATCCCTAAAACCGGGGAAGTCCTTTTTAGTCCCAAATATAGCCTCGCGGCAGTATCTGGCTGAGCGCACTCTTCAAAACCGGAGCTCTGATCGCCGGAGCGTTCGCTCTGAATTTCTACAGACGACTGTACACGGCAAGCTTGGGCGGTAAATGTGGAACTACCTAGAGCCTATTCTAAAACAATTTTATTGAAAGTTCATACAGCATTAGGCAACAACAACATTCAGTGAAAATGTTTTCAAAATAATCAGCGTGGATTTAATTAGGCCTATAGCTAGTCACGGAAGATCGCACCCATGATGTGGATGCGTTTTACGGGTTAACACCGTTTTATCGACTTTTTGCTCATTCCATTCAACCAGACACTGAGCGCGCAGGTAGTTAGAACCAACTGTCTGAACTGAAGCGTATGAATAACAGAGAACCGATTTCATGCGGTTTAAATCTCTCTATCGGCACTGTTGTACAGTGTACTTATTATATAATTGTAAGAAGATTAGCATAGTTGCTACGGAATTCTCAGCAATGTAATTTTCAACATCGTTCATCAATCAGTTTTGTGATTTCGCTGCCTAACTAACTGTTGATTAGCTTGTCGCTTACTAGATCTCTCCAGGTAAGATAATTTTATGTGTCCGTTTGTTTACAAACGTGCTATTTGCTGTCATCGAATGAATCAATCGACCTAATTTCGTGGACAAGCAATTTGTTCGTATGGAGTTAGAATTTTTATTTGGGATCCGCAACTAATATAAGTCGGTCTGTTTGTCTGTAGGTCGATCTGTTACCCCTTTAACCACGAACTTGTTTTAATTTGCAGACCGAGAGACCATTTTTTGACAATTTTGCCACTGGAATGACTGGCTCGGTTATCGAGCCAGTCATTCCAGTTGTAAATTTTCAAAGATAGTCTTCGCTTCGTCTGCAAATGGACATTTCTCAAGACCACCGTAGAGGACGTTTTTGGCTGATATGAGGGTTAGAGGGTTAAAGTTTTCGCTTGTTTTAATCCACCTACCCGGATAACGCAGGTTCCTGGAAAGGTACTGGACCAATACCGGGCCAAGATAATCTTTCTTGTGATCCCCACTCAAGTTTTCCTTTCTATGTCTATCTCTTCGTCGTCATACTCTCCCCCCCCCCACCCTTCCTTCCTGCTTTCCCTCAGTCACCCTCACCCACAATCTCCCTCTCAAATTCTGTCCATCCATCTCTAAAAACACAGATTGAACAGGTAGTATGTGGCCAAATACACGGTAGGGAGCTAAGAGGTATATATATTAAGCATACGAAATATGTTTTTAACATGCCAGAACTCAACCCCCCTGGCGAATTTATTCATTCACCTCAGATAAATAACAGATGTTACGTACTTGCGTAGCTCCATCGCACACCTATACCTACCTGTAGGCGCTACACGCACTCTCCCATTTCCACGCATTACCTATATGCCTCTGGCATTACTGTCGTATTCACCTTTTCACCTTAACATACTCAACATATTTGCTATTTTGTCCATAGATATTATTTTGAGTATTTTGAAATTAATTTGACTGGGCGCTCGTCATATGAAACCTCCTAAATCTGAGCACCAAATGCGTGGTTTCCTCGCCCGGTGAACTCTTGACAACTATACAGGTAAGCTGTTGAATATTTTGAGGCTACTTTAAACAGCCAAAAGCAGTAACAGTTCCCAGTCAAGTTAGTTTCCAATTATTCAACATAATAGGTATTAAATTCTAAATGAGCTTTCGAATTTGGCCTTTCGGGTTCAAAGAATTTTTTTAAAGATATGTCAGTTGTCGTAGGAGCGTCTTATTTTGGATGCCAAAAATGGTGATCGTTCTTATCTAATGGCCATACTATGTCCGTCGAAAGGCATGTGGTCGCCGGAACAGGTTTATAGTACAGATCAGCCATAACTTTACGTTTCCAAAATAAAATAAACTGTTGTATAGTTTGAGCATAATTGAATTGGAAGATACCTCGCCGGTGTTTGGATCGATCGATCCCCGAACTCATTGACTATCAATTTCCAGAAAACTATACAGATACGCTGTTGAATATATTGAAAATAATCTGACTGGGCGCTGTTGATGCCTATGGCAGCAACAGCGTCCAGTCAAATTAGTTTTAAAATATTCAACAGCACGGTTAATAAATAGTAAACGCATACAACACCGCATAGTCCTTCATCAATTAAGTATTCATGACCAACTTATCTACGTCATTCATGGCGTCATTGATTATGACGTCAGCCTACACGTCACGTAGTTGATTATGACGTCATATGGTGGATGGATAAACTGGAAAGGTCCATTGTGTATGTAACACGAATAGTCGAATACCATATTTCTTGACCATCCTCCAAATTCCCGTATTGGAGACAAAATAGGCTATAGATAGACAGAGAGTTTATTCCACAGTAGGCTCATTCGGCCCTTGCGTGTAAATTACATAACATAAGAATGTGGCAGACACTATGACAGTATTACACATTACAAATTACAATTGTAATTATTTTCGTTATTATCACTACTTTTCATCGTTATTGCTACATCACCACCACCACCGCCACCACTACCACCACCACCGCCCCACCACCATCATCATCATCATCATCATCACCACCACCACCACCACCACCACCACCACCACCATCATCATCATGATCATCATCATCATCATGAGCATCACCACCATTATCATCGTCGTCGTTGGTGTCGTCGCCGTCGTCGTGCATATATGTATATGTGTGATCATGTTCTAAGAGAGTCATTTAGAATGGAAATGTGAGTTTTTGATTGGTCAGGTTGGGTTTTTGATTGGTTCCTGGAATATGGTTTCCACGACACCACGGCATCGGCATGATTTCATCCACCATGCTGGATGGACTTTCTCTCTTTTTCGCTCTAGCGAGGAAAGATATTCCATAGCAACAACTCCCAGTACAACATATATTTATTACAATAAAAAATAATGTCATTTCTGGTAATCAGAGTTAAAAGTGTTATGTTATCCGTAACCCCTTTACTTCTGAATTCGTGTATTAATTAATAAAATTAACCCTTTGCCATTCAAGCTGGTCAGAAGTATCTCTACAGTTGCCCTGGAAAATGGCCATTTGCAGGCTAGGAGAAGACTACTTTGAAAATTTACCGCTGTAATGACTGGCTCGATAAACGAGCCAGTCATTCCAGTTGTCAATTTCCAGAAAATAATCTCTCGGTCTGTTAATGGATATTTGTGTGAGAAAATCGAAATTTTCATGAACAGATTTGAAGGATTTGATTAATTAGACTAGAATATCGATATACAAGAATATAAGATGCATTGTCATTTGTGTTGAATAGATTTCTAAACATCAAAGCGATATTGATTTTGACGCGAGTTGAAGATGCATTAGTTATATAATGAGAGTACACGTGTACTACAGTGGCGGCTCGAATCTTAAATTGCATAAGCTATGAATTTCAGGCTGGCCATTGCGCAATTCCTTGTAAAAAAACCCCAGGTCTATGGCATCTCTGTAGCTGCGCGAAAAGTAGGTCATAGTGAGGTCACGCTGATCCACTTTTGCTACGTAAGCCTACAATGCATCCACACACCTTTTGATTACTGTAGGCGAAACATTCTTGGAACTACTTCCGGGAATTGTCTGCCTGCCTGTCTGTCTGTCTGGATTGCTGGCTGGCTGATGGATATGGCGGTCTTTTGAGCTGCTACCCGCCTCTAAAAATAGTTTTTACATTAGACCCTATTCTTCAAATTCTGTAAATAAGTCAATCGGTGTTGATGCTCGCTTATAAAACTGCAAAATACGTATTTGCGTCGCGGTGGTAGATAAACAGCTTGGGTTTAGAAGCAATCAGACTAGACTACTTTACGGTCACACGTGAAGAATGTTTGAGTAAATATTCCCCATGTCCAGAGTAAATAAAACCTAAGACCTGGAATAGTAGTTAACCCTTTCTCCCTTGTAATGCAAATATCTCAATCTCGAGACAACCATAGGCAACAAGAAAACTGTTGCATACTTTTGAAACTTATTAGACGGGCCCCCTATTGCTGCCTATGGCAGAAAACCGGTCCCAGTCAAATTAGTTGCAAAATAATAAACAAAATGCCCCCCCCCCCCCGTATCATAAGAGTAAAGTACAGTGAAGCGTGTCAATAAAGGATACTGTATGCCTTATCAAAGATTGGTCACCAAAGACAGGTGACCGCCTAAGGCAATATAGTGATCTGATCGGCCGGTCGTTCAAGTACCTGACGTCATAATCAATTACGTCACTTGTTAACTGACGTCACAAACAAAATGAAGTAGATCCGTCATGAAATGCGAAAAGTCCATCACGAATGTGTACGAATTGTATAGTTTTGATGAATTTACAATTTAAAAAATATTCTGCTGAATATTCTGAAACTAATTTGACTGTGGGACTGTTGCTGACCATTACAGTTGGCACATTATAGTCAGGTTTGACTGTATAGTTTTATGTATGTATTTGAGCGGTTCCGTTAAACAGACTCTGACTTTTGGGATATAAATATGAATTTCATCACAATCAAGCTTTTCGCGTACACCATTCATTCATTCATTCATGCAATCAACCATTGATTGGCTCGTTGGCTGGTTGTTTGGTTGGTTGGTTCATTCGTCCATCCGCCGCGTGCCCGTCCATCTGTTCGTTCGTGCATCCGGTGATCAGCCTATCCTATCTATAGTCAATATCAAGTGAACAACCTACAACAGAATCAGGACCAATTAGGAAGCATGCTTTCGGCAATCGTGTTTTAATGTCACAGGCCAGCTTTTACATCCGCATACTTTCCGGTAATGATACGTATTATGATACATCGTACGCGTCCGTGTTTATTAAATGTGTATTTGCACTTTCCCGGGTCATGCTAATTATTCTAGCTATAGGCCTATCGCTAATTATACGTAGCTATAGGCCTATTGTATGCGACTGCGCGATAATTGTTCGCGGAGCGCTGTGCGTAATGCCTGATTGCCACTCGAAGAACAGGAATACATGTAGCCGTGCGTGCGTGCGTGCGTGCGTGCGTGTCTGTGTACCGGTATGCGTCTAGATGTCCGGTCATATATATACAAAAAAGCTGCTAATCCAACTTGGCTCAAATTTTAACAACATAACATAAACACAAGAAAAGGATCTTTTTTTTAAACATATTTTTTTGTATCATGTGTACAAAGGGATTGGACACAAGTTCTAACAACTTAATTCCGCCCTCTCCCAAAAGGGTCTGGGCTAAGTACCGTAAAAGAGGATTCCCAGACATTGGCCATGATCCTGATAAAGACGGATCTGGAACTGGATCAAATTCTGGATCTATGCATATCTCGGAAACTCCATGCCCGATCTTGGCTAAAATATTAACATAAGATAAGTAGTAGTAGTGTCGGTAGTAAAATGATACCACCTCCCTCAACTGGATTTCCATTTAGACAAATGAGCCCCCACCTCCCTCAACTGGATTTCCATTTAGACAAATGAGCCCCTACCGCCCTCTCAATCCCTGGGGCATAGGTTGTTGAGACGGGGGTCACCACAGATCGCCGAACGGCTGCCAGGGAGGTAAGATCATCCCGACACTACTACTACCAGGGGATGAACGCCCATTTAGAGACAAGCATTCACAGTCCCTCCCTCCCTCTCCCCCTCTCTCTCTCTCTCTCTCTCTCTCTCTCTCTCTCTCTCTCTCTCTCTCTCTCTCTCTCTCTCTCTCTCTCTCTCTCCTGTGTAGGCTCAGACAAACACGTAGTCTCTGCCAGAGTCACATCGGGCACCGCCTTGTGATCAACCCCACACACATCTGAACAGGTCTGAACGCCCATTTAGAGACAGGCATCCACAGGGATATACACCACCCACAGGTACTGATCGCCAGCACCACACATAATAGGGTCTGAACGCCCATTTAGAGACAGACATCCACAGGGATATACACCACCTACAGGTACTGATCGCCAGCACCACACATAAAAGGGTCTGAACGCCCATTTAGAGACAGGCTTCCACAGGGATATACACCACCCAGAGGTACTGATCGCCTCACATAATATGGTCTGAACGCCCCTTTGGAGACAGGCATCCACAGGGATATACACCACCCACAGGTACTGATCGCCACACATAATAGGGTCTGAACGACCATTTAGAGCCAGGCATCCACAGGGATATACACCACCCACAGGTACTGATCGCCACACATAATAGGGTCTAAACGACCATTTAGAGCCAGGCATCCACAGGGATATACACCACCCACGGGTACTGATCCCCACACATAATCGGGTCTGAACGCCAATTTAGAGACATGCATCCACAGGGATATACACCACCTACAGGTACTGATCGCCAGCACCACACATAAAAGGGTCTGAACGCCCATTTAGAGACAGACTTCCACAGGGATATACACCACCCAGAGGTACTGATCGCCATACATAATCGGGTCTGAACGCCAATTTAGAGACAGGCATCCACAGGGATATACACCACCTACAGGTACTGATCGCCAGCACCACACATAAAACTGTCTGAACGCCCATTTAGAGACAGGCATCCACAGGGATATACACCACCCACAGGTACTGATCGCCACACATAATAGGGTCTAAACGACCATTTAGAGCCAGGCATCCACAGGGATATACACCACCCACGGGTACTGATCGCCACACATAATCGGGTCTGAACGCCAATTTAGAGACAGGCATCCACAGGGATATACACCACCTACAGGTACTGATCGCCAGCACCACACATAAAAGGGTCTGAACGCCCATTTAGAGACAGGCATCCACAGGGATATACACCACCCACAGGTACTGATCGCTAGCACCATACATAATAGGTCTGAACGCCCATTTAGAGAATACGGGAAGGTTTCGAGCACTTACCGAGGATCCTTGGAATCCCCACAAGAAAGCGCAGTGGATACGTGAGTTTAGTCAGTTGGACAAGGAGGTGGCTGCTAGCTTGCGAGCCAAGGCTGTAGCGAGGCGGATGGAGGCCCATTCACTGGAGCGCTTAACTCTCCAATGCAGGGGGCCCCCGCACCCTATGCAGGCATCCACAGGGATATACACCATGAGTACTGTTGCACAGCTTCGAGCTATTGCAAAGGAATTCGGCCTTAAGAGTCTACTCTAAGGCCAAGAAAGCCGACCTGCTCCAGATGATCAGACAGGTCCGTGCCGAGGAGTGGCAGAAGCGACTCTCCTGAGCAATGAATATGGGAAGGTTTCTAGTGCTTACCAAAGAGGATCCTTGGAATCTCCGCAAGAAAACGCAGCGGATACGTGAGCATCGTCAGTTGGACGAGGAGGTGACTGCTAGCTTGCGAGCCAAGACTGTAGCGAGGCGGATGGAGGCCCATCCACTGGAGCGCTTAACTCTCAAATGCAGGATCGGTAAGCAATGCCGAGGTCTGAGCCCAGCCGGGAGCATAAGGGGGCCGAGGTCTGAACCCTTAGCCCGGAGCATAAGGCGAGAAGGCGAACACATTCTCGACCAGCGTCTCGGCAAAAGGGAGACAGGATAGAGGATGCCGGTCAGTACGCTGGACATTCTTCAGAGGTCTAGAAGGAGACCTCACAGGCCGGATCATGCAAAAGATCCAGCAGACTGTCCAGAATGTCTTCTACATCCGCTACACCCATACCTATCGCATCCGTAACATCGAAGACGATAGGGTGATGCTCTTCCACAAGAATGCTCCAGGGAGCTCATGGCTGAACACGATAGCAGCTCAGGACTGGGTGGCAGCAAGAGAGCAAGCCCGCCTCGACATAGACAATATCGATCGACCCAACACCAAGTGGGCTTTCATTCGATCAATCAATGTTGAGGTCAGGGCTGTCATCGACTGCCAACCTCTGCTTGGGACAGGCCCCCTCCCAGACTGGCTACGACAGAAGAAGAGTATGACTGCCCTCGACACCGACAGGGACAACATGTGTCTCTGGAGATGTCTAGCAGTCCACCGAGGAGCGAGAGCTGATAGAAATACAGCTCCTGCACGAGAGCTTGCCACACAGTTCTATGGCAAGACAGTACCTGATGTCCGCAAGACCTCGCTGGATCTGCTGGACAAGGTAGAGTTCTTCGCCAAGATCGGGATTCGTGTGTATGAACCAACCGAAGAGGGCACCTGGCACATGATCAGGCAAGCAGCTCGCTACCGTGACACCATGACCATCGGAGTGTGGGACCACCACGCCTTCTACATCAAGAACATCTCCAAGCTGGCACATACACTAGTCTGCAGCCACTGTCAGCAGAGGTTTACACAGGCATGCAGTCTTCAACGCCATGCTGATCACTGTACAGGCGGCAAAACAAAAATCGTGTGTCCTGGTGAGAAGGTTGAGGCACCACAGTCTGCGTATGAGAAAGCCTTCTATCCGCCCCAACCATCCAGTTCAGCGGCTACTCGTTGGATCGAGTATGAGTCGAGAAACAGAGGCATACACATACACCATGTAGAGTGTGGGCATGGTGGCGAGCGTTGGATCGAGGGCGCTCCCGTAAATGGTTATGATCCGACCACCAACACTGTTTACCAGTTCCATGGCTGTCACTGGCACGGGTGTCCACAACACCAGCGAGGTGAGGATGCCGAACAAAGATACCGCAAGACAGTCCTGAGAGAGGAGAAGCTGAGAGCCTCTGGATGCATGCTTGTGGTACATGGGAGTGCTGTATAGAACGCTGGCCAAGTGTTCCTAAACGAGTTCGGACTCTCCCATACCCACACTTCATAGTTTATGACTTCGAAGCACTCCTAGATGGTATCAAGACTCATCCTACGGAGACTCTCACGATCGAGAGCACTCACATACCTATCTCTGTGTCAGTTGGCTGTTCCTTGGAGGGCGCCACAAGTGAGCCCACTCACCTCTGCAATCTTGACCCCAAAGAACTGATCAGAGAGTTCATGCTGGAGATCCAAGGGCGAGCATCTCTAATCCAGACAAGGGTTAGGTCACAGTACATACCGACAGACCTGGACAAGCTCCCAATGCAACAGCAGTGACTGATCAACGAGTGGTGTGACCAAGTGCCTGTACTGGAGTTCAACTCTGGGCGGTATGACCTGAACCTCATCAAGAAGTACTTAGTCGATGAGCTGACTGACAGTACAGATACAGTGAAAGTTGCCAAGAGGGCTAGTCAGACCATGTTCCTCATAACACGTGAGCTACGGTTTCTCGATGTGCTGAACTACCTCGGCCCAGGAGTCTCGTACGAGGTGTGGGTCAAAGCATACGGGTGTACACAGCAGAAGAGCTGGCTCCCGTATGAATGGTTTGACACACATGAGAAGCTCAACTATCCAGGGCTTCCTGACTACTCAGCATGGACATCTAAGCTCAAGGGTGGCTACCTCTTAAGGCGAACATAGTGGGAACAGTGTAACCAGACATTCATCGAGCATGGAATGCGGACATTCGCCGACTGGCTGCGATACTACAACAACGTGGACGTAAGTCCATTCATCGAAGCCTTAGAGCGGATGCGGGAGTTCTACACAGAACGAGAAATAGACATCCTCAAAGATGCGGTGTCTCTCCCAGGTGTGTCACTGCAGTACCTCCTACGTGGAACCGCTCAGCACATGCCGGATGTTAGCCTCTATTCACCAGAAAAGGAAGCCTACGAGATGCTGAAGGGTGCTGTTGTTGGCGGTCCCAGTATCGTCTTCACCAGGTACCACGAGGCCGGTGTGACTCGAATCCGCCAGAGTGAGCGTGTCTGCCAACGTCTACTCGGCTACGATGCAAATGCTCTGTACCTGTCAACGATGGCCAAAGAGATGCCATGTGGTAAGGAGAAAGTGTGCCATTGGTCCGGTGCCAGTGGGGTAGCTACCTTTAAGGAGGCTCTCCTAGCAGACAGCTGGTTTGGGTTTGCTGAGGTGGATATAGAGGTCCCCAAGGCTCTGTGGGCAAAGTTCGAGGAAATGCCTCCTCTCTTCTATAACCACGAGATCCCGGTAGAGGCAATCTCGTCTGAGATGCTGGAATATCTAGGGCGAACAGGGAGGAAGCGGCCCACCAGCCAAAAGCTGGTCGGTGCCCTCTCCGGCAAGAAGCGGCTGCTGTACGCCCCGACCGTCAAGTGGTAAATAACCCATGGCCTGGAGATCACTGCTGTATACCGCACCATAGACTATGAGGCCAAGCGCCCATTCGAGTGGTTCGTGGACAATGTTACGGAGGCCCGCCGCTCGGGAGATGTAGATAAGAGCAAAGCGCTCTTGGCAAATCTCTTCAAACTCTTCGGCAACAGTGCGGCTGCCTACGGGAAGCTCATCGAGGCCCTAGAACGTCATAGCAACACCAGCTTCACGAAGGATAAATGCGTGGTAGACAAGGCCCTGCGTAGTGCATGGTTCGAAGATCTCGAGGACATCGGTCAGTCATACGAGCTCCAGAGTCGCAAGCCGAGAATCACAATTCGAAGGCCCTTCCAGGTGTGGATAGCCGTTTATGAACTCGCGAAGCTGCGAATGCTGGAGTTCTACTACGACTTCCTCGATCGCTACGTAGCTCGTGACAGCTTTGAGTACCCGCAGATGGACACTGACTCCGCGTATATCGCTATAGCAGGCTCCAACCTCGACGATGTCATTCGCCCTGAGATGCGAGCGGAGTACCAGGCTCATAAGCGGGACTGGCTAGCTTGGGACAATTGGTCTGGACGGACTCCGGGGCTGTTCAAGCTCGAGTTCGAAGGCTCTCGTGGCATCGCTGTCTGCTCCAAATGCTACTACGTGAAGACTGCAGCTGCAAGTAAGTGCTCGGCTAAGGGAATGTCAAAGCCGCAGAATGAGGTCTCTTGGCAGAGGTTCTACAGCACCCTACATGGCGGGGTGGACAGAGCTAAAAACCGTGCCTATGCATACGTAACCAGGGTATGGTGATGTATGCGTAGGAAAAACCCGGACTCTCCGCTTACTATGAAAAGCGCCATGTGCTGCCAGATGGGGTCCATACTGAGCCCATCGAGTATCATGTTAGCACCCTAGGGTGTGGTAGCTGTGTCATCAGGGACTAGCTAAAGCTCTTCTACGACAAATGGTCGCCTAGGCACGCCAGGTAGTACAGTGTAGGCCGCCCCTCCGCCTCCACATACCTGTCAAGCTTGTGAACATCTATCGACCAGTTAGGATCTGTTGCACGCCGTCAACCACCTTCCAGCTCACCAGGCTCATACAGGTACCGAACCAGAGCATCAGGTGGTAGGCACTCCTTTCCCTTGTTCGCTCCTCTAGAGCTGTGAGAGCTAGAGCTGTGACCAGCAGAGTGTCTGATAGCCTCTACTGACTTCTTCCCGATTAGCCTAGTAACCTCGGCATTGGATCTCTCCACCACAACAGGCAGCCCTCTCACCCATACTCTAGAACATTCACTCGGCGTGGCCATTTCCTGCGCGTATTGGTGTGGGAACAGTCGCTCTGCCAGTGTCCGATTCCACCGCTCAATGATAGCCTGTGCACTGTGATGCACTACCTCGCCTCGCCTAACTGCCACACCATGTTTCCGCATGAGGGCTGCAGTCTCCCCTCTGAACTCCTTACCCTCATCCACCTGCAACAATTCCGGCCACTGGAGGGGATTTTCCATTTGTCTCGTAGACACCCTGGAATGCCTGGGCCACCTGGCCAGCTGACTTGTCTGTGAGTGGCACTGCCACCTTGTACCTGCTGGCGACATCGACGATGGTGAGGGCATACTTGTAGGTCTTACGACCAACCGAGTCGTGTGGAAGGAATAGAACATCTGCCTGGTGAACTCTGTTCAGGACAGTTTCCTCGAAATGGGCATGCCTGATGTGCCATGGACGAGGTCTGTATATCTGCCACATCGCCTGGCGGCTGAGCCACTAGCTAACTGTCTCCAATGTGAAGTTGTGGCCCTTGTGACGTGCAGCCTCGAGTAGTTAAGGGGGCTCACAGTAATATCTACCAGGCTGATAGTAGAGTTCCTCAAGAAAGACGGATGAAAAACTCCCGGATTTCATCACTGACGTCCACTCCCGTACTGTCATGCACGGCCTGGGTGAACTATAAACAGACGAACAGATGGCCATCATTCATTCGACCATCACTGAAGACCTCCTCAAACACCTCCGTATACTGGCGTCTAATCTCTGCTGGATCCTCACTGAACAGTAGTTTATCGACCAACCCTCGGAAGTTAAGGGACTTGACCAGGTCGTACAGAGACACCATCCTTACATAGTACAGCTTAAATGTGTGGCGGCCCAGATGGCCATGAGCGCTATGGCAACGTACGGTAGCCAAGGGCCTGCGACTCCGAAGAACGTACCTACTCCTGAGGCGATGGCTGGTATGGCTTCAGAAATCTTCTCCACCCCATGGAGAGCATTGTTGGCGATCTTGTGGACCGTCTCGCCAGCCTTCATTGTGAACAGAGCGATCAGAGCGCCAACTGCTGCCAGCGGACCGATAGAACTTTTTACGTAAGTGCGATAGATTCCTTTCGCTCTGTGTTCTAGCTTGCGGGATTCAGGCTCTACATCATCATACTCACCCGCGGTCTCCGCTACATCATAGTCGTCTGCATCATAATCGTCCTCCTCATAGTCCTCATCATCTATATCCTCGACTGGATCAGCCTCTGGTTCATACATCGCTCTGGGGATCCATCGATGGGGCAGTTATATAGTAGGTTTAAACTGTAGTCTATAGCATGGCCTCAGCAATCTTGAATGCGGGCGTGTTTGCCTTAGCAAACTGGGGACTCAGCTTCGACGACACGAAGGCGGCAGAGTTCGAGCGTGACCGTCATAACCAGGCGATGGAGAAGCTGTCTAGGGAGAAGTTTGAGTACAGCAACGCACTCGAGCATATGCGCCAAAGGGAGGCACGCCGGCGACAACTCCGATCTCAGACCAACCAGAGCCTCAGAGGCATATGAGTCTCGATGAGTACTACGAGGCTGTAAATTTATCTGAGCCAACGCTCGACTATAAAGCATCGACAGGTCAGAAGACAGCAGAGGTTATAGTAGTGGTGGCAGCTGCAGCGGTGATGACAGAGTCGTGCTCAATGCACGCTCAAGCTGAATACCTGATGTGTTCGACACGCATACCTTAGCATAGCCAAAGTAAAGTACCGTCACACCTAATGAGCGAGTCCCAGCTATGAGGGTTCCAATGTTGAAGCTGAGCCGGTTGCCCTGATTAGGTGGGATGTCCATGCCCCAGAGGTGGTGACGGCCCTCGAGTGCCAACTCGGTCGTCGCTTCCACTGGTTAGGAACTGTCTGTAGAGTTGGCAATCAGCCAGCTCACGTACCTCACCAAGAACATTGGTCCCAGCAACCACAAGCTTGAAGTCGTCTAGCTTATCCACCTGCTGGATGGCTCCTCCCTTCTGAACCAGGACCACAACAGCGACACAGTCCGATGCACCACGATGCAATGTCAGCTCTACCCGTTCGTTAGCTGTGGCTTGGACCTGCTGGTGTTATCGCTCCACATGCACGATCCGCTGTTTGGAACCTGTTTGCTTCAGCTCCTGGTCATTCTCGTCATGCCAGACATGAAGTCTTGGAGCATTCATCGTCGCATCTGCGAGCTGCTCAGTGTACACCCAGAGGAGCAGCCTATCCTGCATGGCAGCCGGATTCACGTGTGTATTCTCGAGGAGGGTTAAGAGTGGAACTGCCACAGGCTTGTCGACACCTGCCCATAGTTCGAATTCCGTGAACCCTTCATTGCACCCCACAGTGTAGTACCCCTTTCCCTTCGCATAGAAGGTTGGGCCACGAGCCAGCGGACCTAGGACTCGGTACTCATCGTTCACATAGGTGGTGTCCACAGTGCTGTTGCTCTGCACAATCTCCCACCTGTTCAGAACCTGCGGGAGCTCTACCATCTGTTCTATTGTGCTCTGAAGCTTGAACTCGAGTGTCATGCTCTTGATCTCGTGGATCTGTGCCGAGATTGCAAAGTTAATGTACTTCCCAGCAGCGGACAACGGGTTCTCATCGTGTATACTGGGTCGAATGACCATCAGGCAGTCCTTCTGAGGATCAGCGCGGTGCGATGCCACGGGTTCAATGGCCCCATCTGGATGTTGCACATACTGCAGCATGTTTAAGGTCTGGGTATATAGAGGGGTTAAACGGCTGCCATGTTTGGTAAAGCTCTCCAGCAGATTGTCTATAGGCAGCAGGACAAGTCGGCATGACAGTCAGCACAACAGCCATGGCGTGCACTGTCCCACTGTGACAGGGTCCGAGGACTGCTTCGTGACATCAACATTATCCACGAGCGAGCCAAGGTCACACCTCCGTCTGATGCGGAGATACTGGCCGCCATAGAGGAAGGAGCGCAAGCTCGTAGTACAAAAGAACTCCTGACTCGGATACTCTACCGGATGTTTGATAGCACCCAGGGCAGGACACTTGACCTACCGCATGTGGCCCAAACCAACAGTCCTGTTATTCTAGCTCTCCAAAGGGCGAGGGTCGACCCCAAAGATCTACTAACGGTCGGGAAGTGGGCTGCCGTATTTAGCCTCCATAGCCAGGAAGAGCGAGATATGCTGGATAGCCTCTAGTCTGGAGAAAATAACTACTTCAGGGAGGAGGTCAGTGCCGCTGTAGCGGAGAGCCATGACACCGGCCATGTAGAAGGTACTCAGGAGGGGTTCACTGTTGGCCGCAAGGAGGCTGTTGAGCACATCTTCAACGAAGAAGGGCGCAGGAGATTGGCCAGTAATCTGCCAGCAATTCTGAAATTCCCAGATAACTACCAAGACTACCTCATGAAATCCGCTCGCAAATCAGATGCTCGTCGTGCATGGACAAAGTGGATGTACCGTGAGAAGTTCCAGAAGAAGACAGCCCTAGACTCTGACCCTCAGTGGGTACAGTTTAAGTGACGGCCTTCTGACGAAACTGACGAAGTTCCTCAAGCTTCTGACGAAGTTCCTCAAGCTTCTGACGAAGGTCCTCAAGCATCTGACGAAGTAGCAGAGACAGCTGACGAAGTTCCTCCGCCGTCTGAGGAATGAAAAAAGTTGCGGCAGTTGCGACAGTCTGTCAGTGATGATGTGTAGAGCAGGCTAGTTTCCTGGCTGGATTCAGCTTGTAGGTGAAGGTCTGCACCTTTTCCAGAGATAGCTTGAAGTGTGACAACTCATCTGTCTCCTTGTTGCTGAAGATGAAGCGGTACAGCTCAGCTGCCCTCTGTACACCTGCGATAAAGTCCCCTTTGGTCTCCTTGAGGGTTAGGCTGTCGTATATGGTCAGGACGAGCAGGGCACGTCCACACTTGGAGCTGAAGTATAGCAACCGGGCATTGTGGTGGATGTTTGGTGAGATCTCGTGGGTGTACTTCTGAAAGAGGATGAAGATGTTATCTTTGTGCGCCGGATGCGCCTGGTGATGTTGCTGAGGTAGGTGACTGTCTTCTGGTCCATTACAGGGTCATCGATAACTAGAACAAGTGGTTCTGTCAGTCGGGCTGCCAGCAGCTTCTCCATCAGTGCTTGCAGGTTCTGCGTCTTGGTGATTGGGCCATTGTACCATTGATCATTACTGTCAACTGCCTCAGCGGCGGAGTCAGACACCAGAAGGATGTATTGAGAGTGTAGATGTTCGGCCAGAGAGCCTGCAGCAAGATGTTTTCCCTGTGTCCTGACAGGGCAATGATCAGCACCACCTGGCCAGCATCGGCTGGCCTACTGTCGAATGGTACAGACATGTGTGTGGAGGATGGTTGGCACTTTGTCGGCAGTAGCCTCGTCTATATCTGGGAGACTAAACGGCAGTATTTCATGCACCAGCTCTAACGCCTGTAGAGCGGGGAATCCTGCACCTCCGGCGGATACGAAGGATGCGATGGAGGCTTCAAGCATGAAATCCCAG
Source organism: Chaetoderma sp. LZ-2023a (assembly GCA_034401795.1). Classification (NCBI taxonomy): domain Eukaryota; kingdom Metazoa; phylum Mollusca; class Caudofoveata; order Chaetodermatida; family Chaetodermatidae; genus Chaetoderma; species Chaetoderma sp. LZ-2023a. The sequence goes on along the minus strand of CM067370.1, from coordinate 182,480,292 downwards.
CAGCGGCTGAGAAGATAGCGTAGAGGGCCTGTGGCAGCACCCACAGTGTCTAGTACATCCAGTATCTGTCTGATACATGCACGGGAAGCCATGACTATCCTGTGGTCTTAAACCTGTGTACACCCGTAAGCTTCGTACAAGACTCCTGGGCCGAGGTAGTTCAGCATATCGAGAAACCGTAGCTCAGGTGTTATGAGGAACATGGCCTGACTAGCCTTCTTGGCGACTTTCACCGTACCTGTATAGGGTTTTTTGTTTTGTTTCATGACAGTATTACTCTTTACCCGTTACCGAGTACGTCAAGACCTAACCAGCAAACCAAATAACCCTGACTTCTTCACCTCTAGTAGCCGGAGGCTGGCGGTAGCACCTGTTTGGCCGTCGACAGTGATACTGTTCAGGCCGAGGGTGCCTATCTTGAGATTATCTCCATTCTGGATGAATGAGCTCTGTGGTTTCAGGAGATCCATAACCAGGCCCTGTACAAAGGACTCAGCCTCATCGACTCCGAGCATACCGAGCATCGCCGCCCTTTCCTTGATGGCCATCCCCTTGTATACAGTCTTGACCTTGTTAATGGCCGATTGTCCTACCATATCAGTGTTCCCGATGAGATCTTGGGCTGGGATGGTACCTCGTTTCTCCCGCGGGTCTCCCTTCTCATCGAAGTCTAGGAAGGAGATAGGGGCAACAGTGTCCTCTGAGCTGAGGCGTGCCTCACCCAAGTGAGCAAGATCGCCTAGCTCTTTGCTTTCTAGGTCTGTGAGTGACAGAGTCATAGTCATATACAGACGGCTTAAACCTACTAGTCATACCCCCAGTCAAATAGTTGGGCATAGGAGGACCACGCAGTCGGCCAAGGGAATAGGTAGCAGTGCTCAGGGTACTGGCCCTCTCTGCAGGGGCACGCCTTGTGGGCAGTCCACCATTCCCGGGCATTGGCGATCATCAGTCCACGTGCGCGACTATGGGCTACACACCGCCCTCTGGCACGCCATGCCTCATATGCAGCAGGGGTCTCGTGATCCATCTCTCCCTATTCAGAGGGGTTAAACGTAGGCAATGATGATCTCAGCCATTGCACTCGTTGCTAGCCCTAGAACCGCGGCCTCCATTAGTGTAACATGTTCACCCATGATCTTTGCGGCAACAGTGTAGGAGGCACCATTGAGGGTGATCTTTGGGATGGGGTGAGTTATTCTGAGACAGTGCCCAGCCACCCCACTCACCACTGTAGCGAGGACAGCCACAGTGGCAGCAGGAAGAACCTCATTTCCCCCTGTCATCTTTACCACGGCCAAATTCGCCGTCACGTTACTGGCGACATGGACTGCCAGAGGTTTGGCTTTGGTCAGTAACTTCTGTGTCTTGGTTCGCAGCAGGTTCTCCACCTTCTGAAGACTCGCCTGGCTCTCGGGCAGTTGCTTCACGATCTGTACCGTTGACGTCATTGTTTAAGCACTGAGTATATAACGCGGTTAAACGTCTGTGTCCCCTGTCGAGAGAGCTAATAAGATCTTCCCAGTCTGCATCTGCCAGGTGGCCGGGTTTGTACTCAGGAATATTCATCTCTCTATTGAGACATCTTAAACATGTCCGGGCTCACGCTATGCGTGAAGTACTATGATGTCTTCCGGAGGGAGTTGAAGGACTACAAGACACCAGATGAGCTCGCTCAGCTCTCCGGTGCTGAGCTGACAGAGGAGCTGACAGCTGTGACGCTCTATCTAGGATTTGGCAAGGGACAGATCTGCTTCTTCGAATACCTTATCATGGGTGGGAGTATCGTCGAGCAGCTCCTGCGAGCTAAAGGTTTCTATAAGGATCGGGAGTATCTGTCAGATGTGTTCCAGCAGTTGCAGACCGCTGTGGCCTCACCGGACTCAGAGCTGAACAAGGCTCTGCGATACTACCAGCTGGAAAAAGGATGCGGTGCCAAACCCTCCAGCCCTTGGATGTACATGTTGGCAGTGGGTATAGGGGCAGTAGGGCATGCCACGCTGGTTCAGTGTCTCACCGTGGTCCCCACTGCTACTGTAGAGTCAGGATAATCTTATAGCTGATTTGCTAGCGGTGTAGTAGGCTGATGCCGAGCGCCACGATAGCTAGGCCTGACACCACATGTAGAGCTACCATGGGAAGCGGTGTCTTGTTGACTGGCTGCAGTGTCGGTGCACCGTCGACTGGCTGCAGTGTCAGGGTTGGAATGACTGTATGGCTCGTACTATGCGTAGGTGCGTTGATGGCAGTGTTGAAGCCGAAGTGGACACCGGGGGAACTCCCCTCGACTATCATGTTGTTATAGCCCCTGACCTGGAGGTCCTCGATGTTCACGATCATGTTGCTCGGAATCAACCGTAGATGTGGCGAAATAGCAAATTCAAGTTTGCGATGGGCCTTCTGCAACCCCTGCTAGAACTTAGCAATAGTACTCGTCAGGGGTTCGATAGGGGAATCCTGAGTAGTCACGTCTCGTGTCACCGTACATAACCCCTAGACCGCTGTTGTCACCACCATGCCACTGATAGTCTGGGTGAGCACTGAACTCTCTCTCTCTCTCTCTCTCTCTCTGTAGTCTGCTGGCCGCTGAGACGCTATGACGGTTGAGCTGTTGGTCGAAGGCGTTTGTATCGGGGAGGCTTACACCCAGCTCATGGAGGATTCGTCGCACCGTGAAGTACACGTGGAATCTGAGACAGCTGGCGATGAGCACAGCTTCAGGAGTACCAGAATAGGAGTGAAGCAGGGTGTAACTTACTCCACATCCTGCCGTGGCACACCAGTCGGACAATCGGCATGGTTATATGTCTTGTTTAAACCCTTCCTATAGCATGCTATGGAACCCATATTTGCTCACTCGACTGGTCGTGCTGACCTGGCAGATGTGTACACAGTTGATGCTGCCAAGGTAGAAGAGATCGATGGCAAATCATTCGCCCTACAGTACGAAGCAAGCTCAAAGGCATTCTCCCTCCACCCCATTGGTGGTGATGGGGTGGAGCTGCTCACAGACCTCAAGGATGTGACGAAGGAGCGCCTGGGTCGCAACATAGATGGCCACAAGATCGTGTTTCGGTACGATTTCCCGAAGAGGAAGTACATCCTCGAGCCATTGATTGAGCTCTCGGATATAGAGGTGGCAGACCTCAACACCCTAAATAATGACCTCAGCTTTCATCTTGTCGAACCCTATTCGAGCGGTGCACCGCCGATGGCCCATGATGGCCTGCTATTGACCCTGGCAAAAAAACGGCAGTTCATATTTGAGAAGAATGAAGTGTGGTACCGCGCTGGACCTGGGGGTGACTGGCAAACATGGCTGCCCCTATATAGGCCTCTCGCAATCATTGGCATAGCGGTTACTCCCCTCTCCACTGTTGTGAAAAAGGATGGGACAGTTCGAAAGCTCTACAATCGGGGATCATCCTTCCTCACCTACATAGGTGAAGGTGTCTCCCTGACAAGGGTGGGTCACCGGATCGGGGTTACAGGTGGAAAGCTCCTGCTGCGTCGTCCATTCGATGGACCAGAAGAAGCTATTAACCTTCAGGACGGCACTCTACGGGTAGATGGTGTGTCACATGTCTCCAAAGTCAAGGGTGCTGTTAAACTGCTTCAGCGAGTCGGACTCACTAGCCTGCAAACAACTCATATAGTCCTAGAGCTACGTTTCTTAGCCGGCGGCAGAGTGAAGCAGCTAGCCCCTGCCCCCGAGGGGATGAAGATCACTATCGATCCGGATGGAACAGAGCTCGATCTGGGACAGATATTTCTCGAGGGGTTCACTCTGTTCAGTTTAACTCTTCATATATAGCCATGATTATCATCATACTGCTCGTGCTGGCGTCTACAGCAGTGGCACAGGGTGCTGAGACTGCCATGATATTGGATGCCAAGTGGGCCCACTTCCGGGATGACCCCCAGTACAATCCTTGGGTTGACCCCTTGCGGAGAAACATTTACGACCGCTTTCACCCACGTAAAGAGATCGAGTCTGTCTGCCACTTCTATGGGGTGGAGAGGGTAAGCCGTGGTTGTCTGGTGGAGACCCCTGCTCAGCACCAGATTCTCTGCGTAACATGTGAACATGCCAGAGTCTGCCATGGTTCACATGCTAATCACTTTAGCCTCCTCCCAGGTGAGCGTTGTCAAGGTAGATGGAAGCCCCTATGGGTGTTCCCCACCATGCTGATGCGACTCTGGCAGAGCCTACGTGTTTGTCTGAGCCTACACAGAATAGAGAGATAGAGAGGGGCCGGCCCTGTGGTTGATGGCGATCAGTGGTGTATATCACTGTGGAGGCTTGTCTCTAAATGGGCGTTGAGCCCCTGGTAGTAGTAGTGTGATACTACCTCCCTGGCAGCCGTTCGGCGATCTGTGGTGGCCCCCGTCTCAACATCCTATGCCACAGGGATTGAGAGGGCGGTGGGGGCTTATTTGTCTAAATGGAAATCCAGTTGAGGGAGGTAGGGGCTCATTTGTCTAAATGGAAATCCAGTTGAGGGAGCTGGTATCATTTTACTACCTACACTACTACTAGATATAGTGTGACAGTATAATAATAATAATAATAATAATAATAATAATAATAATAATCTTTATTTAAGGAGGGTATACATCGTCAGTAAACTGATCTTCCCAAGGCCCTCACACACACATATAAATACATACATACATATATACGCGCAAGGTCGTACACGGTCATTCAAAAATACACGCACGCACGCATATATATATATATATATATATATATATATATATATATATATATATATATAATATATATATATATATATATATATATATATATATATATATATATATATATATGTATATATATATATATATATATATATATATATATATATATATATATATATATATATATATATATATATATATATATATATATATATATAACTATTTACAAATATACAAAATATACAATATTATAACACAAGTAAAATGACTGTTAAATTAGATAGTTAACATATTTGTTCATTTTCGATAGGTATTACTAAAACAGTATTGCAGAATAAGTACCTCGTCGAATGTCGATGTTCGAATCACCGTTCACGCATACATACGCGCAAGGTCGTACACATTCATTCACACATACACACATATATAGCTATTTAGAAATAAACAAAATATGCAATATTAGAACACAAGTAAAAAGGTGAAATCACATTGCCCATATATCACTATAATTTAATAATATATTCATGTATATTTGATTTGAATGTCAGCAGAGTAGACGACTGAGTAATCGTTTCAGGCAGAGAGTTCCACAGTTGCGCTGCAGTGTATTTGAAGCTTTTTCTGCCATATTCCGTTTTAATCCTCGGAAGCGTGTAACTGGAATGACCGGTAAGGTAACCGAACCGGCCATTCTGGTAGAGGTCTTTCGGAAGTGGTCTCCTCGTTGCGAAATGTACACAGGCTCAGCACAAATTCCCAAATATTTGATGATAATAATAATAATAATAATAATAATAATAATAATAATAATAATAATAATAATAATACTCTTATGTAGGCCAAACCGCCATTTAGACAAGTAAAATATTGTACTTCTGTTTCCCCTTGTGCCACGTTGTGGCTTGGGTGTAAATAAAGAAATTGAAATTGAAAATTGGAAGTTGTAGGTGATTGCGTGTTTTGGAACGTAAATTTCTAGTGTGCGTCACCCCAACGGAAGTGAACATGTCTTTCATGTAACCAGGGGCCAGAACAATTCTAGATTTATATGTCATAATACCCATTTTAATTTGCATTCTTTTAGTTAAATTTGTCCAGTTTAATGTCCCTAGCAGCCCGTTTTTTGTAGTTTTCTAAACTATCCAATAATGTAGTTGAAGAGGGGCAAAATACAAGACTACAATAATCAATGTGTGAAAGGATATACGACTTATAGAAAAGATTTCGTTGGTCAATGCTAAGATAATGTTTATTTTTCCGTAGAATATAAATCAAGGACGAAATCTTTTTACAAAGTTTGCCTACATGTTCTTTCCATGCACGCGTATTGTCTGTATACTCCTAAAAGTTTGTCAGATTCCACAACATTTAAGCTTCCACGATTTGTAGGGATTATAACATTATTATTCACTTGTTTCAATTTATGCTTAGTTCCTAACATCATAAACTTAGTTTTGTCCGTATTTAACAACATTTTATTATTTACTCACCATTCTTCTACCGACTTCATACTGTTAATTAGATTTTCTTGAATTTCAGCGACATTTGAGCTAGCAGCATGCATAGTTGTATCATCAGCATACATATCCATAAGATTGTTGACACACATGGGTAAATCATTAACATATAAAATGAACAGAAGTGGCCCTAAAACTGAGCCTTGTGTTACTCCTATATCGATGGGCAGTGGTTTAGAATTCTTTCCAGAAATTGAAACGTATTATTGTCTGCCATTTAAATATGAAGAAAACCACTTTAATGTATTATAGCTGAATTTGTAAATACTTAATTTTTGTAATAGGATGTCATGATTGACAAGAGCAAAGGCCTTTTTAAAGTCAATCATAATAGAACCAATAAGGTCGCCATTATCTATCGAAAAGCGCTATCTTTCTACTAGATTTAACAAAGCAGTTTCACATGAATGGTTAGGTCTGAAGCCTGATTGCGACTCCACTAATGAATTATACTTGGTTATAAATTTATAAATATGATCATGTGTCGTTCAATAACCTTAGAGATAATGGGTAATATAGAGATAGGCCTATAATTGCTAACATTGGTTTTTGAATCAGATTTATGTAGAGGCGTTACTTTTGCACATTTCCACATTTTGGGGAATTCTCCCGTAGCTATGATTTTGTGTATAATAAGTGTAATTGAGGGTGCAATTATTGATGCTGCTGCTTTGAGGAAGTGTGCGTTCAATTCATCATAACCAGATGACTTATTTGTTTTTAAGTTGCTAAGTTCTCTGGGCACATATTCAACGGTTATATATGGAATTCGAAACTATATATTTTCTGGAAATTTATTAAAAACATGATCTGATAGCTTATCAAATGCCATTGGCCTTTGTTTTATCATGGAGTGTGTCAGTTTTGACGCGATTGTACTGAAATATATATTAAAATGTTCAGATTGCATTTGTGGGTTTTGAATTTCACTTCCATTATCATCACAGATTACTGAAGGTAATTTGTTTGCCTTGGGATTTATGTCTTTTAGAATTTTCCATATATTAGCCTATATACTATGCCGATAACTCGGCTTAATGGGCCGATGCCGTGCCGATCCCCTATCATTCTCACAACACCATCGGACCGTACTAATTACGTCGTAATTCATCTTACGTTACCTCTGGTTGTTTTCTCCCAGAAAAGCCCGCGCGCAGTCGCAGAAAGTAGTTTTCACTCAACCAATGAAAATGCGCGTTACGGGTTTCGGTCGATTTTGACAGTCATCTGTCACTAACGTAAACTCCATACGTAAAGCGTGGAGGTTATCGTCGCTTCGAATTTTAAATTCATTTTCTTAAGATCTTATGGTTCCTATTCCACTAAGCGCTCGTTTGTGTACATCCTGATTGAACAATCGCATAAGACTGCAAGACACCAATTTTCGTACTGCAGCTGATGCGGTCATATGGAATAGTATTTCTCTAAACGCTTTCACCACTGAAATCCTAGTATGTTCATATGAAAGCTCCAACATAATTAAAGGTAACGTCTTTAGTACTTTGGTAACTAGTTTGACTTGAACTGTTTGGCTTAATTTTAGGTAGCAAAACACATTCCAGTCAAATTAGTTTCAAATCATTCAACATAATATGCTTGAGCTCATATATCATAAATGATCTGTTGTTGTATCTGGTATGTAGTGGTGATATTGTTAAAATTAGTTCTTTTTATTAAGATCTAAAACATTGGATTGTGGATTGTGTAAGCTTAATATTATTAAACACTCATCATATCGAAACACTCATATATTGAATGGAGATTACTTCTTTAACCATTGAAACCCATAAAGTGACAACTATATCTGTCTAGTTTCGGACATGGTTGAATGTTTTGTGGTAGTCCGATTGGAAGCACTTGTCATAGATAGCATCCCACCCTTCAAACTGTCTTAACCCTTTAACACTCACATCGGCCAAAATCGGTTTCTGCAGTACGTGGTCCTGGAAATGACCAATTGCAGACCAAGAGAAGCCTATTTTTGAAAATTTACCACTGGAATCATTTCAGTGGTAAATTTTCAAAAACAGTCTTCCCTTGGTCTGCAAATCGAAATTTTCTTTGGGAAAATTGAAATTTTCTTGAACAAATTCAAGGGTTATGGGGTTAAAAACATTCAACAAAATGTTGCCTACACCAGAGGGGAATGAGATTGATCCTTTAACCCTTGAAACCCCAAAGCATATACGGAGTTTCATCTAATAAATGTGATCTGCAGAAATTCAGCAGTAAGATAGCACATACAGGGTTCATGGTCAGGTTTGTAGACTGACTAAGCCTAAATCTAACCACATGCAGAGTCCATGAAAACCCAGAGTGATAATTATATGTCTAGTTAAATACTAGCCATAATAATTGTTATTATTGTATTAATCTATACTTACTGAACCTGCATTATTATCATTTATTCCTTCAAAGTAGCCAGTGCAGCTTTCTGGGCTAGTGTTATTCCCTATAAATGTGTGTCTATTCTCCAACACCCAATTATATATAGTGTTAGCTATACTACCAATTATAATTAGTGGCAACTACATGTTTAGGCGCTGCCATGTTTCAATGTTTTGGAGCTAGTTTGACTGGAAGCTGTTGTTGTGATGGACAGCATCAGCCCCAGTCAAACTGTCTTAAAACATTCAGCAAAATGTTCCCTACACCCTGAGGGAATGAGATTGAACCTTTAACCCTTGAAACCAGTGTCAACAATATTAAGCTAGCTTCAAGATAGCCAGTAAGGGCTTCTATGCTAGAGCAATTCTATATAAATGTTGTGTCTCCAACACCCATGTAACTAAGTATGTAGTGGACATTAATCCTTTAACCCTTGAAATCACAGTGTCAACTTTGTGTCAAGCTTCTGACACGGTGAATGTTTTTGAGGCTAGTTTAACTGGAACCTGTTGTTGTTCTTGGCCTATAAATGGGCATTCACTAAACACAAATAAAAATTTTCTTGACAAATCTTGACCATTAAACTTAAAGGGGTTAAAGGTTGTGTATGTTGACTGTTGAGTCAGATCTGTCTGATAGTTGATCTGAATCTTGATTAAAGATGGCTCTTTACCACATATAATATAATATGTAAATAAGGTTGAGTGGCAACTTACAATTTACTTGAAAAATTCTGCAACTTTCCTGTGTTAGGCCAGACCAATTTAATGTTTTGTTTGCCTGCAAATCGACATTTCTCATGACCTGGGGATTATGACCTCACACAAGAAAGTCAAATTGGGGAGAGCCCCCCCCCCCCCCCCCCCCCCATACAAAAAATAATGGAGAGTGGGGGCTTTAACTATGATATCATTTTAAACAAAATTAGATAAACTATGGGATAACCAACGCTATACTATAACTACTTAGCTGGCAATATAAATCCCGTACTTTATTACCGAATTGAAATAGGAAATTAGGAATATGTCATTACAGGCTCTTAGCCCTCTCACAGAAATGGAATATGATTGATTGATTAGGTATATATACATCATGTAGTAGGGGGATACGTGATAGCGATATGGATGGCTTGCCACTGGTATCTGAGGCATTTTATATTATTTCACGAAAACAGGGTTACATTATATGTATACTACTTAAAATATACTAGCATCTCACGAATTGTTCTCAAATATTACCTCTTGCTATTGCCGCTAGGCCTACACATCCATCTCTCGTTTATTTACACTGATACAAGAGGCGTGGCTTCGCGCCGAGAAGTCGGTCATATCGCCGTAATATAGATAGAACGACGATTTTGATTGGGTCGCTAAATTTAGTAACGACGCGCGCTAAAAACGTTGAGCAGCAAACATGCGCGCCGTGATTTTGGATAGTTATGTGGCAGAGTTACGACGTCACGGAAGATTAACCCTCTGCCGGCGGGAGAATGATCCCGTATCGGCCTAGCGTCGGCCCAGTAAGCTGCGTTATCAGGGTATAGGATTCCAAAGCTTTGGTCATGATCCGAAATGTCCTAAAATACAGAAAATTAAAAAAAGATTTGCTTGACAAAACCTAGACATCGAGAGTCTGTATATCTCTAATTACTCATATTAATAAATAATAAAAAGAAAGTGGCAGCAGTCATAACGAAAATTGTCCTACTACATATAATATTTCTACACGGCTCTGTATTATATACTCTGACCGAACTGTTTAGCCTATACACGCGTTCATCGAGACGTGACCTAGATTACTGCCGGCGCCGCCATTGGCTAATGACGTAATAGCCCACCATTACACAAGTGAAAAACGCTTAAGACGCGTACATAGCGTTATCGTTATTATAAGCATAAGAACCTGTAGAGATCTGAAACTCGGGGACAATGGATATCGAGAAAAAGTGGCGGAAATTCATGTGCGGTCAATGGGTGTAGATAAATGTGTCACACCAGGTTGACGTAAGGTGGTAAAGAAAAACATTAAATGTCTAAAGAAACTCAGCATTTCAGACTGTTCCGTGGCCACTAATAGCAGCGATGAAATAAACTGTGATGATATAACTGATTTGTCAGAGACGGACTCTATCATGGTGTTGTAGATACTAATAAGGCCGACACATAAAAGAAACAATGAATCCATCCAGTATGTTGACATATGTACACAATGTCAGGAATCTGACTTTTGTACAAATGACCATGTCTACGGAAAACCATGGGCAGATTGTAAAAGTACATCTAGCTTCCCAGGGAAGCAATTAGAGCATGTTGTCCTGAACCATTTCGAGAGAACTATCTAAGCACAACCTGTATTATTGATTGTGCAGAAACATTCATTCAGAGACCGACAAACTTAAGAAACAGAAGTCAGACATTCGGCAATTATAAAGCCACACAATACACCAGAGTATCTTGTGGGGATCTCACCCCACCTGGAAAACAGCTGATTTCAAGCTTAACAAACCAGCTTTCATTAAAGATAAACTCCAGTTTAGTAGAGAAGATGTCACTACAACTCGATGAATAGCATGAATTCACGTCTCTCTCTCTCTCTCTCTCTCTCTCTCTCTCTCTCTCTCTCGCTCGAGAGAGAGAGAGAGAGGGAGGGGAGGGATGGGGGGAGAGGGGGGGTTGAGGGAGAGAGGAGGGGAGATGGAGGGAGGGAGGGATGGAGAGAGCGAGAGGGAGAGAGAGGGCGGGAGAGGGAGGGATGGGGAGAGAGGGAGAGAGAGGGTGTGTGGGGGGGGGGGGAGGGGGGCAGGGAGTTGAGGTGGGAGAGGGAGGGAGGGAGGGGCTTGGGGTGTGAGGGAGGGAGGGAAAGCAAGTAGGAAATTGGATGTGTTTAAAGTACTGAGTAGCACGGCACCAGTCACATCACTGACACATTTTGATGACATTCTCATCGTGTGCTCGGCACTTATAAATCTTAAGGCTGATCTAATACGTGATGTGCTTGCTGATTGACTATAGATACGGATAAAATAACTATGGGCGGGTGTACGAATCATGTATGAAACTACGCCCCCTCCACCCACCTCAACCCCCACCCCCACCACACACCCACCTCTCCCACACTGGCTGGCCTGGCGTTATATATATATATATATATATATATATATATATTGATATTCAGCAACATTGATGTTGTAACAGTCTCTACGCGCGCCATACAGTGAAGGCTAGTGGTGGCTACTGTATACAACGCTACGTGAGGCGTGATGCTACGCTTCGCTTCGTTTTCACGCGTGTAATGTCGGAGTGGCTATAACTGCCACCTAACGGCAGTAAGCGAAACTAACGGGGATAACTGAAAAAACCTGTGTATACTTTACGCCCGAATTGAGCAAAGCGTCTCTATAGCGACCGTAAGTTTCTTGGTGTACCTCCATTTTCAAGCAAAAATACTTGAGATATTTCAATATTGTTCGTTAAAACTTGCGATATTCAGAAGCGCATAACAATTTGAGTGTCTGACAATAGATTTCACTCAGCGTGACCTGGCAACTGAGAAATGTTACGTTTTGAATTTCGGATTAGAAACTTGGATGTATAGCGAGCTATTTACTTCTAACGCGCGTTACTGGGCCGGTACTAGCCCGCATTGGCCCGGCATGTGGACAATACCGGCCCAGTAAGCTGCATTACCAGGGTATATTACTCTTAACCCTTTAACCCTTACAGATCAGAAACAACACAACCTTTATGATGTAAGAAATATTATTTTGAATATTTTGAAACTACTTTTACTGGTAGCTGTTGCTGCAACAGGTGCTGGTTAAATTAATTCACCTTTCCAGAGTATCCATCCATCATCAGACCTCGTATGACGTAATAATCAGCTCAGCGCGTGTATGATGACGTCATAATCATTACGTCACAAAGGGTTCCACGTAGACCTCACCAAATCTCAAATGGTCCGACACGTTGTATGAATTGCACGTCTTTGTAATTCTTTGCTATTTAATAAACATGCTGTTGAATATTTTGAAACTAATTTGACTGGGCGCTGTTGCTGCCTTGGGCAGCAACAGCACCCAGTCAAATTAGTTTCAAAATATTCAAAGGCTTACCTGTGTAGTTTTTTGGAAATTGATAGTCAGGGTGTTCAGAGATCGATCGATCCCAACATAAGCGAGCTGTGGGTGAAGCTTAGCTAGAGATGGGCTGGGCATAACTAAAACCGGAAAGGTCCATTGTAAAGGAAATTCAACAGTTTGTATGTATATTTGTCTTGAAATTGATGCCATGTCAATGGTTAACGAGTTAAAATTGTAATCAATTAATTATATCCTTTGTCGTTTGACTCCGCTTGAACTCAGACACTTCACGTGTCTGACTGAACATAGGTAATTATTTCTTACAGAAGTGATAAAAATCCCATCACTGGATTATTTTATGAGCAGCCCTTCATGTAGCATAACTGATGTTTATGATTATGTACTGTTGCATAACACTAATGTTTCTATGGGAGGTTTCGACTGTAAAATAATACGATCTTCGTAATTATATTTACAGCGCGTGCGTCCGTCTGAGCCCTTTGTAATAATTCAGACGGTATTTGTAATATTGCTGCCTCGTAGCCTGAGTGTAATAAACGTGAAACTGAAACTGTGCTTCATGAAACCACTGCACAATACCGCCATAGGCCCCCATCCAGCCTGCTAGCACATCCTATTATTATCAACTTGGGCCTATTATTTGCAGCACTGCATTTGCGTAAAAAATATATGAGCATGTTGAACAAGAAAAAATTTGAGTTCAAACAACGCATTCTTTCCCAAATGGATGCCCTTCATAGCAACAGTCCCAAAGCTTACTGGTCACTATTTGATAAGTTGAGGGACATTGGCAAGAAAAATTCAGCTGGCCATGCTATCAGCACGACTGAGTGGGTGGCACATTTTACGAAATTACTTAACGACGTACCGAGTGCGGTCAACAGCGACCCGGATGAGATTATGGACGACTTCATTGAAAAGCACAAAAGCGACTTCTTTAATTAAATGAATTTTTCTATTTCTTGCGATGAAATATCTAAAACATTAAGGAATCTTAAATCAGGTAAATCATCTGGTTTCGATCTGATTCTAAATGAAATGTTGAAGTCTGGTCATACAGAAATACTACCCGTGCTACGCAAAACATTTAAAATTTAAAATTATTAAAAATTTATTTTGACTTCCGGTTGCTTCCCTGACTCGTGGCGTTGTAACATTTTAATTCCACTGCATAAAAAAGGGGATCCGCGTGATCCGAGCAACTATAGAGGCATTGCCATAGGGAGCAATCTGTGTAAGCTTTTTTGCAGTGTGCTACGAAATAGGCTATCGATTTTTTCAGAAGACCATTCACTGATACCTAGATGTCAAATCGGCTATATGGATGGATCTCGCACATCTGACCATGTACTCGCCTTAAAAACTATGGTAGATAAGTTTATAAACAAACACACTAAGCAGCGCTTATACTGTTGCTTTGTTGATTTCAAAGCTGCTTTTGACTCTGTCTCTAGAAGGGCTCTTTTGGTTAAACTTATTAGTCTGGGCATAGGGGGTAATTTTTTTGCCATTATACGAAGTATGTACTCTAATGTACTTTATTCAGTCACGGTTAATGGCTCGCTTAGTGAGACTATCTCATCTCAATTAGGTGTGAAACAAGGTTGTGTATTGAGCCCTCTGCTATTTAATCTCTTTTTGGCAGACCTGCCTGATATTTTCAACGCTTGCGAGCCGATAACATTGCATGATACGAACATTAACTGTCTTATGTTTGCGGATGATCTTGTTCTGGTTTCGAAATCACACTCAGGCCTTCAAAATGCTGTGAACAAACTATCCGCATATTGCTCTAAGTGGCGCTTGACAGTCAATCTCGCCAAAACTAAGGTAATTGTTTTCAATAAATCTGGTAGACTTATCAACCAACACAGCTTTCTGTTTAATGGATCGCCAATTGAAATAGTACACTCGTACTGTTACCTAGGCATAGTGTTTACCGCGTCAGGCAACTTTAAACGTGATTGCATAAGACTTCAGGAGCAAGCATCAAAAGCACTCTTCAAGCTCAAAACTATTAATGTTAGAAATAACATAGTATCTGCTTATAGTCTCTTTAACAGCCTGGTAATGCCTATTGTACGCTACTGCAGTGAAATATTGAGTCCTTTCTACACTAGCAGACTGAACCAGTCTAACCCTCTTCAACTCCGCGATTCTATACCTGTGGAGAAGGTACTTATCAAATTTGCTACGTATTTGCTAGGCGTTGGCAAGCGAACAGTAAATGCTGCTGTGCGTGGTGACCTGGGCCAATTTCCCGCGTTAATAACCCTTCTCTCACAAGCCATGAAATACTGGCTTAGATTATGCAACGCCGATTCGTCATCTATTGTACGGAAGGCATACATAGAATCATATTCACTAAAATATGATTCTAATTGGTCCGCGTGTATTCAGCTCCTGCTGTCGAAAGTCAATCTAATTAGTGTTTGGGAAAACCAGGGATCATTATATAGACATAAAATTATTAAATTATTTCAGGACACCATCAAGAATGACTACATTTCTGCATGGATAGGGCATATAAAAGGATAATTTTAATCCTGAAAATTATATTTTCTCACAGCCCATAGTTTTAAAGCGCAGAGAATTTTCAAAGCTAAGGCTCAGCGCTCACTGTCTGCA